>PPOB02000007.1:0-422154 GCA_003708405.2 Candidozyma heveicola
CCCAGACATCCCTAAGAAAAACCCAGACATCCCTAAGAAAAAACCCAGACATCCCTAAGAAAAAACCCAGACAAAACCCAAAGAAAAAACCCAGACATCCCTAAGAAAAACCCAGACATCCCTAAGAAAAACCCAGACATCCCTAAGAAAAACCCAGACATCCCTAAGAAAAACCCAGAAAAAACCCAGAAAAAACCCAGAAAAAACCCAGACATCCCTAAGATTACCTGGGATTTGCCGTGCTCTCGCGCATCGGAAGCTGATCCATTGATAGCAGCTTCATCTTCCAAATTCTGCGCATCCAGTAACCTGTGGTCTCTCAACAAAAGCACCCACACGAGCATGGGCACACAAAGGCAAAGCCCCGTGATACAGAGATACCGCTGAACTTCAGCTTATGCCATACTCATGGCTCTTCTTGGGTCTGAGCCCCAAGGATACATTTGGACAAACGTATAGGGCGACTCGTAGGCTGATGTGGCTAAGGAGGTGTCCACGCCAAGTGTCGCCATTTTGTCGACGATAGTCTGATACATCTCCTGGGTCCAGATGGCGCCGGTGATAGATCTGCCTATCGCTCCGCCGATTTGGAAAAAGGCTGCAAAAAGTGCAGTCACTGTCGCCATGTACTCGTGGTTGGTACATGATTGAACGGACGCAAAAACGACTTTGGTGAAGAAAAGGGACGCGAAGCCAGAAATACACATGCTCGCAGCGATACCATCACGGAAGTATTTGGCTCTGATGCCGTCGTTGCTACCTCTGAAGTGCACGAATAAGCCCATAGCGATGAACATCACGCAATTGCCGAAAAGAACGAATCCTTTGGTTCTTCTCACTCGACAAAGCTGCCTAATTGGCCTGTGCGTGTGGCAACGGTTGGAGTGCCATTCATACCAACAAGTAGGACAGGATATGCGTAACTGTTCGGCAAGGTGATGATCAAAGTGCTGAACATACCCACCAAGAAAGCGGCCCACACTCCTCTGTTTTTCATCACAACAAATGGAAGCATGGGAGTTCTGGTGATCTTCATCTCCCACACGACGAATAGCGGAATTGAGCAAAATCCAAGCACCAATGGCACAATTGTTGATGCTCTCTTCCACCTTTCGTGCTTTCCAGGACCACCTGCCAACGTCAACGGGACGAGGATAAGGCCAAAAATGACGACTATTGAAAGACATCCGATGAAGTCGACTTTCCAGAAAATGACATGTAATGCATCAACAATGCGAACACCAGCGTACTTGAGGTGACTTTTCATCCGGCCATAAAATGTAGTGCTAGCTTTTATTTCGTCATCGTAAAGCTTGGCACGAGGATACTGGGAGAGAAATTCGGCTCTGTCCTCTTGATTGATCTGCTTCCATGCTTCGCCCCTTGATGCCTTTATCGTCAAGTAGAGGTATAACAAGAAATACGGAAGACAGGCAAGAGGGAGGATGAATGCCCACATTGTAATACCTTATTTCCAGTCATAGCGGCTCAAGACCAAGTCCACAATTTCACCGCTTGACCAAGTGGTGATTATTTGGGTCATACTGAGCACACAAATTGCCGCAACTATCCATTTCAAGGCGGAAGCATCAGAGATGTTGATATTCCAAAGCACTCGCATTCCAGGAACGCCGAAGCCATACAAGACTGAGCCAGAAGCATACTTTTGAATATCTGTAGCTTGGGATTAGATTACGAGACCCACGATTCTGAAGACTATGGCCACGACAAAAGGCTCGAGTCGACCAAAAGTGTCAGATAACCTTGCATAGAATGGCAACGACGCAGCTGTCATAACGCTAACAATAACGCCAATTGTTGACATGAGCGAGTGCTGATTATATGAGTTGGTAGCGTAACCAGTGAAAACACCCAAGGCGGTACTTTCCATAAGTCCAACATACACACTGACGAAGATGAAAAAGAAGAACAAACCCTTGAGCCACCATGAGTCTAACTGCTCCATCACGAGCTCTGAACGACGGACACCAAAGGACTTACCCGTGACATTCCCTTTTTCTCCATGGGTGGACTCATTAGCTGATGATACATCCCACTCCTGGGTGTCCGAAGCTAGCTTGTTTTCCTGTGAGGCCTCCTTACCGATTTCCTTACTTTCCATGGTGATGAATATTTGAGTGAAATATCCTGTTTTTTATATGGCAGGCCACAGCTCTTTGACATTGATGGCTGCAACCTGCGTGGTGGACATGCGGCTGATTCTTATTGATGTCTGGTTCTTTAAAGCCGCTGGAGGAAAACATAAAAACTTTTTAAGAAAGTTACCTCCAGATTAAGCCATTGTATTTATTTCTCCCTGATGTCATTCCCTTAAAATTAAATTCAAATGTTCTGGAAGTTTTCTGCGTTATCTGATGGGATCAGTGATTTCAGACCCTGCGTGCCAAGACTGTTACGAGAAATGTCTGCGAATGGGGCGTTTAGTGAGACCTGTCTCTTCTGCAACCAGCCGTTATCGCAAATTACTAAACTATGAAATTTGATCGTTCTTAGAGCTTCTACAAATGTATGGGCTTTTTGCGACAGCTTTGCCGAGAACAAAGATGTATGCGATTTTTTCTGAAACAATATCTTCGATGTTTTCTAGAATAGCTTATCTTCTTCGTCCGTGAGCGCGGAGATGGGAAATACGGGTGCTGCAGTCCTACTTCGTATTTCTTGATAGTTGTATTGTTCTCTGGCCAATGACGCATAACGGACTTCCCCCCTGTGCCAAGTGCCAATGCAAGGTAAGCATGTGTCAAAATTTTCTCCAAAAGAAGAAAATACAATTGGAGATGGCAATGCAAGAAAGATCTTTGATGGCCGTAAATGCAAGGCATAAGGCTGGTTTCTTCAAATTGAATCAGCTAGCATGTTGAAAACTTAGCCTTCACACTAAGTCAGTGTAGTGTTGCGAGTTTGGGAACTCATTTTGAGAGCTCACACTGCTAAGTGATCTGTTCTCTTCATTGAATTAATTCTTTAGCAGACTGATTCATCAACAAACCATTCACGGCCCGCCAAGCTTGAAGGCTTGTGCTTGGGTGCCAAGCCTCCTTTACAACCTTTTTAGAAATTGAGAACAAAAGCCTCCTCTGTCACCTGCTGTATCTAGAATTTCAATGGATTCTTTCTCTCTCGCTAGATTTAGTGCAGTGGCTGATGGTCGGGATACATCTTAGCTGAGAAGTGGGCCTTGTTTGTTTTGAACAATCAAGCAGTTTGGCTGACTATGCTGATTATCAGATTACTAGCTCTTGGAATTGTAGGGAACTGATGTTCCATACATACCCATGAAGAGCACGGCGTGGTCCTTGTATAGCCAATGATTTGAGGGGCATATCAGGGTGAGTCTGGAAGACAACTCATAGCGTTTAAAGCTGTATATCAAACAGATCACTCGTTTCAGTGTTAAGTGGGCGAAAGGCAAAAGACTCAGAGGGGCTCCACCTTACAGTGATTAGAATGTTGCACCAGGCAAGGAGAGAACAAGAGGAAGAGGACTTGACTAATGCGGTATCATGTACCAGATGTGTTGTTTTGTCTGGGCTCAGGAACAGGCTTTGGCGAGTAAGGTTTTTCAAAGAAATCATTTGAATAAGGTCTGGAACATTTGGTCGCTGGATCGACTGACGCTCATTCGACGGGAACCATGAAATTCAATCACATAGATGATTCTACTCACACCAATCAAAAGAAAACCAGTAAGAAAACTGTGTAATACAGATGGGCGTTTTCAAGCACATCGAATTCAAAGCGAGACTGACTACAATGGGTTCACACAGACACAAAAAAATGATTTCAAGGAGGCAAATCTTCCCATGAACACATCCGCAAGTACGTGTTTAGTTGTCGCTAATGCTGCTGCTTAGATTTCATCCATCCATTAAGTGCCAAAAAGCCACCACCAATAGAGACCTTACGGAAGATGTCTTCAAGTAACGACCAGGATCTTTTGGAGATTCTCGTTTTCTGATTACATTTTCAAAGCACCCAAAGGTTTGTAAGGCTTCAAGCGCTTATCTGGAACGAGAGCATCATCAAATCTCTCTAGACACCCAATTTCACCAGAAGCGATTTGGAACCATGCTTGTACTTCATGCACAAGATTGGTAGAAGGACATTTTTTGGTCTTCTTGTATCACCACCTTCTTTCTATTCAGGATCTCAAGAAATCAAGACAGTTTTTTTTTTGTTTTTAAAAAAAAGAGAAAGAAAAGAAGTACTTGAATATATCTGCCCTTAACACCACTAGACTACCTGCAGTCGATGCACTCTAATCGAAAAGGATTCAAAATGGTAATAGCCGCGCAGATATCACATCCTGATACAGCCTGCTCAAAATACGACACAACATGGGCACCCTAAAACAAGATCTAAGAGGCGTGTTTCACAGCCTATCTCTTACTGATAAGCTCCTTCCCCTCCTTATAATACTAGCCATCGTGCTAGGCGTGTTACTATCTGTTTATGTACCTGCCAGTCGAACAGCCTTGGATAGTTCCAAGGTGGTGGGTGTTTCTGTGCCTTTGGCAGTCGGACTCATTGTGATGCTTCTCCCACCGCTTTGCAAGGTTGAATGGGAGAACGTCTTTAAGTACTTCTCCAGATCAACATATCTCAAACCGATCTTGTTTTCTCTTTTTCTCAACTGGATAGTCTGTCCCTTTTTCATGTTCGGGTTGGCCTGGTTGACACTCTTTGACCAGGACGAATACAGAGTTGGCATCATCATGATCGGTTTGGCGAGGTGCATCGCCATGGTATTGTTGTGGAACGACATCGCTGATGGTGATAATACTTTATGTGCGGTAATTGTCATCGTCAACAGCGTGCTCCAGATTGTGCTTTATGCTCCCTATCAGATCTTCTTCTGCTACGTTATCACGGGCCATTATCAGCAATTGTCGAGCGCTGTGACATACTCCTTAGTGGCAAAAAGTGTGGCATTCTTTATGGGTACTCCTTTTGGACTTGGCGTCGTCATTCGCCTTCTTGGAAGAAAGCTCTTGGGCTCACAGCGTTACGATAAGAGGTTAATTCCGCTTGTCAGTCCATGGGCCCTCATCGGTCTCCTTTATACCATAATAGTGATTTTCATGGAAAAGGGCAATGACTTCATTCAGGATATTGGTTCGGCCTTCCGCTGTTTTGTGCCCTTGGTTGTCTATTTCATCGGCACGTTCTTTGGCACTCTCTTCTTGCTTCGTTGGTTGTACACGTACAAGATCTTTGACAGTAGGCCTGTGGAAGAAGAGGGCACCGATGACGAAAAGAAGCTGCTTTGTGGCTGCGAAAAAACGAAAGAGTTGTATCCTGAAAAGGTAGTCTACGGCTGTGCCGCTCCTTATGGTGCCACTGTGGCCCAGACATTCACTGCATCCTCGAACAACTTCGAATTGAGTCTAGCGATCGCCATCTCCATATATGGGTCAGGCAGCAAGCAGGCCATAGCTGCTACCTTTGGCCCTCTCATTGAGGTGCCCGTTTTGTTGTTGCTCGTTTTTGTTGCCAAGTACTTCAAGGTGAGGTTTGTGTGGGTTGATGTGGACCCAGCTGAGGAAGGCGTCGATGAAATAGAAGAGGCGTAGCTTTCCAAATGCATTTTTATTGTAACTTATCAATAGTTTATGGATGTAGACGCCCCGGTAATTGGGGCAAGGTAATGAGTCGAGGTAAAGCGTGCTTCGAATTTCTACTATCTTTGCTCAGGTCTTCATAGCCACTTTTTGATTGCAACTAAAGACCATCATATCAGATTCTAGACGCTTTCCTCTTGACGTTGTTTGTGAACTTCAAGCCTTCCTGTGTCTTCCTTAGTGGTGCTGATCATTCAATGAATGGTGTGAAGTGATTTTTTGGATTTTTGGAAGAATTGATCTTTATTGAATGTTGCCTTCTGAGGGAAAGTTAGTATTTGGTTATTTATCTGAACAGCAAGAAAAGTCCTCAGTTTTACCGTGAAGTATTCACCTTACAATAAAAACTCAAACTAAAAATGAACCGACCAAAAATCGCCTTTCGATCTAAACTAAAAATAAACAGTATTGTAGTCTTTCTTCCAAGAGAAGCACCGCCTCGACTATTTACCAGACAACGGTTTTGGTCGAATAGGGTGAATCGAGGTTTACCAACTTTGGCACCCAATTGCACTGAAAACTGAGGCACAAGTGATTCAGCACCTAGCTTTCTACTTACAAGACGCGGAGAAGATGAGCGGAACTATCTGATTTCCAGCCTGTGGTGTTTACAGTAGTATTTACCACTTCAAAGGGTAAGAAGACGTTCAAAATTATACAGAGCTAGTAGACTAAGGGTTTTGGTGGAAAAGTTCCATACAAAACTGCAAATTCAAAACCGCCCGCTTGCAAACACAGGGGCCCATCAACACCTCACTTTTGAAGTGTTACCTAATTGATTCTGAGGGATTATTGATGGCACAGTGCCTTATGAGCCGCTTTCGGTACTGCAACGCAAAATACTGCAACGCATTATTACTCAAATCTTAGTCAACTGCCCTTTGGGTGGTTTCAAAATTAGGTTGTGCACTCTTCAGACTGAAGAGAAGATGAAAACATTGAAACGGCCCAGCCTGTGCTCGGTCCCAGAATAGATCACAAAAGCATTTTCCTCGCTGCCCTGTCGCCTGCACTAATTTGGCCACAGAGTTACTCGTAGCGGCAAAACGCAATCAAAGCCTTCTTGTCACAAGCCACCAGCCAGGGATTGTAGCCAGAGCAAAAACCACCAAAGACAGAAACCGCAACGCTTCACTGTAGCATCAACACCGATTAATCAGTCCACGATCGAAAAGAAGCTCCGAACCACGATAAAGCTTCCAACCAATTCACAAGCTTCATTCTACTGCATGACAACCACCCAGACTCGATACCCCTTACAGAGCCTTCAGAAAATGCAAAATCGTAAACCAATTCTATTAACTCCCTAGTCTGGTTCTTAGTCTCGAAGGGGAAAGCAAGAGACCCGACGCACGCCGAGTGAAGAGGTTCTTTTGGACGAATGGGGATGGAGGTAAATGCTTACCAAGGGGTCTCACAATCCAGCAACCGAGAAGCCTATCTCCAGACTTCCTTGCAGGCCACCCTGCAAATGGCGACAAGCCAGTATACATTGATCCAATTAAGCGAAGATTGACGCCTAAACCCCTAATTTCCTCTAGCCTACTCAAATTTCGAATCTTCCAGACCCAAGCCTCGAACCTTCAGCCTCCATTTCTCCACGACCTGCTCACCCAAAACCTCAGCACCAGAACGTCAGATGGTACCACCAATAGGCGTGCTGCAGCCAGGGCTCTTCTCGATGTCTAGACCAAGCCGACCACCAACGGCCAGCCAAAGCAAAAATAGCACATCCACCAAAACAGCCCACAAAAACACCACCCCCAAAATAGCCCATTCTCCAAGCTTATTGCATTCTAGCTGGACCGGTGGTAAATTCCGATAGAGCCGGTGCCGAGGCCCAACTGGGAAACCGGAAAAATCACGGCCTCGAAGTCAAATCTGACAAAATCCGGTTTTGTAGGCCCGGCGTCAATCGACGTTTTTCCGTCAAGGGCGCCAGACCTAATGTCGAAAGTTTCTACGGGCCCCGCGCCGCAGTTGATACTGTAGTATGAGACCGCCAGTCAGAACGCGGCGCTAGCGGAGCGGCTCCAACGCAAAAGAGACGAGATTTCTGGATCCCTTGAACAAAAAAACAATTTTTTTTTCATTTCTTAAAAAAAAGTAAAAAAGGAAGTATTTTACCCCGTTTTCAGCACCCAGCCCGGAATGTCCGAGGATCAGACAGGAATGGTCTGGACGTTGCCCCTGCATCGAGGCCCCAGAGCGAGCTCAGAGAAAGCAAAACCGCAGGAACTAGGTGTCTTAAGTACCCAGCTTTTTCCCCCAATGTCCATTCTCTTCACCACAGGGGCCACCGTCACGTTCACCAAACTCGTGGACCGCGTGGTGGACCCGCTGTTTATCCTGGACTTGCACGCTTTGGGCTTTCACAATGTGGCCATCCAGTTTGGCAACGAGGTGTTCCAGAACCACCACGTCAGCAAGCAGTATTTTTCCGACGCCATGGCCAGCACCGAGTTCATGGAGAAGCTCGACTTGTCCATAGCCAACGAGTTCAACGACAAGCTGGTGGTGCGCTTGGCTAGGCCCGATTTGAACATCACCGTGTTTCCCTTTGCCCCAGCCATCAACGACTACATTGCCGGTGCCGATATCGTGGTTTCCCACGCCGGAACGGGCTCCATTTTGGACGTGCTCAGACTCGGCAAGCCCTTGATTGTCGTGACCAACCAGGATTTGATGAACGACCACCAGGAGGACGTGGCCGCCCAGTTTGAGCGTTTGGGCTACCTCTATCGCGTCAACACCCTCGAAATGCGCCTGGGCAAGCTCCTTGATCTCATCACCCGGTTTCGTGAGGGCCTGCTACGTTTTCACCAGATGCTGGCCCCGTCGGACCGTGTGATTGAACAGGTGCTCTCTGAGGAGCTAGAACGCGCCCGTAGGTGACCGGGCGCCGCTGGCGCGTGCCCTCTCTGTTTCTAGACTTCTTAAGTCGTCATTTGAGCGTAATTACCGCTCCTGCTAAGGTCCTGCCAGCTTTGCCCTCTGGATGTTGCTTTTCATCTCCCTCCTAATGTGTCGCTCCTTTGCTATCCAGGCAGCATCCAAGTGGGCACAGCGCTTCATTCATGGCTCCATCAAAACCTATTCATGGCTAATTCGCTTCCGACCCCTTCATATGGCTCATATTTATTGGTTGCAACCCTTTACTTCATCAGGCCTGTATATAATGTAATACACCATCAATCCAGAACCTCCTCCAACTTAACCACTTCTTCTTCATGTATCCCTACAGACAGCCCACAATACAGCCACGGCGCCGCAGAGCTGCTAGGCATTTCACCAAAGACATCGAGCAGTTGCTATATGCAATGGGCGATGGCCCCGTTTCGCTAGATTCCACTGTAAACGCTTTGGAGGATTGTCTCGTGGAGTATCTCTCCGATATGATGCACGAAACGTCCCAATTCGCTAAATCCCAGGGTAGGTCCAAAATCAAGCAAGACGATTTACCTTTTGCGCTTCGAAACGACCCCATGAAGCTCGGAAGATTGCAAGACATCAAGGAGTTGCTCAACCGGATCACCAGGGCCAGAAATATGTTAGACGAGACCGGCACTGCCAACATGGACTTTTTGGAAGATGACGACGACGAAGATGGCGAAAAGAAGCCACGCAAGGGCAAGAAGCGTGGCCGCAAGAAGAAGAACCAGCAGAACACAGCAGACGAGAACGAAAGCGAGTAATCACACAATTCACCACATGGCTCAATCTTCAGTATCCTCGAGCTCAACGTTTTGAATAGCAGTTCCACGAACATACTTCTCAAGTATCACCTCTTTGTTGAAATGCTCGTGCAAACGAATACCACCGAATATGGTCTTCGTCAAAATGAACAATCCGATGCACATGAAGGGCGAGAACGCCTCAGGCTTCTTCTTTGTTAGTTCCACAAAAGCAAATAAAGCGAGGAATACCATGTCGTCCACAGCCCCAGATCCCCAGAGAAACTTTGAGTTAGACTGATCCTTTTTTTCGTAATGCCATGAAAGGTAAATTGGACAGTACATCAAAACGATGAACACCAAGTGACTTGCTAGCAAGAGATAGCTCAGGTTCAATGGGTCGTCGACTAAACTCTTGCCAAATAAATTCCGTTCAGCCTCCATCCACGCCATTCCGACAATCGACCAACTTGAAAAATGCATCACCTGGACAAAGGGTGACGAAGGAAGAAGTCTCAAGCCACCGAAAAAGTTCTCGATGGCCTCCGGTCTTGCATTGGCAAGTGCAATTGGCATTGGTATTCCCCTGAATGGATTGGCTGGCTGGTCCTCGCAGTAGCTGACTGCCGCTTGGGCGAAAATAAACAATCCGAAAGAGAGAGATTGAATGTCAGCCCGAGAAGAGTCGATGTCCCAAGGGTTAATTGGAAGTTGAATCTTGTTGCAAATATAGTAAAAAACCCTCGTAAAAATTCTGCCAGGAAATATTGCAGCCACTGCCACGAAAACAAAGAGAATCTGCGCAAATACACCCAAGAGAAATACCAATATCATGCATCTTGTCTTGAAGTCTGGAGGACGGTAAACAACCAGATAGCTTTGATCGTAGTTTAGCTCGATGTCAGAATAGTCAGACTCGTAGCCATCCTGGTGATCGCTACTTTTAGGTTCTCCCTCATTGATGGGATGGTCAGTCTTGGTGACGGGAATGAAGAGTTGGTCAATGAACTTCCGGGAAGTGTCACTCGCTGGTGCTCTCACATAGCTACCATCGGGCACAAAACAGGCATAAACTCCAGGTTTCTTGAGCTGCTCTCGGGCCTCACTGTAGGTGACAGGATGCTGATAGTCAGGAACAGCTCCATAAAGCTCATAGAACCAATTTTTGTAAACAATGTGTCCACGCTCTTCGGCAACAGGGGTACCGAGAATGAAGTCTGAAAGTCTCAACTTGTAACACACAACTTCAAATACACGCCCCCAAAACTTGACACAGCACTGAGCAAGAACACGGTGGTTTTCCTGAATCACCATGCCTGTTGATGCCGCATGGTAGCATGCGGACCAGTTAATTGGTATGGGCAAAAAGATCCGTTCATCAGGATTTGACGAGGCGGTGAACCAGCGAAGGCCCCAAGTCACAAGGCCAATGCCCAAAAGAATATTTCCAGTGTAAAATTTGGCACTTAGCCAGATGCGCAGCATTTGGAACCTGAGCGATTTCACAAGGGCGTCATGAATGAGTCTAGCATTGGGGTCCTCAGGACTTCTTATGAAGAAAAGGACCCCAGGGCGCAAGATCTTGTTCCTCAACATGCCCACATACAATGCAAAACAAAGCATGTAGATTGTACCGAAGCCCCAGTATATCAACACACGACCAGACGGAGAATTGTAGTGCTCGAGAGAAGCAACGAAGAGGTATTCGTAGGTCAGGGAGCCATCCTTATTTTTCACCACTAAGTCTGTCTTGAAAAGTGGAGCCAAACAGAAATCTATGAGCCACCCACAGTAGACGGGAAACACGAAAATCTCCACTGCGAAGACCACAAAAACTTTTGCTGTTGAAGTAATCTCAAACAAAAGTTTATAAACTTTTCTTGTGTTCCCGAGAATTGGTTTCTTCCCAGAGATCATGCTCTTCATTGACAAATTAATACCGTAGCATCCGACCACATATCCTATCGAGAGAGCAAGAGTTCTTTGAGAAACGGTTGCAGGCCCATTGTTCAAGAGGGAAAGAGAGCGAGCCATGGTTTCCTTAAATGGTTGAAGGAAGACGTCGAACATGAAAAACCGGGTGTTGACCAAAAGCCCCGATTTCGAGTAAAGACTGTGAACAAAATCGAAGAGCGGACTCAAGTAGCCCTGAACGAGCACTAGGAGCGTGAGCTTCCGGTAGTTCATCGTAATGAGATGGTAGGTCAACGAGATGATCAAAAGGACGAAGTTTCCTATCATGTGGGGTATTAAAAATGCAGTGAAAAGGAAAACCATGACCAATGTATCAACCAACACCGTGAGGAAGAGCGGCGTGGAGATGTTGAGCTTGAGACCGATAATCTCCAAAATGCCCTCGCCAAGCTCCTCTGGCTCAAACCCCATCTCGTCAGCTTGATCCCACATTGGCTCATCATCATCTTCCGATTCAGATATCTCCAGATCCGAGGGCGGGTGGACGTTGTAGACGTAGTCCTCATCGGCAGAATCGTCTGAGGCCTCTTCTTCATGAGGGTTTGGCGTGTTAGCCATATCAACGCCGGCGTGAGGATTGTCTTCTTGCCCTGTAGGTGCAATGTGGTTGGCAGGCATATCAGGGAGATGCTGAGCGGCTGCTTCAGGTAAGTCCTCGCCATGGTCATCGGGCCGCATTATTTCGGCTATTTCTCCGTTGTCTATGGCGTTTCGGAGCTCTACCTGGCTGGTGATATCATCAGGGAAGTCTTGCAAATCACGGAGAGCCGCGTTGATGATGTCCATGCGCATGCGGTTCCTATTGGCCTCGTTGGCCTCGTTGACCTCGGTGTTTTCGCCATTGTCGCCATTTTCATGGGCAAGGTTTTCCTGCTGTAAGCCATGTAGTAGGTCCATTAGCTTGGATCGAGGTTCACGGCCAATGTCATTGAGGAGCATCTTAGTGTAGCCGTCGTCCCGAACGACCCACTCGTGCTCAACAAAAATAGCCACAAGCACGATCACAAACGCACTGACGTGAATCATCCCGCTCAGAAACGTATTGAAGAAAAGATAGACGGCCTTATCGACCCATGTGGTATCCTTCATCAACGGCAGATTCTCGTCGAAACCCGCCGAAATCCCGTACAAGAGCAGAAGAGGCACACTACCGCCCGCCGGAAGCGGCCCGTCGACCAAAAATGTGAACACCCGCCCCACAACTTTCCAGAATATGGGAAGCTGGAGTAGGAAGACGGCGTAGAGTACCGCCAGCACGTATTTCACGATAATGGAGGAGACAGTACTGATGAGCTTGGCCCAAATAAGCAGTAGCGGCACTCGCCTGGGCATGCTGGGATCGTATATGGTTTTGAATTGGTATTGGGTGTTACAGATGTCACACTGTTTCGTGGACTTCTGAGAGTGCTTGAGCCACTCCAAAAGACAATCTTCATGGATGTAGCGAATCGACCCCCTGCACTTGCATGGGTGAATAAGCGGCCGTTTTCTAGTAGCCTCGCCACGGCAGATTCGACAACTATGATCTTCGGTCATGGAGTAGAGGTGAGTTGGTTGGTGTGCAGGTGAGTTGGAGACTCGATGGTGATATACGGAGTTTGCTAAAAACAGCAGTACCGTGTTGAAATTAAAAGAGAAGTAAAAAATGGCTGATTTAAAGATTTCGTTATTTTGTGGGGTTGTGAGGAGAAGTATTGGTACCTCTAATGGTATCGTGCTGGGAGTCTCAGTACGGTACACGTAGAGTATAACTAGGCACACTTTTGGCCAGAAAGTTCTATGCAAAATGTATTTCTGTGGAGAATATTTGGGTTTTCACAATTTTGAAAAACCTCCTGGATAATATACCTCCGTTTTTCGCCAACTATCCATGATGGTATCTGTTAGGCGATCGCCCGTTTGAGCCTCATGTGTACTACGCTTCTGAACCAAGTCTTTCATGTTTGAACAGCAACCTGAAACACTTGCAAAGTTTCGACCTGAAATATCTTGTTTCATCCCTCTGCTGAAACTACTTTTTTTCCATGGGCGACGAAGCTCTGCCGTAGATTAAGGTTTTTTAGGGAAGTTTATACTATTACGTGACGACTCTTAAAACCTAACAACATCCGGGTGAGAGTCAGATACAACAAAGTGGTCAAAGCGAACAATTTCTGTAACTGAACAACCTTCGTATCGCCTTGATCGTCAACGCTCTACACAGATTGAGTAGGCCTTTTATACATGGTACTGGACGCTTCCTCTATCGGATGACCCAGAAATCTCACCATGTCTTCACCTTCTCCACACTTCATTTTACCATGAGCTATATTATTATGTGATATCGCCTAATTGGTTGGCTCGGCATCGTCTTGCACCACAGCTTCTTCCACAACAACGTTCTCGGCAACGGCCTCTTCAGCCACAACGCCACTTTCGTCACCTTCAGAAGGAGCTGGGTCGTTTGGAACAGCCTGAAGCTTTCCCTTGTTTTCGGTGGCCTCGTCAACCAACTCACCAACCGGTGCCTCCTCTTTGTCATCTCTCAAGAAATCAGGCAAGGGACCCTTGTGGGTCTCTGCTGCTGGTGGTGGCTCAAAGAACTCGGCCTCCAGCTCATGTTGTTCCTTTTGGGCCTCCTGCTTGACGGCTCTAGGGGTCTCCTTGACCTCGTTGATAACGACGGTCAGAGGGTTAGAAATGGTGCTCTGAGCGACAGAGCTTTTCAACGAGCTGTAGTGAGCGGAGTTTTCAAGGAATGTGTTACAGTCGTAGTCCCACGAGGAAACGAGCTTGGTGGCATTGCACTTAGCCTTAGTCCATGGAGATCCGTAGGCCAAAGGTGAAAAGTACAAGTAGACGGTGACAGCTCCACCAAAGTAGGCCGCCAACAAATTGAAGCTCACTCTGCTAAACAAGTTGCAGCTGTTGGACACCATCAATTCAAACAAGTGACCGAGACCCAAAATGGCAAAATACTGCGAGGGCAAGTAGTGGTGCAAGAACAATTGTCTACCCATGATGTAGAATGGGGCGTAGTGGATAAGCCAGCCGAGGAAGTAGGTGGAAACCTGGTAGTTGTAGTGATAGACGTTTTTGGACTTGGCAATCAGCTTGCCGGTCTGCCATTTCAAAAGGGAGGTACATACGTGAATGATGAAGGCAACCAAGGCAGCGGAAGCAGTCCACCAAACCCATGGGTTACCGAGGAAGTACACCTGGGTGTGGTCCTTACCCCAGTAGTTGATACCACGCAACAACAAGGGCCACTCCTGGGGGCTGGACTGCCAATTGTGGTGCGAGGTCAAACCTTGGTTGATCTTCCACATGGTTTTGTGAGACTCAATGAGCTTCTCAAAGAAAGTCAAGGGCTGGTATCTGGCCACCTCTCTCTTTTCAGCGGGCAATCTTTCATCAGCGTTGTTGGTCTCAATGTACCAGTGGGTCAAAGGTCTAGCGCCCTGGCCAGCAGCAGTGACTTCCTGCTGCTCGAAACCCCAGCTAGGCAACTTCACCTCACTGGAGAACAAGTAGTGACCGGTCATGGCGTGTCTCAATCTAAAGATGGTTTCGATGGATCTAATTTCCTTCTGGGCAATACCCTTGGTCTTGTGCTTGACCACCTCGAAAATCCAGTCATCGTTAGCATCACCGCCGAAACCATCATAGCCGTAACAGGAGACCTCCTTCTGCCAGTCACGCTCACTGACAGGAGGCTTTTCATCGTGCGAGTGCAATCTTCTCTTCGAGTTGACGTGGACCAATCTGACCTTGTCACCGTCCTTGAGCTGCACAAACTCCTCTGGGATCGAGCGGTTATAAGGCTCAATCAACCACTCGTTGTTGGTGTCCAAGTGGGGGTATAAAGTGATTTGCTGCTGCTTAGAACCAGTAGGGTACATGTGGTTGTGAGAGTGCAAGTAGCCACCTCTGGTGTTGACATGACGAATGGAGACACGCGAGCCGTAGCCAACCTGTGCGGTAGTTTGTCTGGGCACGAGGGAGCCAGCCAAACCAGCACGGAAGCCGCTAGTCATGAAGGCAGATCCATCACCGTCGTTCGACAAGACATTGAAGTGGATGCTGAACACGAACAAGTACAAGGTAATTGGCACACCCAACAACAAGGAAGCCCGGGAAATGGCGTGCTTCCACACGGCCTTAGGCGACACAGACAAGTCACCAATAAGGAACCACATGTGGATCAAACAGCACACGCCGACCCAAGCGATAGTGAACAAACCAACCCACTTGGAGCTGAAAGCCATACCTAAGGCAAGCGAGCACAGCAAGAGCAGGCGGAAGTAATTGAGGGTGAAGGCCTGCTGGATCTCGAACTTCTTGAAAGCGTAGATAGCAGCAGCGATGAAGAACATGAGTGGGGCATCAAGCAAAATGTATCTGGAGATGGTGACGAAGGAGTTTTCCACCAAAAGCGAGAAGGCGGTGACAAAGGCCACCACGGGACGCACGCCGGAAGCACGCAAGGTCAAGTAGCAGAGGAAGACCGTGCCCAAGCCCAAAACAGCAGAAAAGGCTCTCATGACCACGTATGGCACGGAAGCAGGGAAAACATCGCCAATGTGGGCAAAGTCGAAATCACCCTTAAAACCAGCAATGGAGCCAACAGCAGCAAAAAGCATCTTGGCCAAAGGAGGGTGCACGTCCATGAAGAAAGCACCTTTGATGTACTTTTTGGCGAAACCACCGAAGTGGACCTCGTCAAAAACGACGGAATTGGGGTGGCCCAAGTTCTGCAAACGCACATACAAGCCAGCAGCAAACAAAATCGCCAAAAAGGCGTACTCTTTACCGGAAACCGTCCTGGTCTTGGTAATGTGTTCTGGAATGTCAGTCAAGAGATATTCACGGTACTGGCCCTTTTCGAATTGGGGCTCCTGGACCGTGTCCAACTCAATCAAAGAGTCGAGCTTGGCCGGGGCCTTGGACTCTTTTGTGGGTTTTGCCATAGTGAAGCAGAGAACTGGGATGTTGGATGAAACTTTCCAAAAAACACGTAGTATGTTTTCCTGCACCGCACTGAGCACCCACTGGACCGCGTTACTATAAGCATGGTGGATTAGGGTGTGGGGTTTGTGGGATTTCTGGTGTTGGCTGAATTTTCAGGGCATGGAGTGAATTTGATTTTGGGGGAATAAGGGAATTTTTTTTTTTTTTGTTTGAAGCGTGGCTGGTTTGGGTGGTTTACTGAAACGTTGCAGTGGACTGCTGCGAAAAGCGAGTCGGACTTGGCACTATGATTTGGAGTCATGGTGGGATTTGGGGAATTGGGCCGAAGAATGAAAGCCAGATGTGAAAGATGGCAAATAAAAAGAGTGCCAAAAGTAAATTATCAAGAAAAGGATGGTTCTCAGGTCACCTGCTAGTGGTACTGCGATCAAACTAGATCAATTAGACCGGGCGACGAATTCAAAATGGAGTTTTTGAAAATTGCTCACTTCGACTGAAGGACAGACCAATTGCTGTTTAGCAATCTGTTTTCTAGCCAGCTGCTTGTTTTTCTTTTATCGTTAAACAGCTGTAGTGTTTTTGAGATGGTGAGACAGTCGTACCGAGGAAACAGCGTAATCTGATATGAGTTTTTTAAGAGCATTATAACAAGTAACAAGGATTAGAGAACACCGAAGAACATAGAGTGCATTGTTTGCTTGTCGTGACGGAAAAGCGTTGAAGAATCTCCGGTCTTGAATTAGTAGCTTGTCGGATTAGAGAACAAAGGTACCAGAATATTCTGTCTTCTCCCAACTAGGAAAGATTCAGCCATTTTGCTTCCCACAATGCAAAGTACAACCAAAGGGAAGACATCCAAAGACCCTAAATGGCTTCAGCTCTTTTCGGAGATTTCGGCTCTATAGCGCAGGCTTGGAAGAACGATACCGGGCGAAATTGGAAAGCACAACAAGAAAGCATCGGGTTACTAATTTAAGGCCTTTTCCCTTTGTTCGTAGATTGGATGTCCTCTGTTTCGTGCTGTTTACCGATCTCGCCGAAGGGCTCCTGAAACCTTACAGTACGCTTCCAGGGCCTTCAAACTCTCAAATAGAAGACAATAAAACAACCACCGGATCGAAATTTTATGGAACGAAAGTGTTATTCTGACAGTTTGGCAAGTGAAAAGTGAATCATAGTATGACTAAAAAGGCACTATTTTGAGATTTGAAGTAAATGAGGATGGTCAACGGTTTATTGAAGTCTTGAAAGCATCATCGTGTATTAAGGTCAAGCTCTCTTCGAAACTGATCCATATGTTGGAGTTAACCAATGCCTTGAGTATTCTTTCATCAGCGGGCGGGTTCAATAGGCCCCGAATTTGGAGGCATACATTAAAAATTGATAGACTGTGTTTTGGATTCCGGAAAAATTAGACCCGTCTGCTTATTTTCGCCTTCACCTGATAGCCTTACCTGACACTACAATCCAGTTGGGGAACCAACGGGGTTTGTTTCTTGATCTACTCAAATAACAGAATAGCATGAAAAAAGGAAAAAAAAAAAAAAAAAATCCCTTCCAGGCAAAAATCAACTGAAGATCCTTCTTCTTAGAAACCTGTTACCCCAAATGTCCAGTCCTCGTTATCTATCTCCACAGTGCCCCTGCATCATTTGCATCCACCGACAAGAAACAAAACAGACTCGACTATACCGGACCAAAAAAGAAAAACCAATCCATACTTTTTCAAATAATCCATATTTTTTCAAAAGCTTTTCCACCACCAAAGCTGATCCGGCCCCACAACGGGACCTTACTAATCCGACCTCCAGCAATCGCTGGTTTCTACACAGGCAATCACCAGAGGCGCTCTTCTACTACATGGTTCTCTGGAAACCAGCCATTTTTCGTCCCCTTCCGCTTAAGCATATATCCCAATCTTTACGTCGCCACATGCACGTTGAAATCATCCCCCAGTCCTGGGGCAAGGGCAATAACTACGGCTACCTTTTGATTGATGATCCATCCAGACACGCTTGGTTGATAGACCTGGCGTTTCCCGAGGACATTGAGGCGTACATTGTTGAAAAAAGGCCCAATTTCGAGTTGAAGGCCATTGTGAACACCCACCATCACTGGGACCACGCGGGTGGCAACGGACATTTCCACAAGAAGTACCCAGATTTGCCCATAGTGGCAGGAAAGGACTCCGAATTGGTCACGTATACTCCGTCCCACCAGGAGGTGATCGACTTGGGGGACCAATTGCTGATTACCGCTTTGCACACGCCGTGCCACACGCAAGACTCCATCTGCTACTATGTCAAGGACTCCAAAACAGGACAGAAGGGTGTATTCACTGGAGACACCTTGTTCATATCGGGATGTGGTCGTTTTTTCGAGGGAACAGCAAAAGAGATGAATACGGCGCTCAACGAGACCTTGGCTAGCTTGCCCCGGGAAACCATCACCTACCCAGGCCACGAATACACCAAGGGCAACCTCAACTTCAGCAAAACTGTCTTACAGAACAAGGCGATCGATAAGCTCCAGGATTTCCTCTCCCTGAATAGCGTCACTGCCGGCCAGTTCACTATCGGCGACGAGCTTGAGTTCAACCCTTTCATGCGTCTTCACGATCCCCAGGTATTGCAAGCTACAGCAGCTTCGGGCGCCGTTGACGTGATGGCCAAGTTGCGTGAGATGAAGAATAATGCCTAGCTTACCCAGCTACACCAATTGAACGCTTCACTTTTCGTATATTCCATTAGCCCTTTCTCTGTCAATGCCTGACGAACCCCGGAAGCCACTCCTCCTCGTAGCTGAGCTCGGGCTGCCACATCTCTATGAACTCCAAGTCAAACTCGGACTTTCCCATGGCAAACTTCTCGTACTCCTCGAAGATCCCGCTCATGCACCAGCCTTGGAGAATCTTCCGCATTAGTCCCACCAACACTCCTATTCGGTGCTTGCCCTTGTTGGAATGTATGAGAATCGGGAAGTTGCGTTTATCGAGTATGAGATTTAGGGCTGCTTCAAGCAGCTCTTGCGTTTGGGCCTGTGTCCCCACCAGTGTGAACGGCTCCTGTGAAGAATGCACCACCAAAGGGCAGAATTTGATATCTGTTGAGTCGATCCACGCCTTGTACTTTTCGTAGATTTCCGTGGACCCGTTCTTGTCTTTTTTCGGCTTATCTTCCTTGTCTTTCTTCGGTTTGTCCTCCTTGTCTTTCTTGGGTTTGTCTTTCTTGGGTTTCTCACAGCACAAGTCTCCTACGTATATGATTGTCTTGAGCTTCAACTGTTTCATGAACGGGTAGTTGATGGGCATGGGAAAACCGGAACGGTAGATTCCGTCTTCAACGAAGGAGAAATTCAATGGCGGAACATAGTTGGGCCGAGGCGTTATTGTGGTTCTAGGTAAGACCAGAGTTTCTGAGGAATCCTCAGGAGCCGGCCTCTGCTGAGACTCGTTTTGATCTAGACCCGAGAATAATCCCGAGCTACCCAGTGCGGTAGGACCGGAAGAGAACTCCTCTCGTGACATATAATTCCGACAGATTTATCTGAGGTGTCTTTGAAGAGCTTCAGATTCGAGCCACTGGACCACACACCCGTGCACCACTACGCTATCAGTCTCAATGGGTGCAAAATGGCACTATTTCTTGGCTTCATGAATTATGCTATAAAAGAGGCTGGAACTTCGGAAGGAACGGAGTGATGGGTCTTGGCTGTGGTCCGCTTTCTTGGACTATTGGCGACGGCGGCTGCCGAGGCTGGGGCCTCACCGGTTCAGGTATTGATGGCACAGAAGGAGAGTTTTTCAACGGAGGAGGCAAGATTATGCGTGGCGAGTCGTCGGAGTATCTGGATGGCGTGATGTGATTGGCCATTTCGTACGTGGGGATGTTGGGGATTCGCTGGGGGAAAATCTCGAGCTCGATATTGTCTTCGTGCCCGAAAATCTTCTCTAGATCGAAGTCCGAGTTGACGTAGGCGCCTGTTTTGGAGTTGCGGAGCCCGTAGATCTGGTTCCCGTTGAGCTTGAATGCCTGTGTGGCGTTTTCCATGATTTCCACAAAACGGGGCGGCGCTGAGTTTCGAGTAGGGTATGTGAACTCAAGCGAGGAGGACAAGAAGCGAAGAACGACCAGCTTTTTGTTTGAGTCTAGCTCCGAGGAAGTTCTCGCGTGGCTCCTGATCTCAGTGGCAACAGCAGCCAAATTGGTTAGAGAGAAATTGCCGCCTTGAGAGCTCTCCAGATCTGGAGCCTGCTGGGCATTTTCCACCTCGGATCTGAGAAATGGCTTGGACGAGTTCAGCACCAACGGGTAATCTAGAAGAATGCTGCGGTAGAAAGCCTCGCCAAGTGGGTACAAAATTCGATCGAAACCGAAGTCTTTGATGCAGCAGCCAACAAGGGTCTGGAGGGTCAACGAAGCCGTCTCGTCATCAAGAGACCTGTTCACATGCGACTCGGGTTCCAAGCTCCTGTAGAATTGGGCAAGGAACGAATGCAGTAGAAGTTTCTCCAGAAGGTAGTCTATGGAACTCTGGTTGAGGTTGATGAAGGATTTCTCGAACATCAACGCTGCAATGGCACCTATGGAGTTCTGGCCTAAGCCGCGGAGAAATTCGTTTTTTGTCTTTGTTGTGGATTCCAAGCACAGGCGGGATCTTTTCATTAGTAGCAAGAGCGCAATTCTGATGCCCTGAAGCTCTTTTTCGTTCTCAGCCTGTGACTGGCAGGAGCTGGTCATGCTAGGCAAGGGAGGAAGCATAACTCTAAGGTGCGGACGGGCGTCTGTGTCTTTCAGCAAGGGCTGAATAATGGAGCCTATTGCAGCACGAGACTGGTCTTGGTTTGTGATGGCTTTTGTCCGTGGGTAGTTCATATCGTATAGCTCGTCATTTGCGTCTGTGTTGAGTCTGGTGATTTCGGAGAGGAAACTGTCGTTTTCCTGGCCAACGATGTCCGGCGTCGTAGTCTCCTGCTTAACGTCAACCGAACTCTCCAGAGACAATCTCGATCTTTTGGCATTGCCATTGCGTTTCAGCTTTGTTGACCGTTTTCGATTCCTCCGAACGCTCTGGACGGCAGCACGCACGAGTTTGTCAAATTCCTCGAAGAACAGGGGGTGAAAGTTGAACTCTATGCGCAATATCTCGGCTGCTTTCCTGATTTCGTCCTCCTGTTCACTGGCCTTTCTAGAGCTGAGATCCATTGTATCGATGAGCTCGAGCCTGCGAGCCAGAAATCGCTTCCAGAGCCGCTCATCCTGAAAATCTAGCCTTTCTCTTATACTGTGAGTGACTCCAAGTTTCTTTTCCTCGGCCATGGGAAACTGTGGGTACTCTAGAAATAGTGAGTGGGATGATTCAAAATCATCGTGACTCCGGGCCCGCGCGAAATTTGTCTCATTCGAGTTTGACTCATGACTCCGAATCATCTAAGTGGGTCCGGCTCTGAGTGGAAGCGGTGATTTGAAGGAGAGCAGCTTCGTCTGATAAAATTGCTTCTTTTCTTATTTGGGTTCTTGAGGGCGTTTAAATTGTGTCGAAAGTAATGAGTAGTGCTTGAGAATTCCGCGGGAACAGGCTAAAAAGTACCGAATTGCAGAATAATAGAGCTAGAAATGATGGGAATTGATCCATAATTTGTTGGGTTTATGAGAATTTCATAGAAAGCACTCTTGATGTGAAAACATCAAAATTTGATCGTTTTATGACTGCCGAGACACAATGACGTAAAATGACTCTTATAGAGCTTCTCGACGGCCCCTTTTTAACTCGGAAGTTCTCTAGATGATTGCTACAGCCTAGCAAGTAACCCAGGGAAGAAGGTTCGCAACTAGGGGACTGGAGGTTAAGTTGTACGTAGGGCTGAAGCCTTTTGAATGAAAGAGTTTGGTTGAGCTAAGTGACTTCGAATTGAAATATGTTTGAGGAATTGAGCAATCTACGCAAGCTTAAATGACGATGACTCGTTTTAGG
This sequence comes from Candidozyma heveicola, assembly GCA_003708405.2. Taxonomy (NCBI): domain Eukaryota; kingdom Fungi; phylum Ascomycota; class Pichiomycetes; order Serinales; family Metschnikowiaceae; genus Candidozyma; species Candidozyma heveicola. The sequence goes on from PPOB02000007.1 coordinate 22,214, forward strand.
ATTTGTTCAGAACATACCTGGTAAGATGTGTGGAAGAGCACTACTGACAGAGAACTGGGCTTCATAGGGATTTCAATGGCAAAAAGTTTTCTAATTTGCAACTTTTGCTACAGTGATGTATCTAAAGCTTTCGCTCTATGAAGCAGGTACTTCGTGTTTTATCCAGTTGAGAAATTGCTCCAGGAAGACCGTATTTTCGTTATTTTTGTACTTTTTGGAAAGGAGCGTATGCATAATCAATTGATTGGAACTTGACAAGCGAAGAAGTCATCGATCTCACAGCCAGTTTAACCATATCCCGACAGTTGGTCGAATCATTCCTCTCGATGGTTGAGCTTTCAGGTTCACGTTGAAAGTTTATCAAGATGTTACATCAAACTTCTTTATGAATTTACAAAAAAATGAGAGGTCTCGTTTGAAAACAAATCCATTTACTCAGATGAACACGGCTGTTCCATAGAAGGCTGATTTGACTCGGAGGATCTTCGAGTGCAACCTTCTTAATCTTGCAACTACTTTTTGAACACATTTTTGACTGGACATCTTGCTCACTCAAGGAAATTGTCCTTTTCAGATTCAAAGACACCAAAAAAGGTCATGGACCTCTATATCTTGTCCTTTCAAAATATTTGTTGATTCCCGACGATGGTGCTGCAAAGAGTGTTCGATCCACTCACAGCTCTATCCTCCGCTTCAAAGCTGTCATGAGGAACTGTCATTTTTCTGAAAAGAAAAGTCAGACCGAAGGCCAATAGACTGATAAACCCACCAGATTGTTCGTGAATTCATTCGCTTCCTCAAACATGTCTCCAGCGCTTTCCTTCTGCTTCCAGCATTTTGCAGCTGTTATGGTCAATGGACTGCCTCAGTAACTCAGGACCCATTCCTTACAATCTTGAATTTAACAGAACTACAAACATTAAAATTAAGAGCCCTGATGAAACAGCCGGAATACCTCGATCCACGGTCCCGGTCCATCTATGACTCTTTGTATCTGCACCTTTGTTAAGTGCACTTCCAAGTGACTCAACGCCTGGGTAGGCATTTCTCCGCCGAAGCCCCCCTATGTATCTGGAAAAAGTACCAAATCAACAGAAGCAGAAACCTAGCAATCTCATCTGCCAGAGCAAATCCAACAATCTCTGACGTATTCCAAAATCGACTTGGTGTGGAGTGACTCACTGCCTGTGGACAGGCCAATCATGGCGTCACCTTCCTAATGCGGTAGGTGGAAAATTTTTGCCGCGATGGACAATCAGTATAAAGTGTCCTGTTATCGCTCCACCCTCACTCTTTTCTCACCAGCTGTTTTCATAAACACCACCCCCACACTCAATTCAAAATGTCTAAAGGAAAAGTTTGTTTGGCCTACTCCGGCGGTTTGGACACCTCCGTGATTCTCGCCTGGTTGCTCGAACAGGGCTACGAGGTTGTGGCCTTTTTGGCCAATATTGGTCAGGAAGAAGACTTTGAGGAGGCCGAGAAGAAGGCCTTGGCCATTGGTGCCACCAAGTTCGTTGTCGTTGACGTCAGAAAGCAGTTTGTTGAGCAGGTCTGCTTCCCCGCCGTCCAGGCCAACGCTGTTTACGAGAATGTCTATCTTTTGGGTACTTCTTTGGCTAGACCAGTGATTGCCCAAGCCCAGATTGACTTGGCCGAAAAGGAAGGCTGTTTCGCTGTTTCTCATGGCTGCACCGGTAAGGGTAACGACCAGGTGCGTTTTGAGTTGTCCTTCTACGCCTTGAAGCCCGATGTGGTTGTCATTGCTCCATGGAGAGACCCAGAGTTCTTCAACAGATTTGCGGGCAGAAACGACTTGTTGGAATACGCTGCCTCCAAGAACATCCCAGTTGCTCAGACGAAGGCCAAGCCTTGGTCCACCGACGAGAATTTGGCCCACATTTCCTTCGAAGCAGGAATTTTGGAGGACCCCAATACCACTCCTCCTAAGGACATGTGGAAGTTGACTGTGGACCCCACGGACGCTTCTGACACACCTGAGGACTTTGATGTTGTTTTCGAGAAGGGCTTGCCTGTGAAGTTGGTTTTGAATGGCGGAAAAAAGACCGTCTCCGACCCTGTGGAATTGTTCCTCGAAGCCAATGCTTTGGCTAGAAGAAACGGTGTTGGCAGAATCGACATTGTCGAAAACAGATTTATCGGTATCAAGTCCAGAGGCTGTTACGAAACTCCCGGCTTGACCATCTTGAGATCCGCTCACATTGACTTGGAGGGTTTGACCTTGGACAGAGAGGTCAGAGCCTTGAGAGACCAGTTTGTCACCATCACCTACGCCAAGTTGTTGTACAACGGCATGTATTTCACGCCCGAGTGTGAGTACGTCAGAGCCATGATTCCTCCTTCCCAAGTCACCGTTAACGGTACTGTCAGAGCCAGAGCATACAAGGGTTCTGTGACCATTTTGGGTAGATACTCCGACACCGAGAAGTTGTACGATGCTACCGAGTCTTCCATGGACGAGTTGACTGGTTTCTCTCCTGAGGACACTTCTGGCTTCATTGCTGTGCAATCCATCAGAATCAAGAAGTACGGTGAAGCTGCTCGCGAGAACAAGAAGAAGTTGGAGTTGTAAAAAAATGAGTAATTGAAGGAGTTGTAGGAGGCATGGAATCGTATAGTCATGTAAACTATTTCATTATAATGAAGTTTGAAAAGATTTAACGAGACACTCGAAAGCAAGCGCGAGATCACAAGTCAATCAAGATTCACTTGTATTAGAATCCAGGAATAGGATTTCAGTTTATTTGGCTAGCGCAGACAAGACCACTAGGGAGCTCACAATTCCACAACACATAGTGGTTATCAGTGTAGCTGTTGCCAATGATGGAGCTCAAAAACTCTTCATTGTGATAATCAAAAACCAGGTTCTGCTGGTTCTTGTGGTCATTTTGTGTTGAGTGTCGTGGAAAGAGACTCTTACCTTTTTGTGTCCAAATTGGGGTAGGTTTACCTCAAGACTGGCAATTTGAACCAATTTCGAAGCTATAATCCTCCAAAAGTTTGGTTCCTTCAGGCCCTACCAAATGCTCCTTCTGTAGAACACCACTTGCTAGTTGTAACGAGCGGCCTCCGAGCTTTTCAGGTTCACCCAAGGGCTGAATCGCCTATGATAGAAGTAAAAGAGCATTATCTCCCCAGTCCTAAAAAGCGATGAAGAGAATAGGGAAAGAATCTACGATAGACTGTCATAAATAGGTTGGTATAAATAGTGGTTCCTAGATCCCGTGTTCAACAAGGCAAAATAGCTCCTCGTCCACATCGTACATCTCTCCAACAAGTGCCTTGACGGTGACGACAATTTCGTCAACTTTGTTATAGACCAAGTGCATCAAAAGTAAGCACACAATATCCAACTGCCCATCGTGGCTAAGAAGCCGTTTGTAGTTTATCGTATTCTTTGGTTTAATTCCGAGCTCGCCACTAGTTTCCTCGCCTGTGGCGTCATCTCCATCGCTTCCATCGTCTCCAACATTGTAAAAACGCTCGTTCAAAGTAGCATGTTGCTCACCCCACTGGGAACTCACAACTTCAAAATGCTTCTGCGACAAGGTGGCATTTGTGATTTTTGGCATGGGGCTTTTGCGTCCTAGAGCTGAAGCTGACATGATGGTGAGGGAAAGCATCTCTGCCACGAGAGCAGGGTCTGTCCAACCGGCCCTGTCAAGAATGGTAGGAACCCATTCTTCCGTCGCTTCAACTTGATTAATCAGTTGGTATATCAAGTAGTATAGCTGGATATTGTCGTTAACCAACAGCTGTAATGTGGTGTATGTTTCTATCGGCCAATTCCCCGTAAAAGCAGTCTCGAACTTGATGTACCCCATCTTAGCTTTGATTTGAGCTAGAGACAATAGCAAATTCCTCAATTGGTCACTCACCTTATCATGGCGAGATTGAATGTGGACTTCAGGGTTCTCCATACGCTCCAAGGCAAATCTCGATACCTTGCAAAACATCTCGTTCGATGCTTCCAAAACAGTAGAGAGCGTTGTCCTAACTGCAACTTTGGAACTTCGAGGTTTGGGCAAGCAACTGGCAACCAATGCAACAGAAAGGCCAATCACCACACTTACGTATCTCGTTATGGCAGGCCTTAATCCTATTCCAATATTTGAAGGAAACTGCTCTTGGGAGTCAGCCCAACTGGTACCCAAGACTAACACAGGTGTTACTGAAATCATTATTCCAGGAATTTTGGATTGATGAACTGCCCACAGACGGTAGTATGATGCAAAGAAGTAGATTACTGCGGTGACAGCAGCAAAACCATAAGGATTACCTCCTCCACTGCCTGTGGAGATATACCAACCAATGCCCCCAGAAAGGCAACCCACAAATGAATATGCTAGCTTCGCCATAAAAGAGTAGACCGATTCAGCGGTATAGTCTGAGACGGAAACAGCGAACGTGACTGGAAGCCAAATGAGTCTGTTGCGTGTGTAGAATCCCGTTGACGGCTTGAAATAGTAAGGAAAGCAGCAAAATTGTAAAAGTATGCTCAGGCGAACCCAAAACCAAAGATGGCCATTCTGATAAAGCTTTTTGTACGAGCTAAAGATCCAGATCACAATTGCTTGATATAAGTTTTCAGGGTCAAGAACATCGGGGTCCCTCACATGCTGAACTCTTTCCTCTGTGATTTCCACGTCCTGCAACTGATTCGTGAAATAATCGTGATTGACCGTAACATTTTTGTCATGACGCGCCTTCGAGAAAATGGTCATGAGCCTGGGAGTTGGAGCGGTGGTGTCGATATCTATAAGAACATTGCAAAGGTCAAAAACTTGACGGCCAAGCTCCTTGCAAAAGAACATTAAAACAGCACTTTGACTAACCAAGCACAATTTCTGTTCCTGACCAGGGAGTTTGTTTGCAATCTCTTGAATGGAGTCATTGGCATCATTGAGCTTATCGAGCTCCCTCTTCAACAGATCTCTTGCCACCACAATTTTCTCTTGTTGCTCTTTTTGCGCATCAACGTGCTTCGACCGGTTGAATATGCTGTAGGTTCTGAACTCGTTAGCAACAGCAAGCCATTCTGACACGGTTTTTAAGGTCTTGGGAACTTCTTCATGGAACCCTGAGTAATAGACCTTCAAATGATTGCAAATAACGTCTAGATCTTGAAGAGAGATGGAGAATTCCTCAGGGCGCTGACTCACCAACTCTTTTAAACGATCAAGCTTCGCCTGATTTTCATACTCTCCCACCTTTGCGTATTTGTGTCTGAAAACCTCGAGGAGCTTACTGTGAGGACTTGAATTGCTCTGGCGGGACAAACTTCCTCTCCTCTTTATCCTCCCAATATCATGGCGAGCAATATTCTTTCGTTCTTCAAGAAGCTCATAAAAGTATTTGTAGCCGGCCAACACAGTGACAATGGGTTTAATCTTCGACCGTATTTCTGCAAGGTCACCAGGATCGAGTCTTCCATAAGCAACCTCCCAACGTGAACTAATGAGGAACATATCAATGGGCCCAAGCTTTACTCTGATATTTTGAATCTCACTCCCAAGTTGGTTATGATTCTCAAAGCTTTCCACGGAAGGTTTCAATGTTTTGAAGAGCCTAGCATTCTTCTCGCAAGTGGTTGATAGGGTGTTTTGTATATCCGAAACAGCTCGTATGTAGCGGGAGCTGGATGTGAAAGGATAAACTATCGTACCGGAGACTAACTTGACGCAAAAAGCGAGAAGTAAGGGTTTTGTGATGGAGAAGGTATCTTGACCAATGAAGGTTGGGTAGGTGACGAAATTGACGGTAAGAATGGTTATTGAGAGAGCACCTGCAACGAATGGCATTCGCATGAGCGGGTGGAATTGCTGACTCCATCCGTAGAATGTAAATGCAAAGATGCCCCCAAAAACCCAGATGACGGTGCAGCGGGTCTCCAAGTAACGGCCCTTCGTGATCTGTTGTACGTAGCATGTCGAAACGTTTTGAGCAGTACAAATGCCTTGCTCTATTAGTTCTTGAGAAAGCTGTTGCTGCGTTGGCCAACCTCTCATGTGTGATGATATGGCTGAACAAATTATGATGATAACCCAAGATAAGCATCCATAGAAGCCACAAGCCAATGATACGACATGATTCAAGACGACAGAAAGGCCACCATTGGACATAACAAAGCCCACAATTTGAAACAAGTAGCAGGCAGAACTGGTCCACCGTAGTGTGAGAGGGACAATGCAAATAAAGACAGTCGACCACACGGGGACCCAAGTCTGCATAACCACCTTGACATCCTCAAGAGTCAAATGGTCTAAAAACCAGTCCGGATAGAAGAATTTGTATAATCTTCTCCACATGTTGTTTTTCGGTTCGGGGCTCTCTATCGGATCTGACGGATTGGCCTCATTGAAGATATTATAAAGGGAGGCATCGGAGTCGTTCTTCTCCTCAGACACTGGGCCCTGCGGCAGGAAGCTTTCCACAGAATCTGAAGAACGGGCCATTTGGGGGAGTTAACACAAAAAAACCAGTTGATGAATAGCAAGTTTCCTGTATCTCAAAAGGTTTGTGACAGCAGTTGGTGCAGGAGGAGGAAGGTCTAGAGATTACGCAAGGACTATCTGCGAGATTTGCACACTCCACAGTCTGATTTCCTGAAGAAACTTCGGAATATCCTTGCCGATAATCCCGGTGGGAATCGCTTTTTTGGCGACGCTGTTTGTTTTCCCTAGCTCGTAATGTTCCGAGAGGTGGTCCGCAAGCGCAGATATTCTGTGGCTAGAATTTAGTAATGCATTAGTCAGATGCGAGATGGTCTCTTTAGGCCCGTGAGAGAGGCAGTCTTCTTGAAATTCCGCCTGGTGGTGCAAATAGTAGAAAGCCGTGAGCCAGAGAACACGGTTGAATTTCGGAAACCGGTACCGTAGCGGCACCCCCGTGGCTTTTTCGATCTGGTAGATTCTGAGGTGCATGGGGATGTCTCTCAATGTGAGGTAGTTTCCGCCAATGACAACAGAGTCTTTGGGCGTGTACACCGAGTGGATCCAGCCACTGGGAATGATGAAAAGGTCGCCCTCCGAGAGACTCACTTTGAAGCCTCCTGTCGGCGTCAACTTCTTCCCCCGGATTCTTTTGCTGTAGGTGCCAAACCACGTGAAGTTCTGCTGGGGCTCTTTGCACCAGCTGGTGTAGAGCTCGAGATTGGCCTCTGTGGGCGGGTACATCAAAAACGTTTTGCTGCCGTGGCACACCGTGTAGTAAACGGGCGTGCCGCTGAAGTCGATGTGGAAATCCGTGTAGGAGCCGGCAATGGACATGAGACAGTAGGTGGTGACTTTGGGTCTCCCCTCGGCACCGTCGTTTTGCAGCCACACCTTGTCAACAAGATCCAAGTCTCTGACCATCTGCGGACGCACAAAGGCGTCGCCTAGACCTTCCACGTTGGAAACCTCGAGCGAAATCACGTTCCGAATCCGGTCCTTCTCTCGCATGTAGAAGTACTTCTTCCACTGGCCCAAGTTCCAGCCGGGCGACTCGCTTTGCTGTGAAAGAACGTCCATCACTTCCACCGGCTCCTTTTCGCCCACCTGAGCGGCTATCCACGACACAGTCACGTCCTCTCTGTTACACGGAAGCTTCATTCCAGCCTCTTTGCCCACCTGGGGCACCAAAACCGGCTTGGGCAAGCCTGTGCTCAAAACGTAGTTTTTCGTGAGCTCGTCGCTCGCCAAGACGTCCACGTGAAATTGGTTTTTGCCTGGTTCGACCTCGGGGCTAAAGTCCTGGAAACTCGGTACATGAGGATGAACGCTCTTGTCCACTGCAAATGTCTCACCCTGGTCGAGCGCCACGTAGTCGATCTTGACTCTTGCACGCTTCAGAAGTCTCCGTGGCTGCGACGGCCCGTGCTTCTTGGCACATTTGGCACAGTGGTACGATGCTATCTCTGCTTGATCAGTTTCATTGACGCCTGTGCAAATCGTGTGGAACCACTGGCAGCAGATATCGCAATGGATCCAGTCGATCTCCTCGTGGCCCGAGGGGGGCGTATCTGGACAATTGGGGCACAAGTCCAGCGAAGTTGGCATTTTCGGGAGTAGTAGATGGAGTTGATTCTTCGCACCATTGTACTATTGGGTGCAAATGGAGAGGAGTCCCCAGGTTGATTGAGTGTTGAGAGAATTTGATTTAAACGCTTTTGAAGGTGCAAATAGGAAAAAAAATAGGTTTCTGGGAAAGTCGGGTTTTAGAGGTGGTGCAGGGTAGAGTAGGTATTAGTAGATCTGGTCTGGGATGGCCCGGTCCGGCCGTTCAGCAGCGTAACTCCGAGTTGATGCCCGGATTATTTGGGTATTTAGACCGGACTAATAGTAAAGGATGATAGTTTTTCTAAATGGACTTCCGAGGAATTGGGGCAGAGATCTCAAGTTTCTTCACGCTGTCTATCACACACTGGCTTTATAGCTAAAAACTGCGCCAGGGCCAAATCACCCACAGCATTTCCCAAAAACTACAAAAATGGGCTTAAACCTACTTAATGAATCTCCTCCATTTCCCCCATGTTTACCGTATTTCCCATCATCTTGATCGCGACTGCCTCCATCACCCCAGATTTCGTGCATCAATCAGTCACATTTCTTGCGGTCCTTGTAATCCATAAAAAAACCGACACCCCATCAACAGAAGCAAAAGGCATTCAAAGAAGCGATTTCCCATTTTGGTCATTTCTCCCCGCCAAACGCCATATCGACATCGCCAGCTTTAAACTCAATATAATCTTGCTTTCGCACAAGATATCAACTACTCATGCTCCACCCACTTAGACGTCTTCCCCGGACGCTAGGGCTGGTTCTAACAGTTAGAAGACACTACTCAGCAGACTCCCAGCAAAAGTTCCTCCAGGAATACAAGATCCGCTCGTCCTTGGAAAGACTCATACACCACTATGCCAGTGAACCGTTGACCAAGCTTTCCATCCTGGCCATCTTGGAGCAGTCTGAGAAGCTCAATTCTACATACATTCTCCAGAGCGCCCGGGAAACCATCGAACAGCTCCTTGCTTACAACGCCCGCCGCTTGCGCCAGTTCAGAGACCTTCCCTACTTGGTGATGCTCAATCCGTCCATCTCAGACTCCTACAACAACTATTTGCAGACGATGTCTGTGTTGCTTGCAGCATCAGTCCATCCTCCGTGCACAGTGGAGGAAACGAAAAGGCTCCGGGAGGATGTCCTCCAGAGTTTCATGGATGTTCATGCGGATGCCCTACCCACACTTTCCAAAGGCTTCAGTGAGGTGTTGCATTTGCTCTCGGTGGAAAAAGTCAAGAACTTTCTTGATGAGCATTTGAGAGAGAGGGTAAGCATGAGGCTCATTGCCCACCAGCAAATCTCCCTCACGGACCTGATTGTGAATGGGACCTACAAAGAGGGCAGTCCTTACAACGGCATTGTCAAGCCGCTCGACATCCGAGAGGTGATCAAGAACAATGCCGAACTCGTCAACGATATTTGCCTCATGAAATACGACCAAAGCGTTAAGGTCGTCATAGATACGAATCTCCGTCCGCCCAACTTCTGGAAACTGAAGGACGAGCCGCCAGAGAGCTCTGAAGACCCCTTGGTGTTTCCATACGTTGAGTACCACCTAGACTACATTTTGATGGAGCTTTTCAAGAATTCGTTCCGGGCACACATTGAAAACGGCGTCATCGACCCAGTCCAGGTGACCGTCTCTACCAGTGAGCAGCCCAGTTTCTTAGAGATGAGAATCAGAGACAAGGGCAAGGGTATACCGCCACAGGCTTTGAACCATGTTTTCGACTACTCCTTCCTGACATACGAGTCTGGCGAAGGCGACAGCTACAAGACGCTAAATGTGCCTCCAGGCGCAGGTGGAAACACAGTGGCTGGCATGGGTTACGGATTACCGCTTCTGAAGAACTACGTGGAGATATTTAACGACACCTTAGACGACGAGGAACCTGCCAAGGGCCTGCTTACGGTGCAATCGTACTACGGCTGGGGCACCGATGTGTACCTCAAAACGGTGGGATCTTAGCATCGCCAATTGAATTAACGGTGTCGAGACTGATCGCTTTTAGCTGTCACAGATGCTTTTTGACGATAACGGAACTGACAAATGGTTTTTCTCTACATCGCACAGATTCTCTGACATGGAGTAATCTGGAATTCCTCTCGGTGTTGTGATTTGGATATTGGAGTACATACTCCTCTATCAAAAGAAACAATCGAGAGATTGGTTCATGCTTGCACCCGATCGATCCTCGAAGTCTTTTCTTCGCTTTGTGAGCCACCTTTACATCGATTATTCAGTTATGCCAGAGAGAATACTTCTCTCCATAACCTATACAGCTTTAAGAACTACATAGTGAACCTTTTTGCATGTTTTCAACAGAAGCAGTTTAGCTTACCTTACGTGATTGTCCTTTCGGATTCGACAAAGCTGAATTCCGGTACGAACCGTAGGAGTCCTCTTGGTTCGATAACCCATGGAAACAGAAAAAATGAACAAAAATGAACAAAAAGGGAAAATCACATAAATTAGTAAACGGATTCAACAGCCACTGCCGTTCCTGTCTGGTCAACTCATAGTAGAATCGTCGAGTCCTGCGAGGCCTCCAAATCCACCGTCTTAGTGCGATTATCGGTTTGCACCCATTTCGGTACCCCACAGAAACCCAGCATGGACCCATTTCCCGAATGCCGGCTCAAACCCAAAAGCTCTAACCAGCAGAAATTAAACTACAAAATACAAATTCCAAAAAATCAGAAAAACTTGCAAAATCACCACCACGCCGTATGCCCTCCATTGTCTGACCTGCCTGGACCGCACCAGCCGCATCTAACTCTTGCTGGATCTTCTTTTTAATCCCACCCAGGGCCACAACCCAATGACTCCGTCTTTCGACGCCTTCTGCTCACAGATCACAAGACCGCCTTTAGAAAAGGTCCGTGCACTGTGCCACCATTTGCTCATAAACAGTGATTCCACAGAATGCAACCAGTCACTTTCCACGTACCTCAAAACGGCAGTGGACCATCTTCAATCGGAGCTGGAGGTCTACCACGTGTGCCTGGTTCTAGCGCTTGACTTGCTTCGGCTGAATTTGTTCGTCAAGAACTTCGGCTTGTGTATGGGTAAAATCCTCAGCTTGCTTACGGTGCTCAGTGACTCTCCGTCAGACAAGGAGTTGGATAACTTCAAGACTTTGCTTCTGGTGATATTACTCCTCACATTCAAGGCCAACGACAATCCCGCCATAGGGAACATCTTCTCTGACCAAATCTCCGAAAAGGAGTTTATTTCCACCATGAGATTACTCGGCATAGTTCAGGTGGTGGGAAACGTCATTCACAAACACATCACCTTGCTGACCTCTTCCCACGCCGCCTACGTGTTGCTCAAGTTCAATTGTGACATCATCTTCCAGTACTTGTACAAGGTGGTGCTTCTTTCCGACTCCGAGTTCGACTCGTTAACCACAAGCCCATTGATCCCCACACTCATTGCCGATCTCACCTCCAACGATAACTTCAACGAGTACGATGTCACGTATGACGACTTTGAGGACGAGGAGAAACTCGTGGCTTATGAGCAGTTCAAGCTTCTCCTTCTCATAAACGAGCAGTATCTCATGAGGAGCTTGTCCTCCACCCATCTGAAAAACAGGGTTTTCGACGGTTTGCTGGTCAACCGTCAAAGTACCAGCGTGCTTTGTGGCTTCAACAACTTACTAGTGTACCATCTTAATCGGGAAGAATCGAGTATTATCAAAATCTTGATGCTCAAGTTCCTCTACTCGGTTTTCACCACGTCATACACCGCCAAACTCCCATACCTCAACGACGTCAAGATCCTTCTCGATATCATTCTCCGTGAACTCAACGATCTTGATTACCTGCCTGAGGAACCGAAGGAGAATTGCATTCTTGCCCTCACTTACTTGAAGGTCTTGAACCCGCTTCTTGTGTTTTCCCAGTTATCAGAGCTTAATCCATCATACAAACCTAGCGAGATCGTGGAGACCCTAAGAAACGTTGTAATTAATTGTGACTCCACTACGTTCGATTCTAAGGATGCACTGAACGCCAAAGACCTTGCGGCTATCGTCAAGTCCGCCACAAAATGCCTAAATATTCCCTGGGTCAAAAAGTGTACCGTGGGATTCAAGCCTAATAATCTGTTAGTTTCCAGCAGAAACGCTAGTTCAGATAGCCTCAGTTCCGTGGTATCAACAGTGTCAAAAATTGGTAACATGAAATTGGATTCAGACCATAGCGCATCCACTGATTCATTGTCTTTCACTCGTGTGGCCTCGGTGATGGCTTCCGAAAAAAACGACTATAATTTGCATACAAAGTCCCATAACGAAAATCTTGATCCTTTGCAGGAATCAGAATCGATGTTCACATCTAATAACGGCAACATATTCCAACAAAAAAGCTCCTCCAGTGAGGACCCATTCGCTACATTCAACACCGCCCGTGCCGAACAATTGCTTGACTTGCCAAAGGAATACTTAGAAGGAAAAAATCTACCACTTCTTCCGCAAGAAAAGTCAACAGAGAAACTCAATGCTCGTCAACAGAAGGCCAGATTGAAAAAGGCTCCACCACCGCCTCCTCCTCCGCCTAGAAGAAGGAGGTAGACCTTTAAAGACTTTTAGCTTATTACTATATGCTAGATTCTGTCAGCTTCATGTTTGAAGCTCAAAACATCATCAAATCTTAAGCCATTGATCTCAGTCCTGCTGTAGATATTCAATTCCTTAGTCAGATAGTCGGTGTCGGACGCCGGGTCCACGACATCATTGGAGGCCACCAATATCAAGCCTCTAGACCGAATCAATGGAATGAGTTTTGGTACTAAATCAAGCAAGTGAATTGAAGTTATCACTCCAATAAGATTATTTTCAATCGCGAAATTGACAGCATCCTTAATGGATCTCACAGTGAGTTCCTGGTCATTTGCCCTGATCTCAGTCTCTGGGCTCCTCTTCTTGGGGATCAGACTAATGTGACCTGAAGCCTGGTCACCGTTCCTGGAATCACGAGGGTCCTCGATGGGTAATCCGTTAGCTGAATGAGCTTCGAATATACCAGCAGTGCTATTGTAGACAATTCCATTCATAATCAAGAAAACAGGAAAGTTGGGTTGCTTCCAGTTGAGAATTTTGCAGACAATGGAGTTCGATGATAAGAATATCAAGGAGCGGCCTCTCTCGTTCCTTGAGTTCACCTTCACGGCTCTTATGTGGTCAAAAACGCTGATCAATGTGAGGTCAATGAATGTGTTGAGGTTTTGCTGAATATTGCCAGCAAATGGGATCTTGTCCAACTCATAAAGCGAGGGAAATACAAGCTCGAGGCTGCATCTGATGTCAATGCTCAACACGTTAAGGAACGTATCAAGTGGAAGATAAATAATTCTCAAGAGCTTCTTGATGAGCGCAATGTCCTTGACGGTCATCTGAGAAAGATCGTTGATGATCTTCTCATAATCAAAAAGACTCGAAGAGATTGTTGTCAACTGATGAGGAGTCATGTTAGGCAAAAGAAGTTCCACGTTCTCTGCAACGGCAATCGACCAATGTGGACAAACAAATGGTGAGCCATCATTTAGAAGGCATACTTTGATCCGCAAATAGTCACCAGAAAGGGATGTGGCAGTGACAAACGACGAATTGGATTTTGCCCCTGGAGCTGTTGTCAGCATAGCTTGATTTTCCACTGATCCATTACCATTCTTAGAATCCGTATTGGTATTGCTAATGTTTGGAGGAGACAAAAAGTTGTTAGGCGACAAACCCTGGCCATTGAGTTTTGTGGCAGGCTTGTTCTTGACAAAACTGGTCGAGGACTTCCAATAAGTGTCATATTTGGTCGTTTCAAGCAAAGTTCCCGAGAATGGAAAAATGACTTGGTAGTTGAACTTGAGCTCACCAATGTTTCTTAACCGCAAATCGAAAAGGGGTAGCACAATGGAATTGAATTCTAGTGATGAGGTTTCAAGCTGTTTTAAGTTCAAAGCCGTGGTTTTGGCAATGAGACGGGTTCCAAATTTGGGAAAGATTTCAAAGTCAATTCTGAACTCATTCAATGAGTCTAGCTCTGTCTGGAAAATGCAGCTTGTAGTCTCCTTGTCACCTCCATTTGTAGGTAGCAAAATATTTCTTGGAACAATGTCCGATATGTTCGATGTAATTGTTATTCTACCGGGCTGAAGGCCAGTGGCAGAGTTGAAAAGATTTATGGAACCCTTTTCGTTTGAGAAGACCAATTCGATCAAAACCTTTTGCTCCAAAAAGTTGTGACCATATCTTCTAAGTGGAAGAATCGGTGGAGGGAGCTCAAGGTGAGGAATCAGTTCGACATTCTTCACCATGTCTCCACTATCCTCAGAATCTTCTTCCTCGTCAAGAATGGTAACGGAGTCGTTATTTTGTTTTCCTGGAAGGGAGTTCTCCGGAATCGAATCCATATTCACATCGATCGGCGATCTTTTCTCTTCATTAGCAATCTCTTTCTTGTACGAAAGAATATGATTAAGCACACCAATGTGACCTTCAGTCACACAGTAGTAAAGGACATTGTAGCCGTCTTCATCAACGCTGTCTAGTTTAGCGCCAAATTTAATCAACTCTTCCGTGGTCTTTAGATGTCCCTCCGATGCAGCATAAAATAGCGGTGGCCATTTATTCAAACCATCGAGCTGATTCACCTTGGCTCCAAACTCAGAGAGAAGCTTGATCAAAGGGAAGTTTCCAGAACGGGCAATAACGTGGAGCGGAAAAAGTCCCTCCACATCCTGCTGGTTGATCAGCTCAGGACTAGTGTCCGCATAGCGCAACAAATACTCCACTGTCTGATAATCACCAAACTTACATGCATAATTGACTGGGAGATACTGGAGCTTAGACTCGTTTGTGACTGGATATCTGTTGCTGCCGTGTTGCACCAAGCTCTTGATGATATCAAAATTGCTGTGCTTGATAGCGAGAAGCAACGCAGACATGGACTCGTTGTCAAGGTCGTCGAGATGCGATTTTGGGAAGTGAGGTAATAGAAGCGTCAAGAGCTCAAGGCAATTGTTCTGTGCCGCGTAGTGAAGACAAGTCCTGCCGTTCAAATCCTTGCGTACCAAAAGCCTGCTCAAGGCATCTGGGGAAAGATTTTGGATGACATACTCGATAATGAACACCCTAGAGTGGTCCACATTATCCACAGATGTCACCACTTTCACCCCGTTGTTGATGCTGACGTGCTGATGCTCCTCCAGGGCTGACAGCGGTTGTATAGAAACACACTCGTGCACAAGAGACCTGTTGTTGTTGAAGTCCTCCGAGCTCAACTCGAAGTCAATGTCGTACTCAATGAGATCTAGGAAAGTCTTGAGGAAACTGTCGGAGATATTGAGGTTGCCGATTGCAAGTAGGAAAATTTTAGAAAAGTTGTATTTGGACGCAGCGTCGCTTTGGGGTCCTTTAGGGGAGGATCTTACCTTCTCAATCCACCGCTTCAACACTGGCACATCCGTGTCTTTGAGAGTAGCCACATTGACAAAGCTAGAGTAGAGTTCGTCAATCTCCGACGTGTGGAAGCCTGTGAAAGAGTTGTGACGGGAACTGGGGAATGCTGTTCCAAAAGACGGCTTTTCCTGACTGAGGCCCTGCTGCTCAATTCCTGTGATGGAGCCATGTCTGGCAATAGCCTCGGAGTAGTCGGAGGGAGCATGAGAACCCTTGTAGTTTTCTAACACGGAGTAGTCGCCATCCATTATGGATTCCAAGTCGAAAAGAGACTGAATCACGAGATCCGAAAGCTCGTTGATCTCGTTCTTGTGGAAAACAGGTTGCACACTGACGGCTGTTTGCAAAAAGAGCTCCTTCGTGTGGGACTTGGACCGTTTATCCCACTTCTTCACCACCTTCAGGAAGCCCTGCTCGTTCAACTCAATGAACTGCTGCAAACGGAGCAAGTCCTGGTGGATCTTCTTGAAGTTCTGGTACAAATTGAGAAACAAAATGGAGTTTTTGAGATTGAGCGTGGATGAGCTGGCCGACGAGTCCAGCGCCATGTCCAGAGACTTGGTGAAGAGTTCCTCCTTCTTCATGATCAAGAGGTCCAAGTTGATCGCCATGTTAGCCTGCTTCTCCAAGTAAAACAGGTTCACTTTGTCCAACTCACGCTCAACACGGAAGAAGAAACTGGCTTTGTTGTCCTTGAGCTTCTGCTGGATCTTGAACTGGCTGTTCGGTTCCGTGCTAGCCAAGTCGATGCCTCCTCCCAACTGCTTGATCAACTTCTTCAACGCCTTGTAGTCGATGAAGTGGCCCAGGTATTCCGGGAGCTCAAGCTGGCGAGATGCTAGATACTTTCCGAACTTCATGGCTGGTTGGAGTGGGTGGAAAAGGCCGCAGGCGTTTATTTATCAAGAGGTCTGCTCTACCACGTGGACCAGAGGCTGCGAAATATCTCAAAGTATTGTGGAGGTAACACTGCGACCAGAGGCTTTGGAAAAGCAGGGGTTTGGGCTTTTGGGGGTGGCGAATAATTGGGGGTTGGTCGAGGATTCGATTTTTTGGAGCTGTTTTTTGGATAGCGTATCTAGGGAATTTTTGAAACTGGACTTGGAAATCACAAGTCTTGGGGTGGTTCTGGAGATAGACGCGAATATGCTGTAAGAGGGTATACTCCAGTTGATTAAAGAGGTTTAGAAGGAAAGATTAGGGAGACTTTTGACTGAAAGAAGACATGACAGCAATGTAAAAGAAGAAGTAGAAGAGACCGGGAACAAAAAAAACGTTTATGGGTGCAAAGTGCTCATGAGTAGGGTAAATGCCCATTTTTACAGGTTTCAACTAACAGGGACAGTTTGAAACGAAAAGATGGTTCTCTTGTAGGAATATGAAAAGCTTTCCAGCCATCTCTTATGAATGAAGCAAAAAGAGATCACCAGTGGAAATAAACAGTGAATCGAGCCTTTTACCACTTGATACAGCAGGTTGCAACCTAAATTTGAAGCCGAAGTCAGGGCGCCAAATGGCTTCGTTCAGGAAACTGAGGAGATGTTCGTAAATCTGGGAATCGATGTGATGTTCGTAAACTAGCTAGAATCAGAAGAGACCTTCGAGCTCAAATAGATGAGTCTAGAATAAAAAAACTAGGCCTTGTCTTTACATGAATGAAAGAGAATACCGTACCCATGAATCTTTCACTTGATGGGGTTCTTAAAAAGGTTATTGATGGTTTTGTTTTAAATAAAGAAAATATGAGTGGTTGCAAATGATCGCTGTCTGATCCAGATCTGCCGTACACTAGCCTCCTCAGCTTTGATGCGCTATCGAATCAGGAAGTTAAAAAACGTCTTTCTCCCTCTGCTGAAAAATAATAAAACCACCTCCACCCTTGCGCTACCCCTTCACATCGCTACTAGCGACTGACTCGCCAGTGTCTCACAACCTTAACCCCTACTACTATCAGTTACCATGGCGTGTATTCTATGCATTTCTTCGCACCTTCCCCAGTAGGACGCTTACTTGGCCTCCTCCTTGGCCTTGTCGAACTGCTCCTTGAAGTTGTCGGCATTCTCCTTGTTGCCGAATCTGATAGCCAAGGTCTGGGCCTCGGGCTCTCCCTCAGACACATCCGCAGCGACGGTGTACACCCACGATCTGTCAGAGCCAATGTTGGCCTTCAATTCGTAGTCTGGCTGGATCAAGTGGTTGGCACAGATCTTCAACGTCTTGTCTCTTCTCATGACGATTCTGGTCTTACCGGACGTCTTGTGCTTCAAGAACTTCACGTCTCCGGTACCTCTCTCCTTCCACTCCTTGGCCTCACCGTGGAATCTGAACAACTTAGCACGCACCTTGTACACGACATCTTCGTCCTCCTCGTTGGTCTTGACGTCGACCTTCTCCAAGTGAACCAATGGCTCAAAGTGGACATCGGCCTCTTCCTCATCAGCGGCATCCTCATCGTCCTTTGCCTCCTTCTCTTCTTTCTTGTCTTCCTTCTTCAGCTCTTCCTTGTCTTCCTCCTTCTCCTCCTTCTTCTCCTTTTTAGCACCGAACATGGAGAAGACGTTCGAGGTGGGAACACCGGAGGAAGCAGACTCTTCAGCCTTGGGTTTGGTTTCTTCGGCAGACATTATTGTGTGTACCTAAGTGTGTTTGTGGATATCTCAATGGAAACTTTTTCCTTCACTTTCCATGTCGCGCGCGCACGACATACTACATAGGCGCTATTATACGGCTATATTCTCTTCCTTTTAAATGTAATTTTCCTAAGTGATGTAGCTTCTCTTGTTTTGCGGAATTTCTTTAGAGGCTTTGTCAATTGCGTTGATAGGTGACGGGATGTGACATTAGTCTTCCATATCGGCGGGTTTGATCAATCCGGCAACCTTGAGATCCTTCTCTCTCTTGATTCTGTTCTGTTCTTGCTTTTCAAGCTCCTTGTCTTCGGCGTAAAGGTAGTCCGTGGCATCACCGCCAAACTCCTTGATCTGTACAAGGAAGTCTCTCAATGTGCCCTTGAACTTGTCGAGATCCTTGTAGACCCCGGTCAACACGTTCAAGAAGTTAACGAGTTGATCTCTTTGCAAGTTCTCAAATGCCGTGGACAACGAGTTGCCCAAGTACTCCTTGAGGTACTGGGAGTTCGTGGTACCCTCAGCCGCTTGGCCTGGTGGGTACAACGGATCCTTAATGACGCCATCCTCCACGAGGTGGAGAAGTTGTGCGAGGAGCTGTGCCTGGTAGTTGAAACCGGATTTGTGGTCTGGTTGCGTCAGCACGTAGAAAGTATCAGAAAGAATCTGGAAATAGAAGTTCTCGTAAAACACCTTCGTGAAAGGTGTGCTGCCAAGCTTCTCGACGTTTTCGATCAACTCGATGGTCAATGACAAGCCGTTCTCTTCGACCTCTCTGTTATTATGCCTCAAGGCCCAAAGGGATGCATTGATCAACAATTGGAAAGCCTCACCAGAAAGCTGTAACAAGGCATCAAAACACTTGGAATTGATTTCTTTCAACAACTTGTAATACTCAACTCTATGCTCAGGGTATTCGACGAAATCATTCTTGATCATATCAAGTGTACACTCGAACACATTCTGAAGTATAAGGAAGACTCCTGAAGGAATCATGTGGCCCACCTTAGAAACCAATGCAGTCATACAGTTCAAAACCTCAGCGTCACGAGCATCTGGAACATTACTCTTGTAGTCGCCCAAAACAGCCGAAAACAAAGGTTGAGAAAGATCACGAACTATTTCATCCAGGTTGTTAGCCTGGTTGATGTAAGTCTCGATCATCTTCAAGATTTCTTTCTTAATAGTTCTCAATCCTCTAACCTTTGGCGTTTTGGTGGCAATGACACCCTCAGATGCAACTAGGTTGGAAATCATCTCACTGACGGCTTTGTACAAGGACAACATGTCAACGTACATCAATCCAAGCTGAGAGTAGAAGCCTGGTCCCATGGCCTTACAAACGGCAACGTTAGTCTTGATAATGTTGGCGATGATCTTCACGTTTTCACTGTCAACCAAGAGGGTAGAATCCTGTGCAGCTCTCTCAACAATGGCCTTCCATGCAACATTGGGAAGAGACATCAATTCGCTTAAGAGTCTGTCACGAGCCTCTTTTTGGGTCTGTGCGCTGACAATTATGCCGCAGGCCTCATAGAATGTGTGGACCTGCTGAGGCAGCAAGTCCTCAGTGATGGATTGAATGTTGCGAATGATTTCAACGATGAAAGGCTCGCTTTCAGCAGGTTGCGTTACAACAAAATGTCTCTTACACTTCGTCGTGATCTTGATAAATGTATCACATGCCATGTCTTGCACACCCTCATGGGACTCGTGCATGAATTCGAACAATTTGTTGACAACGGTCTTCAAAAACTTCCAGTGAGCTTTCAAGAATCTGGGGTATTGGCCAACAATGTACATGATATTGGAGGCAACCACAGCCTTGTTGTCTTTACCTCTCTTTAAGTCTGTCAAGGACAATAAGTCCTTAATAACACCAACAAGGAAACGCTTCTCCATATCTTCATTCATCGTTCCAGATATGGAGCCGATGGCCCAACATAAGGTGTTAATGTTTTGCCAGGACCACTCGCTCTCGTCTATTTGTCTTGCGAGTTTTTCCTCCATTATATTTTGCGTATCCACAACATCTGAATGTGTCAAGTACACAAGAACTTCTCTCATGGACTTGTACAACTGGATAGTATCACTCTCCTTAACGAATTCTCGAACAATCTCACCCTCGTCATTTTCAACAATCAAAACCTCCTCTGGTCTGACCATGTTTTCGATCACGACCAATCTCAATTTGGAGAGAATGCTTGCGTACTTGTGTTGCCTCAATGGAAATTTAGCCAAAGCGGCAGGGTCAGGGGCACCATTTGAAGATGGACGCGAGGATGATCCGTAAGCAAGCAGCAACAATGGACTCAATTCATTAGATGGCAAGTTTTGAATCTCCTCGAACAAACCTTGAACGAAGCCGGTCCAGAAATCCAAACACGTCTTGAACAATTCTCGCTCTTCAATTCTAGAGAGCTCGATGAGGTACTCTAAGGAAATGAGGAGTAGTTCGTTCAAACCGTCTGCCAGCTCTAACGCCTGAAGGTGGCTATGCAAGAAAGTGCATAAAAACATGGCCAAATCTTGCAAGAAGGACTGGTCGTCTGAATTAGCCACCTGGTAGGACTTTTTGAGACTTGTGCCGGAGTTCAAGGGCACGATTGTCACGACCTTTTCCATGGCACTCTGGAAGAACGAAACGAACTTGTCCTCGTTTTCAGGTGAGATTAAGCCTGATACTTCAGTCAAGCACTTGAGCGTGATGGCTCTGGTGTCAGCTGGGGCCAAAAACTTGTTGGTCAACAAGCTCAAGAGGTCTGTCTCAAAAATGTAATTCAAGGGAATCCAGTGAATGTATCTCAAGAGCGCATTGAGGGTGGCCACAATCAAAGAAACCTTGTTGGTTTTGTCTAAAATCTCGTAGCACAATTTAAAAATTTGCTCGAACTCGGCCTTCAAGCTCAACTTCAAGTTGTTTGCCTTGGCCTGGGTCATGGACTCCTGCGAAAAGTCAAAGACCTCCTCGCTCATCAACTTCAAGATGATCATGTTGTTCTCGCAGACGTTGAAAGAGGAACGAGAACTCATGACGATCTCAGGAATAAACTGGGGCCAGTTGTGAGGCCATTCCTGTTTCAACACAGACACCAAGGTCAAGTCAATCTTGTTGATAAGCGCTCTTTCGGTCTTGAAAATCTGCTCATCGTCACACAAGGCGATGATCATGTCGACAATGAAATTCCTGATGCCCACACGTTCTGTCTCTGGAATAGTCTTCCATCTGTACTGGATCAACTTGTTCAAGCATGACAAAGCGATGTATTTGGACTGGGAATTTTTGGACAGCGATAGAATTGCATCAGCACGTTTCCACGAGTCAGGATTTTCCTGGAATTGGTTAAGCACAAGCTGTGCCTGCCGTTGGTCTGGACCGGACTTGTAGAATGCTTCCACAACTTTATCGAACAAGTCGAGGTCAAGCTCCTTGGAGAAGTCTAGAATCCCCTCCATCGTGGTGAACTTTTTTTGTATGATCAGGTATCAGCCACAAGCTGGTGGTTAGTATATGAATAGAAGGCTCAGTGAGAACCAAAACACGGCAGTATTACTGGTCAAGGCTACGCCGGAACTCGTGGGCTAGCACAATGCCTCCGGAAACCACGCCCACTGATAAATTAATTAAACATACTTAATATGGCGCAATGGTGTTAAGGATTGGGGATTAACTCCTACAGCGTGGTCTTCGGATATGGAAACAAGATAGAAAACGATTTGAGAAGTCGTGCACGGCACAAGACAGAGAAGGAGACACCGATAGCCCTCAGGCCGTGTGCAGGTGGTATCAACAGTACTACAACCACTACGGACACCTCGAGTGCTTACAAAGAAAAATAATGGGACGCAAATGTAGTTTATATAGATTTTGAGCTAACCTACTTGGTAGCAAAAGCGACACCCTTCTCAATGTTCTTGGACAACTGGTCAATGGCAACCTCCAACAACTTCTTCTCGTCGTCGCTGGCCTTCTCCAAAACGTCGTACTGAACAGACTCGATACCGTTCTTGCTCAACTTGACGGGAAGCGAGAAGAAGTCCAAGTTGTTAACCAACTTCTTGGCCTCGGCAGCACCCTTGATGGAAGAGTCCAAGTAAAGGAAAGTGCACTCAGTGACATCCTCACCAGCAGCAGCCTTCAAGAGAGACTCGGCCAAACGGTAACCAGCGAAAGCCATCGACAAGGTGGCAGAGCCAGCGCCATCCTTAGCCTTGACAACCTCGTCACCGCCAAACTGCACACGGTGGATCAATTCCTTCTTCTGCTCAGCAGACAACTTGTCGTAGTGAGCCTTGGCACCCTGGGAGTACAAGGGCACAATGGTCTCGCCCGAGTGGCCACCGACAACTCTGATCTCGAAATCCGTAGGCTTGGTCTCGGAGGGGTAGAGCTGGGAAATGAAGGTGTTGGCACGGACAATGTCCAAGGTGGTAACACCGAACAAGCGAGCTGGGTCAAACACGCCCTTGGCCTTCAAGGTCTCGGCAACAATAGGCACGGTGGAGTTGACAGGGTTGGAGATGATCAACACGAACGCCTTGGGAGCGTTTTCGGCGATTCCCTCGGCCAAGCCCTTGACGATGGAGGCGTTGATGTTGAACAAGTCGTCTCTGGTCATACCGGGTTTTCTGGGGACACCGGCGGGGATGATGACGAGATCGGAGCCCTTGAGCGACTCGGCAAGCGCAGTCTTGTCCTCCTTGGAAGAAGGCAAGAACGACTTGGTGGAAGCGTCGGTGTTGATGTGAGACAAGTCAGCACCCACACCAGGGACATTGACAACGTCAAAAAGGGACAATTCGGTCACCTGGGGGTTGAGCTTCAAAAGAAGCGACAAAGGCTGGCCGATACCGCCGGCAGCACCGCAAACTGTGACTTTAACCATGATTCAATTCCAAAAATGCTTTAGATTGTTGGGGCAAAAAAAACCCTGGGGTCCGACGTGCCTTATATAGGAGTGAAAACTGGGGAACCCGCGCCAGGTGCACATGGGAGGCTCCGGGCGGCCGGACCGAGGAAAGCCATTATTCCGGGTTCTGCCGGGGTAGTTCAGTTCTAGAGACTGGTGTTTCTGGGAGTTTCCTATGGGACAGAAGAAGGGCAATTTAAGGCCTTGCTTCTTGGAGGCGACAATTGGGGATAATTCCCCGGCTCTGATTGGCTGGAGCCGTTCGCGTGGGGTCAGTGACTATTGCTAAATACCCCAGGCTACAGTGGCTGCGAATGTTACCCCGGGTTGGCTGTGGTTCACGAATGTGGAGGTTGGGTGGGATTGATTTTGTGTAATAAATTCTGGTTTTATTTGAATGATGTGTTCACGAATTGCGGTTTGATTTGGGGTTTGGGGCATTGAGCCCGTATTAGCCCGGTTGGGGTTGGCGACAAACAGATCGGGCTTAGGACCGTTTCTTGATCCTGACAGGTGAGCACTTTAAACTTTAAACGTACACTTTGATCAGTCTACCTCTTCAATTGGATCCGAGGTGTTTTCTGGTTGATGTCTGTTTTGCAGCAAATTACCTTGTCACCGGAACGGTAATGTCATAGTAAGTGTATTGGACCGCCCCACGAGGTGAAGCTCTGAATAATGTATTTGAAAATGTGTCGCCCCGTAACGTGCTATTTGTATCCTACCAGTTGACAAAGCGACTACGTTTCCTTCAATTCTCTAAATTGGGCAGATTATGAACACATGAACTAAACTACAGTCCTAAACCTCGACCACTGCTCGTACTCCTCCAACCTTTACTATCTCTGCGGATTGAGCGGTGTAGAAGGAACCGACTCTCCACAGACTAGACTCCGAATCTCCTAGCCCTGGATTTTTTAGACCAGATTTGACATCTTGAATCAAACGACCTACTATCTAAGGAATTGATGATCTAAGCTATTAGCCTCTGTGGATTCTTCAACCAGCGCTAAACTGGTGGTCCAGAACGGTCCGCGATCCTTTCCAGTAAGCACCTTAGTACTGGTCGACATATCCTCTATAGGCTAAACCTAACCTTTATCGAATTGTTGAACGTCGCTTCGGGAATCAATGCCTCAATTCAACCCGGGGCACATATCTCTAACGGAGACCGACAGAGGTTATGGGCCGAGATTCTCCGGGACTTCCCCAATCGAAGTACTTTGAATTTGAGTTCCTTTCCCGGGGTAAACCTGAAAGACTCCTCTCTCCTGGGATGTTAGGAAAGCCGCTGGCGCATATTCCTCGTGTGACACAGTTTTGCATTGGCTGCGAAACCTAACGCCGGAGGTGTCAAAGTGACAATCGCCGAGCGGCGTTAGAACCAGGCATACATAGCTTGGAATTATATCTCCAGATGCTTATAGATAGATATTGTTCTGAAGTCAACTGGCGGTGTTGTTAGTGCCAGGTCGCTGCCAGCAAGCAATGCATAAATGTAGAGAGAAGCAAGAATAATTGAGAGCTGTACGTGAAATAATGCTATAAAGGAAGGTGTATCGAGTGGGATGTAACTGTCACTTTGACAGTGGCTTTGAGATGAGCATTAACAATTCTTGTGTGACAGTACCTCCTCATTTGCTTTTCTTCATTCATCGTATTAGCTACAGATATCAGACTTTATAACCTTAATTGATATGGGTGATCGATCAGAGAGATTAGAATACTGGCTCACGATGTCACGGTAAACGTGTGATTAATGAATGTTCTTCAATCAGACGAAAACCCCAGATTGGCTCGGTCTGATGGAGATCCTGAGATCTTTAGTACCACCAGGATATTCTTCATAAAGCCAAGACTTCAAACTTCTTGAACGTCTGTACCATAACTACTGTACCATAACTAAGAAAGCCTCATAAGACTTGCCAGCTTCAATTGCGTTGAGTCTTTGTCGGCAAGAAAAAAGAACTGATCTCGACTATTGAAAGAAAATGCAAGTATCGTTTCGGTGTGGGAGCCGACAGCGACACGCCATTAAGATTATCTAGAAGTTTTTCATAGACGCCCGTGGCAGCTTGACGTACCTAGAAGATTCATATTGTATTTTTGCACCAAACAGCGTGAATGTCTCACTTTCATCATCTACCAGACTCTTCCCTTTGCAGAGGTGGCTATTGTCTAGACCAAAAGCACAGCTTTAGCTGTCCAGCAATATGGTCCCATCAGAGTGTTCTGTTCCACCAAGAACGAATATCAAACACCCACTTAAGCTCTACCAGGCTTTACAACAGGGCTCTATCAGGCTTATCAGAATACGACTCGCTTGGTTTGAGGAGATAACCACTACTTCCTAAGTCTCATCTACAGTAGTGCCAAGTACTTCATCGATCAAATACGCTTCAACGCAAAACGACACTCGTACTCCAACAGAGAGTCTATTACTTTTACTATACCTTTCAACCCCTTCAACTTCAAATACCACCTCACTTGGTCATCCAACCGCATCAACTTCCCTTCACCTATTCCAGCTTTCTAGACATTCTCAACATCTCCGCTGCGTCACCGGAAAAACTACACCACCGACTCCGCTCCGCCAAGGCCAAAAGCCGCCCCACGCCTGCGGGAAAAAGAGCGGCGCCAAATTTCAGAGTTCCCAAAAGTCAGGAAAATCAAAAACGTGGAGATTCTTGAGGGTGGAGATTTCTGCGTGGAAAAGTCCTGGTAAAAGAAACTCACCGGCTCACGCCTCCTACGTCATTTACAAACCGGCCGAACTCCGCCAAATGTGACTCCAAAATGGCGAACTCAAGAAAACAAGAAAATCAACCCCCGCCTGAACCTGCGGCGTTCGTAATGCCTGTTAGTCTTTGAGACATTGCGAGAGCCGCAACCAATCCAGAGACCACAGTCCTGATGGTATCGGTAAAAGCACGGTTTAGTGAATCTGAGATAATTTAAATCCACAATCCCCGGCCATCTCCACATTCAAAATCAGTTTTCGAATTTGGAATCGTTTTTTTTTTTCTTTTCTTCTTCGATCGCCGTCTCCTGTTCTTCGTTTTGAGGCTGACGCTCTGATGCACGCTTCGCACTCTAACCCATATAACACTGATACGAGATCTCATCCCAGCAAAACCACCATGAACAACCCCTTCAGAAGGTCGTCCCAGCTGAGCGACGAGGATCCCTTCGACGTTCCGGAAAACTACTATGGAAATTCCACCAACCCGGCCTACGCACCCAAGAACTCCCGCTTTGGCCGTGTGAGGACCTTTTCGGTGTTTGAATCTAAAACAAGCCGGTTGAACACGTTGGCACTGGCAAACGCCTCCCAAACGTCCACGGATGCCGGTTCCGACGACCAGACGTCTCTGGAGCTGTCGCCCACGCCTCCGCCGGCTCTGGTGGACTCGCTCAGACGGGGCCTGATTGTGCCAATCTACAACGATACAACCAGCACGGACTCTTTGGGCGGAACCACCAAACCGGTGGAAACACAGCCAAGGGTGCCGCTTCACCAACGACGTGCGTCGCTCGACTCGTCCATCTTGACTCCGAAGAAGTTCTACATCAACGACATTGACCTCACGCTCAAGGAACTCTTGCAGAACGAGGACACCGACCACAACTTCCAGATCACGATCGAGGACCTGGGCCCCAAGGTCTTGAATCTCGGCACCGCCAATTCCAACGGCTACAACCAGTTCGCCGTTCGCGGCACCTACCAGCTTTCCAACTTGCTCCAGGAGCTCACTATCGCCAAGCGGTTCGGCCGGAACCAGCTTATTTTGGATGAACAGCGTCTCTGTGAGAACCCCGTCCGGAGAATGAAGCGGCTTATTCTGACCCAGTTCTGGCGGGCTCTCACCAGGAGAATCACAAAGGAAAATATCGTGGATATGGCCAGAGACACCAAAATCGTCGAAGAGTACACCAACGAGAAGGGCGAGCTTGTGCGGAACGCCGAGTCTGTCAGATTGTACGTTCCTCACGGCAGACCCGACCAGTACAAGTACTTCAGCTCGATCAAGGAGCAGCACCCAGAGATCACCTTAGACGTGCAATACCTTCCGGAGAAGATAGACGCAGCCTACATCAAATCGATCAACAAGAAGCCGGGTCTTTTGGCGTTGGAGGCTAAGCCAACCAAGGATGGCCAGCTTTACAACGAGCCATACGTGGTTCCCGGGGGCCGTTTCAACGAGCTTTATGGCTGGGACTCGTACATGATCGTGGTGGGCCTTCTTCTAGACGCCACGGTCGAGAACCAGACCAATCTAGAATTGTCCCGTGGAATGACCGAAAACTTCATCTACGAAATCAACAACTACAACAAGATCTTGAACGCCAACCGGTCCTACTACTTGGGTCGCTCCCAACCTCCGTTCTTGACAGACATGGCTATCAGAGTGTTTGACAAAACTCTAGAGCTCAACCCTGAAAGCACCGATGATGCGTTAGACTTCTTGAAGAGATCAACCATCGCCGCTATCAAGGAGTACGAAACAGTTTGGTGCTGTGAGCCTCGCCTTGACGAACACACCGGACTTTCTTGCTACCACCCTGAGGGAGAGGGAATCCCACCAGAAACAGAATCTTCTCATTTCAATGCCATTCTCGCCCCATACGTGAAGAAGTACAAGGTTTCGCAGGAAGAGTTCATCGACATGTACAATGGCAAGCAGATCGATGAGCCTGATTTAGACGAGTACTTCTTGCACGACCGAGCTGTTCGTGAGTCTGGCCACGACACGTCATACCGTTTGGAAGGCAAGGCTGCGTACTTGGCTACGGTGGATTTGAACTCGTTGATTTACAAGTACGAGGTCGACATTGCACAAATTATAGAAACTCATTTTGACGGTGAGTTGGTCGACCCACGCACGAACAAGACCAATACTACGGCACAGTGGCGGGAGAAGGCAGCCTTGCGCCTGCAGAGAATGACCAAGTACCTTTGGAACGAGGACGATTCGATGTTCTACGACTACCACATCAAGGAGCAGCAGCAGAGCAAATACGAGCTGGCCACCTGTTTCTGGCCCTTATACTCCGGCGCTGCTACCGAGGACCAGGCTGATAACCTCGTAAGGAATTCCCTTCACAAGTTTGAAGAAGACGGAGGACTTGTCTCTGGTACATTACGTTCCCGTGGAGAGGTGAGCATCGACAGACCTTCAAGACAGTGGGACTACCCATTCGGTTGGGCACCTCAGCAGATGTTGGCCTGGATGGGCTTGAGCAATTACAATTACAACGGTGCTGCTCGTCGTCTTGCGTACCGGTGGCTCTACATGATGACTAGGGCGTTCGTGGACTACAATGGTGTGGTGGTCGAGAAGTACAATGTGCTTGAAGGAGCAGTTCCTCATCGTGTCAACGCCGAATACGGAAATCAGGGCGCTGATTTCAAAGGCGTGGCTACCGAAGGTTTCGGCTGGGTCAATGCCAGTTACGTTTTCGGACTTACGTTCTTGAACTTGCAGGCTCAGAGAAGTCTTGGTGCGTTGATTCCACCCCATGTTTTCCTCAAGAATTTGAACGAGTCCCAGAAGGAGCTCTACACATGAGGCAGGCTCCCGAGTCATTTCATCCGCTTTGATTTACGGATCCTCGTGGAGGTCCTAGTTTACGGCCTTTACATAAGGTTTTGAACGCTGACAGCCAAGGGCTTCGTTCAACACGAGTTTATCCGCGGATTTGGTGCGGCCGACGCACAATGATATAGTTATTGACGTAATTTTTTTTCGCCAAAGCGCCGTAGTGTTGTGCCCATTACATCATCGCGGGTTGTACTAACACTGCTATATCCGCAGGGAGCTGTTTTGCAGCACCAGAGGTAAACACCCGTACACCAGCAACGTTGGAATTAACCTGCCCATGATTTTGCAGCATCTATAATCCAAGCAACAGTAGCACTGTGCCAAATCACTCTTTCAACAAGCACCGCCTCATAATAGACAGCTGATGACGTCATTGCTCAAGAGCCTGCTTCTCAGATCCAGCACCGTGCATTTGCACCGGCTCCAGCGATTGTCTATACGAAACAACTCATCCACAAATGCCTTCAACACAGCGGTGGAAGCCGCCGAGAAACTCGTTCAACCAAGCAAAGAAAAAAATTTCAATGACCCCTTTTCCATAGTGAGCCACGAAATGTCGTCGTTGGCGAAGCTGATAGCCAGTTTAATCGGCTCAGGCCATTCGACTTTGAATAGAGTCAGCAGCTACTACTTTGAGGCCGAGGGCAAAAATGTTCGTCCGCTTGTGGTGCTTTTGCTTTCTAAAGCCTTGCTGCATATTCCGGCCGAAGAACGCAACCGGATCAGGATCGACTCCCAGGATGTTACAGACCAACCAGTATACCCAGGAACTCCGCAAGGCACCGTGGTGGCAGGCAATTCCGTGAACCAGCTGATTTCGCCTTTGGAGGTTTTGCATGGCATCAATCCCAAGGTCATTTTGGACCCATTGCTGAAACCAATGGACGTGCTTCCGCAGATGGATGCTGCTAATGGCATTTTGCCCAAACAGAGACGTTTGGCGGAGATTGTGGAGATGATACACACGGCCTCGTTGCTTCATGATGACGTTATTGACCTCTCGGATGCCCGCAGAGGCCGTCCTAGCGGTAACATTGCGTTCACGAACAAAATGGCTGTTTTGGCTGGAGACTTCCTTTTGGGCCGTGCCTCGGTGGCCATTGCTCGTTTGCGTAACCCCGAGGTGATCGAGTTGTTGTCTACCACCATTGCTAATTTGGTGGAGGGCGAGTTTATGCAATTGAAAAACACCGTCATCAGCAACGACGAGTCTATCAACAACGACGGTGAAATCAAGGAGGTTCCGAAACCCACAGGCAAGGTTCCCGTGGAGCAGCACAACTACCGTGTTCCAAAACCACAAGAAGTCAACCACAAGGTCAATGTGGACGCTGCCTTTGAGTACTACTTACACAAGACGTACCTCAAAACCGCCTCGTTGATGTCGAAGCTGTCGAGAGCTGCTGCCGTATTGAGCGGTGCTCACGACGATGTTATTGACCACTGCTACGAATACGGCCGCAACTTGGGCTTGTGTTTCCAGGTGGTAGACGACATGTTGGACTACACCTCGAGCAATAGTGCTATTGGCAAGCCCAGCCAGGCCGATTTGAAATTGGGCTTGGCAACGGCCCCCATTCTTTTTGCATGGAGAGAAGAACCAAAACTCGGAGACCTCATTGCCAGGAAGTTTGGTGAGCCTGGCGATGTGGAGATTGCTCGTAGAGCCGTGGACAAGTACGGAGGTTTGGAGAAAACAAGGGCTATGGCCCAGGACTACTGCACGCGGGCGCTTACCAACCTCAGGCAATTGCCCGAATCGGATGCCAGAAGCGCCTTGGAGTTCTTGACGAACTCTGTCTTGACCAGAACGAAATAATCCAGTACATAGCATATAGACGGACACTGGCTGCAAAAGTATGTGCGTTTGGGGTCACGTGACTCACCAAGTGTTACCCGGCCGCGCTGTTTCACTATATAAGCAAGCGCACCTCCATCTTGAAAACGCTGTCGCCAGAAGATCAGTTTCAAAATCGTACATGGTTCTTGCCTTTTACCAGAACCATCCGGGAACTGTCTTTGCCAATGGTGTACTTTTATTTTTTGGAAACCCCCATCAAGCCAACTCAAGTTTTGATTGGCTTCTCTTCTGGTGTATTCTCTGAGGCCAGAGACCTCATCAGAAGATACCTCTACACCGCTTTTCTGTTTTCCTGACCAATGCTATTTACAAACCCCTACGTGCTCTCCTTCTGCTTCAAGCGAAGCAACGACTCGCCGTACAACTTCTTGGAGTCGGCGATCTTCACATAGCTGCCATTGACACCAGGCACTTGGCCCTTGACCACCAAGATTCCGTTGTCGCCATCGGCATGCAAAACCTCTAAGTTCTGGGCCACGCAGCTCTTGCCACCCATACGACCCGCCATTTTCTTGCCGGGCAAAATACGACCGGGATCCTGGGTAGGACCCATGGAACCAGCAGATCTGTGTGCCAAAGAAACACCGTGAGTGGCCGAAAGACCCTTGAAGCCGTGTCTCTTCATCACACCGGCAAAACCCTTACCCTTGGTGGTGTTTTTGACATCCACAAGCTGGCCAACCGCGAAGTAGTCGGCGGTAAGCTCCACTCCTGGCTCGATGAGACCCTCGTCCGTTCTGACTCTGAACTCACCATAGTTGGCTTTGGTGGTCACGCCGGCCTCGTTGCAGATTTTGATCTCGTGTCTCGTAACATTCTTGATTTTGTCCTTCTGGCCCAAAAGAACAGACAGGTACCCGTCTTTGCTGACGGTTTTGTTAGCTATCACCTCACATGAGTCGATCTCAATAACGGTGGCAGCATGCTGCAAGCCTGTCTTTGTGAACCAAGAAATCATACCTCTTTTGATTCCTAGCAAGCCTGGTCTGGCCAAAAGCGCTTTTCTCTCATTGGCGGCTTCTAGAGAGTGGTTGATTCTTGCTGGCGTGGTTCTCACATGAGGAACCGAGTGGATAGACGTTAGTTGGGCTGCATTTCTAGTGGCCACCACTGGTCTGAGACCACCAGAAACCCTCTTTGTGGCAAGGTTCCATAAAAAACCGGCCATTTTGTTGTTTTGTATGGGGCCTTCTGACTTTGTCTACAGTAAGAGACTCAAGTCTCACCAAAATTTTCAGTACTTATGAGGTTCTCGCACGACCCGCCATACTTACACCCATTCTTCAACAGATCGTCTACACGGTTTTCCAATGAATGCTATAGTATTTACAGGGATGAGACCAACTACTTGATCTTCTTTTGCTTGAGTTTGATCGTCTCGTCGTCAAGGTAAAGACCCTTACCCTTGTAAGGTTCGGGTTTCTTAAACTCTCTGATTCGGGCTGCAAACAACTTCACCTGTTGCTTGTCAATGCCCTCAATTAGAAGACGTGCTGGCGATGGCAAGGATGCTTTCAAATCGCTCGGCACCTTGTATTTGGGTGTGTATGGGTATCCGACTTTCAACCCCACCACCTGGGTGCCGTTTTCTTCTTCCAAAAGAGCTCTGTAACCGACACCAACGAACTTGACAATGGCTAAATGGCCCTCGGATGTTCCAATAACATTATTGTGTATGATAGCTCTGGAGGTGCCCCACATGGATCTCTGAACTTTATCGGATGGGTCCTCTACCAGGACCGTAATCAACTCGCCGTCTTGCTTCACCTTCACGAAACTGGGCACAAGCGTCCTCAAAACACCCTTTGGTCCTTTCACGATGATATTCTGATCTAGCATGAATCTCTGTTTGCCCTTGGTGAACGATTTGCAGAATTCTGGAGGAATCTTTTCGGTGGAAACCTCCACGCCCTCAACCAAGCGGACGGGAGAGACTCCCACAAACGAGAATTGCGGCCTGCTGGTGGAGAACTGCCTTATGCCCCTGGCCAACATGTTCCACCTGTTCAACATCTTGTACACTTTAGGTGTGAGAATCTGAAAATTTTGATGGTGTAGCGTTCACACCCGTACACCACAACCTTTAAGGACCTCTAATTTTGGTGATTCCGATTGCTGGTGAATTGGTGGAGGCTTTTCGGGGCTTCATTGGGGAATCCATGTGCTTGTTCGCTGTTTGCGGTCAGAAATGGGCCTAAATGAGTATGGTGAGTTTTCCTTGGGCAAGAACTTGATTGCGACTAAGAACACTCAGGCACAAGATGTATCAAATTATTGGCAGTTTGAGTGACTTAAAACCCTTCTTGAAGTTTAAAATTTATCTGTGGTCTTTCGATGTGCTGTTGACTGTCCAGCCACAGTGCTAGGTTGCAGCGTTATCTGCTTCCTGGCTCCCTCACGGCCCCAAATTGTATTTATAAACGATTCACTTGACTTTCATTACAGCCAAATTTTCTTGAGACCTATATCACCCCTCCAAGTGCCAGAAATAACGGTAGCTTCGATATTCAATCGTTATGTCCTGCATTTAGCGAACCACTGGTGCTCAAAAAAGTCAATGCTCATCGAATCGTACTCATCTTTAACCTGCAATGGTCAGAAAACTCAAGCATCATGAGCAGAAGTTGCTCAAAAAGGTCGACTTCCTCAACTGGAAACTGGACCAGGGTCACAGAGACACTACCGTTATGGCCCAATACAACATCACTAATAGAGAGGACTACCACAAGTATAATAAGATCTGTGGTGATATCAGAAAGATAGCCCACAAACTCTCGTTGCTACAACCCACGGACCCTTATAGAATCAAGCATGAACAGCTTTTACTCGAAAAGTTGTACAATATGGGCATTTTGGCTACGAAGTCGAAGATCTCAGATCTAGAAAACAAGGTTACTGTCAGTGCCTTCTGCAGAAGACGTATTGGAGTGGTGATGTGTCGCCTTCGAATGGCCCAGAACATGAAGGATGCCAATTTGTTCGTGGAACAAGGACATGTCAGAGTTGGCCCCAATGTGATCACCGATCCAGCGTACTTGGTGACGAGGAATTTGGAGGATTATCTCACCTGGGTCGACAGCTCCAAGATCAAGAAGAACTTGCTCAAGTACAAGAACAAGATTGACGACTACGACTTGGCCTAGGGCGGAGGCGGTTTATTTCTTTGTGATGACTATACCATAGTCCATCTATGTATATTAACTAATCAATGCATTTAGGTTTAGAAGTTTGTGTTCATCATCCTTCTCACGGCGCTCTTGCGGTTGCCGGGGATCAAGTCGTCATTCGACTGAGAGTATTCGTTCATGTGGCTAGGCTGCGTTGGTTGTCTGGGCAACGATCCTGCTGGCCTGAATCTCTGCGATCTGAATTCGTCGACTGGGTTCATGATAGAGACCGATGTTCTGGACAACTGATGAGGCGTGGGTGTGCTTCCGCCTTCTTCACGACTGCTTGGGGGCATTTCACTGGTTGGCGATTTCAACGTGCTGAAGGAGTTGCTTTGGGTTAAGTATGGGGAAGAACCTTGGCTGCCTTCTCCAATCGGGTGGAGTCTACCCTTGCCCTTGGGCTGGTAATCAGTGAAGGTTTCAATGGTAGACCGGCGGATTTCCGAGGCGCTAGGCAACGACTTCAATGGGGGTAGTTCCTCTGGAGGAGGGGGAGGAGGCATGTACTGCTGAGGAGGAAGCTGAGCATATGGGTGTTGCAGATACTGCTGATGAGGCATGTTGTATTGTGGGTATGCCTGGGGCTGGACAGCGTCTTCAGCAAAAATGGGGGCCTCGTCATAGATGGAGGATGTGGTGGTTTTGCGCTTGTCGTACTGGGTATCGCCCTTCAACTGGTCGTTTATCTGCAAGTGATCAATGTCGATCTTAGGCAATGGCTGGTTAGCGTCAGCCTGGAATGTTCCGTCCCCGCCAGTCGAAGCGTTGGTCCGCATGGAGTTGGAGCGGTCAAAGTACACTTTGTAAACAGACTTCATTCTCGCTAACTCCTCGGCCTGCTCTGGGTTCAATTCCTCTCGTTCCTTAGAGTCATCCTCGCCTTCGTCGTCGCTGACGTTCTTTAATAAATCAAATGCAGACAATCTTGGTTCTTGTCTTTCGTGGTTTTTGGGGTCCAAAGACGTGTTGGGCGAAGGATCGAGCGAGCGATGTTCAGAGGTATCGTCGTGAGACGCGTTGTATGTTGTGTTTTGAGTAGGTTCTTCGGTTTCAAAGGTTTCATTTTGCTCCTCAAAAGGCGACCTCACCAAAATAGCAGGCGCAACCTGGCGAGGCTCCTCCTCTTCATCCAGCTCTGGATGTTCCTCGATCTCTTTTTCTTCCAACTCGGGCTCTGGCAGCTCGTCGGAAATGACATTGGTAGTATCGACGGGCTCGTCGTGGTTTTTCTCGAGGAAGGGGCCTCTGGAGTCGCTGGCATCGGCAAAATCGTCCGAGGAAGCCTCATGGTCGTTTGGCTTGCGGGGCGATGTATTGGCTGACAACAGCTGGTTGATGGGCAAGGTGTCCTCATTCTCGTATTCCACAGTGAAGTCGTGGTCGCTCAGCTTGGACGTGTCGTTGGTGTCGTCGCTAATCTCCTCCTTGGTATTGAAGTACTCGTTGGCACTAAGAGAAGCCACAGAGTGGTTGGCGAGGTTCTTGTAGTCGTCCTTGGAAAGTTTGCCCACCGGAGCGTGTTTTTCCGCCACAGACTCCTGCTGTTCGTAGCGCAAGCTCAGTTTCTGAGGCAGGGTGTTGTTGCTTTCGCCCGGAGTGCCGGATTTGTAGCGCAACAGAGAACCACGAAGCGTGGACATGCGGTGGTCGACCAGCTGGCGGGCGAATTCCTCCAAAGACGCCTTCGACAGCGTGTTGTGGTGGTAGGGCAAAACGAAGCCGTCCACTGGCGCATCGTCGCCGTTTTTCCTGGTGGAGACGGAGCCGACGTCGGCGGATCTGGCGTGGGACGCCATGTCCATGTGTCTGGAATGGGGACGAACAGAAAAGCGGTTATCGAAAGGATCGTCTCTGGCGTAAGGAGGGAAGTCGGGAAGAGCCGTGGCGTCTCCATTCTCGTCGAAGTCGGGATCGTGTTCCATCGACTCTTTCTTGTTTTTGCGGTAGCGCCACCACATCAAGAAGCCCAAGGCGGCAAACACCACGGCCACGGGGATACCGATACCCAAGCCAATTTCAAGGCCAGTGGTGGAAACGGGCTTTTCACATGAGGCACTCTTGGAGTGTTTGCATGGGTCGCTAGAGGCCAGGGAGCTCAGAGTCGAGGAAGCCCGTTTCTCTAAGATCACGGTCGGGGAGACCATAGTAGAGAGACTGATTTGTATTTCTTGTTGGATAAGCGAACGAAAGGCACGTAGCCGGTAAGATGAGGTGGTGGTCTGAATCGGTGGGTATTTTTTCCTTGATCCGATCACCTACCGTGTCGCGCTTCGTGCACGAATTGGGCGGAAAGGCGCCCTGCGTGACAACACAAACCTTAAATGGCACTACAACGGTCCCGAGATTCTGAGATTCAAAACTGGCGCCAAAAGCGTCTTAGCTATTCATGATTATTTAAATACTTTGGGAGAATCATGTGTGGGCGTGCCAAATTGGGCAGCCCTCACCGTTCTATGCACTTTGTTTATTGACAGCGCGCCTCGCCAGGCCGCCTTGAGTCTCCCAGCGCCCAGAACCCAGCACAATGGCTTCTCCAGAATGACAGCTGCCGCGACATGCTTACCACGTCTGCATCTGGTCGTAGAAATCCACTCTTTTACCTTCAGGCAAATTCTCCGCAATCACCTTTCTCAGGTAGTCCACAAGGTCACAGTGGCCACACGCAACAAAAGCCACCGATCCGCTGGCCTCCGCAATGTCGTTCTTGATAAGGCTCTCCATGTCGGGGCGTTTCTCTCTGAACTCCACAAATGGGAACCGGCTGCGCATCGCGGTCAAAATGTCCACTTTTTCCTCACTCTTCTTCTCATCGCTGTCTTCGTCTTCGAAAGACAGAATGAAAGCAGATCCGAGGTTCTCCTCGGGACGGGTCACGTAGACAATGGGTTGCACGGTGGTGCCCTCCAAACGCTGCAATTCCTCGTAGAACCACTCCATCAGCGCCCAGTGGCGGATCACCCAGTACAACTTGATGCTCTGGTTGCCTTGTCTCTTGGTGAGGTCCCACGCTCCAGAGTACAAGCCGGGAATACCACGGCCTCCGGCAAGGAAAACAACGTCCTGGTAGTGCTGCAAAGGAGCCTTGTGGCCATATGGACCTTCCACAGAACACTTGATTCTGGCCTTACGCTCCGGCTGCTGGCTCAAGTACTGGCACAAGCTGCTCAGCATGCCGCCCTTGACCTTGATGTAGAAAGTGATCACCTGCTCCTCCACGACGGAGTCAAGCACCGTGAAAGGGTGTGATTGCCAGAAGCAGTTGAAACGGAAAAAGTGGATGAAGCAGTGGGCCATGGGGAATGGCTTCCAGTACTTGTTGCGAGGAATCTTGACCTTCAAGTTCTCATCGTCGAACAATTGCACCTCGGCCGTCTTGACTCCAAACCAGGCAAGTCTGCAGAGTCTGACAAACTTATCAAACGCCCAAATAGCAGTGGCAGCGTACATCCACTGCTGGAAACCATGGTCGGCAATGTGGATCCAGGTACCGGCAATGAACAAAATAGCCAAGATGTTGTGGGAAAGCACAAAGAACTCGTAGTTCTTCTGGCGAATGAACGTGAGCGAGTGGCCCATCATAATTGCACCGGCAATGGTTGCAACGTAACCCAACTTCATGTACATCTTCTGGTTTCGGGCGACGTACTTGCCACCACCAACACCGTTAAGCGTCATGCCAACACCGTGAACAATGATCAAACTGAAGAGAATTCTCGCGTACCATTGGTGAATGAGGTTGAATCTGGAGTAAGACCAACCGGAAATGTACTCCATGAAGTTGTTTCTACCGGCAAACAACACCAACTGGGGCACCATGTAGATGGCAATAATGCCGGTTCTGTCGGCAATCTTTCTGCCCATCTCGGCAGATTTCAAGGGCCAGACGGGGTTGGGGGTGTCGTGTTGGAAGTTGGCCACATTGAACGACAAACACAAGATGAACCAGATAAAGATCAAAATGGTTTCCAATCTGCTGGGGATAACAAATTCAATAGCCTTGAAGAGCCTGCCATGGGAGCTGACTTTACCGTTGAACAAGCCAGGCAACGTGACATATCTTCTGTATGTGTTGGAAACCTTACCGTTCAAGGAGTGGACGAAGCCTGGGAAAGCAAACTTGGCAAGTCTGCAGAGACCGGCAATGACGACAACAACACCCCAATAGGCAAGAAGAACCCAACCGTAGTAGTGAGCGCGGTTGAAGTTATAGTAACGGTGCAACACAGAGTCGTAAGCACCGTTAATCTTCTTCTGAGAGACTTTCACAGGCAAACTAAACAACTTCTTTTTATTGAAGCCCTTCACAGCTGAGGTGTTAGTAACCAAGTAGTTGGTTGCGTTGTCGTAAGAATCCATGAATTCCTGTTCGGTCAACTTGTACTTGGAGCATCCGGACAAAAAGACATCCACGGCCTTTGGGTTGGGCATCTGCTTCAAGCAGTGAGCCATAGAACCCAAAGCGGGCTGGTTGTCGACATTGCAGTATTCAGCCTTGTCAGACTTGCCAAAGAGTGTGGCAGTCTTTCCTAGAATTTTTTCGCAAGCATCAACAGTAAGCTGATTTTTGTGATAAATCATAAATCCATCACCAGCATGGACGGTTGCAGCTGTCAAACTGGCGGCCACAAAAAGTTTGGTTAAAGATACCATGTTTTATCAAACACCAAAATTTCCAGCCAATCACCCTTGGTGTAAAAAAAAAACAGCTTAGCGGGATAGGAAGTGGGCTTGGGACTAATATACGCCAATTTCCGTGATGGCGGCGAGACAAGATTATGCACATAGCTGTGGCCTCAGCCAATGGAGAGGCATGCCATAGTCGGTCCTCCAATTCTGCCATTCCAGTTCGCCAGTCAACCAGTACAGGAACATCTGCGTTTTAGACGCGAGTGGTTACGTCGCATGGGGCGTACCTCAAGCTGTACGAGGGTTATCTGCAGGCTCGCAGCTGTCATTTCCGGGATTTTGTTATGCGCCAAGAAAAAGTTTAGGGAGACAGCCTGTCAGCGGATCTGTCAAAAATTTGATGAAAGTGTCTGCCAGAAAAGAAGCCTCGGTGCGGTGCAAGCCTCATGGAAACCGCTTTTAGCATCAGTCTAGAATCCACTTGCCGCGAGGGGATCTGATCTCTCCTGAATACATTCCACTGCACCACTTTGTGCCGACCTACGTCGCCCTGATTCATCAGATAATCGATGCCCAAAAACGGGGAGCCGCATAGCATGTAAAAAAAGTTTGACATATGCGAAATTGGCATTTTTACCCTGACAGATAATAATCAGACGTCTTTTGTGTCTTGGCATCCAAGTATATGCAACAGGAGGTTCTCCCCTTCGAATTTCGGCTTGCCTCCCCACCATTCCGATCTGTTGGCTCTGCAACGAATCAGGGTATTTTCTTTTAAGCCATGCTAAACGTCTGTTCAATGCGGCTTACCCGAGGCAGATTTTCATTGGCCGGGCTTGAAACGACGTCCGCATTTCTCTCAGATCACCCAGTGTCCCTCCGATCCTCGCATATCAGATGGGAGATCGTCAACTAGTGTTACATGCCAATTAACGCAGAGTGTGATATAGCGTTGCTCGATGCAACAGGGCATAAATGGGCAAGGTGTTCTTAACCGAAATACAAGGCCGCCGCCGACTTTCCGATGCAGAGGGTCTAGGTATGTTGTATATTGCCGTTGCCGCAATGCCCAAAAAGTCAAATCTGTAGTGCATTAAAAAATTTAAAGCCGGCCTCATTGTTACGAGGCTTACGCCGGAAGCATTCCGCTGTAATGAGATGCTTGCGATAGGCTCTACTGCCTCTAGTAGTGCAGATATATTCCACTGTCCTTGAAAGTTTAATGCACCTTGCACGCCCTCTTGAGTTGCATTTCCCCGTTGAGGAGCGTTTCCACCATTGTCCATATTTTCAGCGTCGTTTCCATGCCATTGATAGGCTAGATTCTGCAGGCTTCCTCAGGATTCGACTCAGGACTCGACGTCTTGCTGAAGGGGTTTGTAATCTGCCTTGCTTCGGCAGCCCGTAATGCCGAAGCCAGGGTCCAATGAGAAGCCTGATTTCACGTAATGTTCATCGACTTGAGCTGAGCCTCAAGCTCGAGATCCGCTTCGGTCAAGTAGTCCTCGAGCTCCTCCTCGTATTTTTCGGGGTTCTCCCGCGGTTCCTCCCGCTGTAGTTGTTGTTCCTCTTCCTCGGCTACTAAGACATCCACATCCACTTGGTAAGCAGCAGCCTGCTGTTGAAGGCGTTTTTTGTGGTCCTCGTCGTTCTCCTTGTCGTGCTTTTGCTCCCGCTGAAGTCGAAGCCGTTCCTGGCGCTTGAAGTCCCTGACCTGCTGTTGGTTACTGACGCTTTTGGTTTTCAGTAAAGGCGACGACATCGGATGGTACAAAGCATTTCCCCGCTGTTTCTGGGCCTGTGCCATCTCCTCTGTGGCCAGGCTGCCTCGTAGCGGCAGCAGGTTCCATGGGTTCATTCCAGCTACTGGTTTCTGGTTCCTTATCCTCGATGACCGCACGTGACGGAAGAGGCCTGTTTAGGGAGATAACTTGCTCAACGCGTGGTCTAACGGGAAGTGATCGGGATTTTGTTCGTTGCTTTAGCGAATGTGGCTATTGTGGAACCTTCCTTCTGCTTTCCACTGATATGCGTTGTAGGCGCGTCGAATCGGTTGCAAACACTCTTCGCATCTTCAACACTTCACTATGAATTTCGATGAGGATGACCCTGAAACAATGCTTCCCTTGGTGAAGCTAATGCTGGAGTTTTGTAAGGACATTTTTCCGGCCACCTTGCTGGCTCACGATAAAGTGCTCCATCGTCATTTGGCCCACGGAGAAGACGCCCCTATAGACCACACTGTCGCCTTGGTAGATCAGTGTATGGGACCGTTGTACGTCTCCCACAAGGGCAAGGACTGGAAGGCCAAAAAGGTGGACGAATTGGGCGAAGTGGGACTTCTATTTTTGTGGTACTCGGAGGAAGGCTTCTCGGATGTGGCTGCTATGGTGGTGTGTAAGCTCGTTGACGACCACACACTCTACTTGTACGAGATCCAAGTCCACCCTAATTTTCAGTATCTCGGGTTGGGAAGAAAACTTATGAACGGCTTCCATTCCTTGGCGAAGAAACTCGACGAAACCTCACTCACAGACACAAAACTCGACGAAACACTTCGATGGAACTGCACTACGGAGTACACCGGTTTGACGGTCTTTCCTGATAACCAGCGGGCACTCAAGTGGTACAAAAGCTTGGGCTACGACTACTCGCCCAACTCCCCCAGAGACAGGAAAACCCGTCTACGGGTGATCAAGCCCGACTACTACGAGTTGGAGAGAGAGCTTAACTAACATAAATCGTCTGATTAAACAATTACTTGCAATCCAATAATACAGTATTAGGCCTGAGCCTTCTCTTCAATCTTGGGCGCATCGCTCAGCTTAGGTTCCGTTTCAGCCCTTGGCTCCTCCTTGGGTTTACCAACCTCAGGTTCCTTGGGTGCATCCTTTGGTGCCTCTGGAGCCTCTCTCTTTGGTTCTTCCTTTTTCTCCTCCTTGATCTCCTTCTTGGGCTCTTCCTTGGACTCCTTCTTGGGCTCTTCCTTGGACTCCTTCTTTGACACATCCTTCTTCGGTGCCTCGCCCTGACTCTTGATTCTAGTGTACATGGCAGTGATCTTCAGACTGGGTACCTTTGCAGGCCAGTAAAAGCTGGCATACGACCACAAGTGCCTGCTAAGTTTGTCGTCCGACTTATCCTTGCAAGTCACATCAATAAACTCTCCGATGTTGACCAACTCCTTTCTGAGCAACATGGCCCACTCGTGCTTGCCCAAGCCCTGATTGCCCTTGTGCAATTTCATCAAGGATTTGGCCACGGGCTTCAAAGTAGCCTTGCACAACCTTTCGTCCATGCTATCATACTCCAAGTAATCGTCGTTCTCGTCTGCGTGATCCTCGTCGTGCTTGATCTTCATAGTAGCATGGTTATCAAGCTTTGGTGAATTAACGTTGGAACCCGAGCCGGTCTTCTTAGCCTTTGGCTTCTTGACTTTGATGTCTGGAGAATGTGCTTTTGTAGCCTTCTTGTGCTTAGGCTCGGCCTTAGGCTTCTTGGCCACCTTCTTCTTCGAGGTTCCGTTGCTTCCGCCGGTCGCATTATCATCCTCACCTCTCAAGAGGAAGAAGAGATAGTCAACTCTTCTGCCAATGTGGACAGCACCAGGCACCTTCTTGTTAGCACCCTTGGCCTCTTTTTCAGATGGCTTCTCGGCGGCTTTGGACGTTCCTTCGAGGAAAAGCTTGTTTTGTAAGCCAAGAAGTGGGTCATCTCTGATCTGGGTCCATGAACCATAGCCAAATTTGTTAACACCCACAAGAAGCATTGCATCGTCTTTGACAGACCACTGGCAATTCCAATTCAGCACCAGCTTGGGTTGGCGAGGAAGCTCGAATGAAAGAGGGTTTTCCTTAGGAATCGTCGACTCAAGAAGCTTCATGTCAGGTGGTCGAGATAACACCAACTCGGCATTGATATTCTTGACGCCCTGGTAGGTGAATAACACGGCCTTCTTCTCCTTCTTCTTGGCGATCCACAAGGCCATGGGATTCTCTCCGTCAGTCTGCACGGTCGAAGATTTGGACTCCTTGGCCTTTCTCTCCAACTCAGCAAGCGCTTCCGTCCTTCTTGCTTCCTCTTCCTTGACCAACGTCTTGGAAATGCTGAGAATCTCATTATACGCATGCTTGATGAGAACAGGGTTTTTGTTGGAGATGCTTCCCTCTTCAACAAGCTGACTCCATTTGCCAGACAAATCACCGATCCGGAGAATCGACCGGTATATACCACGGATTTCCTTTTCAGATAATTCATGATTCTCAACAGCCTTCTTTCTGGCGGCACGTCTGCCACCACCCTCTTCCTCGTCTTCATTATCATCGTCAACACCACTGGTATCTGGAGTTCCACCTTGCAACTGCTTGACAGCAGCTCTTCTGCGGGAGTACATAGCGATTTGCTCGTTGAGATAGTCCTCCTCGGCCTTCTTCTTCTCTTCATCCTTGAGCTTGGACAACTCTTCTTGAGGGATAATGTCATCCCATTCGACATCCGCTTTGTAATCAGTAACCTCG
Organism: Candidozyma heveicola; assembly: GCA_003708405.2. Lineage (NCBI taxonomy): Eukaryota > Fungi > Ascomycota > Pichiomycetes > Serinales > Metschnikowiaceae > Candidozyma > Candidozyma heveicola. Next base: position 65,051 of record PPOB02000007.1, read on the forward strand.
AACTGCTTCAAAAACTCTTCAGAACCCAAGTTGGATTCACCGATTTCAGGAGTGGTTACATGATCCTCTGCTCTGTTCAAGACATCATCCAAGTTTAACTCCTCCAATTTCTTTTGATTATCGGATGCGGCGAACATGTTGGCTGCACCAAATTTCAAGATTTGAGCAAGTTCACTGGAATTGGGTTCATTCTTGTTCTTCTTGCCTGAGTTTGGATCATTCATACCCAAGGAAATGATGGCATATTCAAGAATCATCTTTTTTCTCGCTCTCTCGAGAATCTCTTCCTCGACAGTATCCTTACTGACAAATCTGTAAACCGAGACGTGCTTTCTCTGACCAATTCTGTGAGCACGAGCCATGGCCTGCAAGTCGGCTTGTGGATTCCAGTCAGAATCGAAAATGATGACGGTATCTGCTGTCATCAAGTTGATACCCAAACCACCAGCTCTCGTGGATAACAAGAATGCAAAGTCTCTAGAATCTGGAGCGTTGAAATGGTCAATGGAGATTTTTCTCTGGGCTGATGGAATACCACCATCCAAACGCTGGAACTGGTAACCCTTGATGGACATGTAGTCTCCCAAGATATCAAGAATTCTCACCATCTGAGAGAAGATCAACACTCTGTGACCTTCCTTCTTCAATCTCGTCAAGAGCTGTTCTAGAAGCACCATTTTACCAGAATTCATAATCATACCCTTCAAGATGTTATCTCTCGAGGCACCACCTGCTTTGGCCAAAAACTTCTCCTCGGCACCGTCAAATAAGTAAGGATGGTTGGAAGCCTTCTTCAACTCACTCATGACATTCAACAAGGATATCTGGGAGCCCTTGACACCGGCATTCAATGCAGAGTAGTTCTTGGTGATGATGTTTCTGTAGTACTCCGTCTGCACATCGGACAATTCCACTCTTAGAATACGTTCCGATTTCGATGGAAGAGACTTCTCGACGTCTTTTTTAAGACGTCTCAAGATGAAAGGCTTGATACTCAGTTGCAAGTACTTGATGTACTCTTCCTGTTCTGCGTCCTGTGCCTCAAAGTCGATCTCCTGATCGATGTTGAACTTTCCAGGCATCAAAAAGTTACACAAGGCTGCAAGCTCCTTGATGTTGTTTTGCAAAGGCGTTCCTGTGATCAACAATCTATTGGCGACCTTGAACAGCTTCAACGACTCGTACAAGGAAGACTCTGCGTTCTTCAATCTGTGAGCCTCGTCGACAGCAAGAAACTGCCACTTGAAAGAACCAAGCTCATTTCTGTCCTTTAAGATGTACTCGTAGGTGGTCAAGAGGACATTGAACTTAGGCTTATTCGTGGGGCCGTAGAACTCATAGTCGCGGATATTTCTTCTGGCCTCGGTGTTACCCAAGTAGTAAATGCAATTCACATCGGGCGACCACTTTTCAAAAGTTTCCTGCCAAGCTGGGATGGTACTGAGAGGAACGACGACTAAATGAGGACCGTTTTGTCTGCGGGCGTAAATCAACCACGATAAGAAGGCAATGGTCTGGACGGTCTTACCAAGACCCATCTCATCAGCCAAAATACCGTTTTCGTTACGAGACCACAAGAAAGCCATCCAGTTCAAACCAGTCAACTGGAAGTCTCTCAACTCACCATTTTTTATGAACAAGGGCTGTTTGCTCAACTTCTCGAATCGAGGTCTTTGATTCTGTGGATAGTTAGCAGACAAATTGGGAAGGATCTTCGACAGGAGGCGCAGCTGGAACTTGCTGACTTGTTCTGGTGCTATTTCTGCAATAGTTTCCGCATTCTCCCACGAACACTCGTCATAATAAAGTCTCCTCCACTTGACGTAGTACTGTAGTTGCGAGGTTCCATCGTCAAGCTCCACTCTATCACTATCCACAATACGCTCAACCTGAGTGTATTCCTCCTGCTCGTCACGCTTCCGCTCACGCTCGATATCCATGGCCTCAATGTCCTCTTTGGTGGTGTATGGATCATCACGAATCTCCTGGTCCAACACGATGAACTGCTTGATGTAGTTCTCGACTCTCCGGCTACCCTTGAACTCTTTAAGCGTTGACCAAGGTTCCCAGGTGTTGTGCAAATGAGAAGCATCGGACCACTTGATCTTGAATAAGAAGTCGAGCTTGGGGTCGCCTGTCTTCTCGGCGTTTTCTGGGTTGAGCTTGTGGTCCAATACAGCATCAATGGAGCGGGCCAACTCCTCGGTCATGGCTTGTTCATAGTAGTAGTAGTCTCCGGCGCCCTCCTCCTCACTTTCTATGAGATCCTCGTCGTCCTCGTAGTCCACTGCGTAGTTGACTTGAGCATTGTTTCTTGTCGAGAACCGTACCTCGGCTGGAGGTGTGGGGGTAACGTGTGCCGATGCTGTTTTGCTTCTGCCATTGCGTCTTCCATTTCTCTGTTTGGCGGTGCCGTATGGTTTTGTCAGGTTCAGTTTACGCTTCTTGCTGACTCCAAAGTCCTCGTCCTCGGAGTCTTCCGTTTCCTCGGCACTGGCTTCGTCGTAGTCCTCGTAAACAGTTCTTCTTTTTCTTGTAACAGGCTCGTCCTCGTCGCTGTCCTCAGCTAGCGAAGCGACCTTTCTGTCTCTGCCTGATCGTCTGAGCCCGTAGAGCTCTGGATTCTGCTCGATCTCTTCCAGAAGCTTCACCATTTGTATAAAAGTGAACTTGAATTAAGGATATGTGTATGCTGGGTGTGTATGGTCTGTCTTGTAGAGATACAGCAGGACCGTTGGTCTGTTATGGTATTCGTGTTTTTGTCTGTGTCAGGGTTGATTCACCAAAAGGTGTTCTATTTGGAAGCTAGTTGGAATTAACTAGCTGGTTTTGTCGACTTTTCTTAATTCAAGACGCCCTTGGTGCCAGGAATTTGTTCTGGTAGAGCTCTTGTGTTGGAAGAAAGAGGTGGTAGTTGGAAAAAAAATTGGGCGATTTTACTGCGACGACGACAACTCCCCAATTCGGGATTTCCTCGAAGGTCATACGGGGCTCGCTGTAGGGGCCAATACGGGCGAAATGGGGTGAAATTGGCGGGAAATATCCCGATTTTACTATATATCGACATTTGATTTTTATAGCCACATCTGTGTGGTTCCGGGCCGAGCCGTGGTGGAATAGATTCCTTTGAGGCTCAGGCACGAGAGTGTTACGAGGTATACCGACCTCTAACGACAAACTGGCGGTATCTAGCACATCAACAGCAGCTTTGTCAGCCTGAGGGAGCGATAGGACGCGTCTACCTTGAGGGCCATGCTCCCGCGGCTATGATCTCGTAGAGGCAGTGTCCACTCGCGTGGAGAAGACACAATCCAATCATCAAATTCTGATGAAGGTCTATCGTGTCAAGGTGGCTCATCAGGACCATGCGTCATTCTGGGACATGCATCGCTCACGCTTCTGACTCCACGTTTACCACGCTTGTTTGACTCCGCCAGATTGGAACCACGGCAAGGAATCATTCAGCACGAGTCACAAATGGCAATTCTTTCGATATTCCCAGAATTGCTGATCTGACATGAACTGTCCAAGGGAGTATCTCCCCAGCTTCTGAATGGCCCACACGCACATTCGAAGCTTCGGACCTACCGGTCGAAGTCACAGCTTGTTCAATTATCAGGCAGCCTTAGCACAATCGGTATTCGAAGGACCGAAGAGACCTACCCCAGAGAGGTCAACCTACACCACTAATATTAGCAGCATTGGTGCAAAACGGCGAGGCTAACCAGCCAAGCCTGGGGATTTTCTTCTAGACTCGTCTCCTTTTCACGCTGTTTAGCTCATACACATTCTTGGTGTATTTTGGTGGACTTCCTGCTAATGTGTGTAGAGAAGATAAGTAGGGGAAGAGAAATAAGGGAGTGGTCGGAAAAGAGGGCGAAAACGGCAAGACTGGTTTTTGGTGCGTCCACGACTTTCCTGCAGGACGCTTGGTCCTTGTGCTGACAACGGAAAGTTGGTTGTACAAGGTATTTGAACAATAATAAAAAACAGCTTTCCGCCTCTTACCGACTTGCCTATTGTGTAATTTGATTATTGGGTTATTTGGTTATTACGCTATTTGATTATAATGGCTGGGGGCTCTTCCACAATGATAGCTCTGGCTGCGAAAAGCACTTGTTGCCAGTCAATAATTGCCTGTAATATTTCGTAGCTAGGGTCGAGTTGCCTATAAAAGATTTGAAAGAGATGTGTATCTTAAGCCTTATTCTGTTTCCATTGATTGTTAAGGCAACTATAAAGTTCTCTCAATGGAGTTCTCTATTATGACCATGTGTCTGGCTATTATGAAGGCATCAGTTATTGTAAATGTTTCCTAAGAGGAAGTAAGTAGTGCAATACCGAAGGCCTGCTCACCGTGTCTCTTAGCTCATTATTTAAGGAAATACGGATTTCAGTGCTAAAAGCCTTATGTTGGCTGTCAGGCAACGATCAGCGCAGCAGTGTTGCAAGCTCTAGGAGCCGCTTTTTCTTTCCTTTTACTTCTATCATTTCTTTCTTCAATCATAATACTTAATTGACAAACACAACTTTTTATGTCAGCTCCCAAATTTTCACCTTGATTCTTTGTATGCATAGGACATCACCCTTCTGCCATCCTGCGGAGTCGCTGTATCATAATTCTACTTATAATCTAAAAATTTGGGTTCATTGGTGAGTGAGTAAGAGAAAGAATTAGTCTTAGAGGTTTTTTGGATTTTACAGGGGCATTTCTGTTTTCAGCCTTTTGATCCATTTCGTAATAGTTTTGAAAAATCCATAGAATTGCAGCCATTCAAAGAACATCACAAAAACTTTAAACAATTAGAAGAGTCCAAAAAATGGGAACTTCTTCTTTAAGGTATAATTCAGGAAGCCCAAGCGCAATCCTTTGGTTGCTTCACTGCTCCCTGAACATGGCATTCATAGTGATCAGTTGGTGCTGAGCCCAAGGAAACACTTTTGACAAAAATTATTGGAAGAAACTAGAGAAGTCTTATTTAATTCGACTCAACATCATCAAATGGAACTTTGTGTTCATGAAACTTAAGCTTTAATCAATTAAGCTGAAATACCCGTATCATTTGCGCCAGGCATGGGCCATACAATTCGATTGTTCTATTTGAAGCAAAGATGCCATTTGAAGAGATGGTTCCCGAGCTTGTTTTGTGATACAATCCATCAGATTACCGTGAAGGTGTTAAATCTTTTGAAGATGTGAAGACTCCCATTGGAGGATTGCTCTCCCTTAGGGGATTTGGTGATTAGAGAGATACTATGTGGTCATTGGTTGACAGCTATTGAGAGTGACTTTGGACCGTAGAAGTCTACACAGTTGAAATCTCACCTTCTCTCAGCTCTCTCTGCTTTATTTACATTAGTGTTGGCAGAACAGAATCTGCGACTGAATGAGTTTAGAGCCCAACCCACATATGGCATCCTCAGCTTCCGGCAATCCTCAATCCGAATTCTCCTTCTGTGACGTCCTTCTGGTTTCTGATCCGTCTAGGCTGTTTTAGGCATACTAGAACGAAAATGCAGCAATACCCTCCTCATTCGCAGCCATTCACTCTACAACTGATCGACTTGTCACCCAAAACCACCACTGATTCGTGAAACGGCGCCTGGTTTGTAGCCTTATGAATCCAAAGAGAAGACAAGTAAGCGAGACCAGAGAATGGTGCCAAATGTCACACCGCAATAGAGGGTTGCTTCTCGGCAGAGACATAGTTTGGATTCATACAGATAAAGCATTCGATTTCATATTGCATCGGTTGCTGGTGACTAACGATTCTCTAAAGCCACTGAAAATTCCAAAAAAAAAAATAAAAAAGTAAATGTAGAGAATGTCGAATACGCCATCACCACTACCCCCACTGGCTCGCACCTCGAAGCCGCCAATCAACACATTGCTATACCGGTTACAAAAACTTTATAGTGTCATTTTTTTTTATTTTCAAAACCACGAGCTTTTCGTCATTTCCTGATAAATTAAAAAAAATTGGCTGATGGCCGGCCTCGGGGGACCCTGGGTGAGGCCGTTTGCACCCAATTAATGGCCGCGATTTAGTAATGTGCTCCATTTAACTGCGAGGCAGCAGACAAAATCCAGTAAACTTGGGCATTAAAGGCGCTGCTTCGCAATGAGACTACCACAAAAACGAACCGCTTGTCTGCAGGCTCATCAAAGAAAAAAAAAAAAAGCAGAAGCGAGAAAAGCAGCTAACGTTCCCTTCAGTTTTCAGCAAGTATGAGTGGAAAAGGTGCCAAAAAGAACGCCGTGTCGTCTAAGGGCCTGAGAATTGCCATCGTCAGTGCGGACAAGTGCAAGCCCAAGAAATGCAGACAGGAGTGTCGTAAGTCCTGTCCTGTTGTGAAGACTGGAAAATTGTGTATTGAGGTCACCCCAGCGTCCAAGATCGCCTTCATCTCCGAGACGTTATGTATAGGTTGTGGTATCTGTGTGAAGAAATGTCCATTTGACGCCATCACCATTATTAATTTGCCCACAAACTTGGAGGCCGAAACTACCCACAGATACTCTGCCAACTCGTTCAAGTTGCACAGATTGCCCACCCCTAAGCCTGGTGAGGTTTTGGGTTTGGTCGGAACCAACGGTATCGGTAAGTCCACCGCTTTGAAGATTTTGGCTGGTAAGCAGAAACCCAACTTGGGCAGATACGATGACCCTCCAGACTGGGAAGAGATCTTGAAGCACTTCAGAGGCTCTGAGTTGCAAAACTTCTTCACCAAGGTTTTGGAGGACAACATCAAGGCCATCATCAAGCCTCAATACGTGGACAACATCCCCAGAGCCCTCGCCAAGTCGCCAGTCAAGGATGTGGCTGGTATCTTGAAGGCTAAGTGTGCTCGTGAGTCCTCTTGGGATTACATCATGAAGCTTTTGGAGTTGGACCCAGTTATGAAGAGAGATGTCGCCCAGTTGTCTGGTGGTGAGTTGCAGAGATTTGCTCTTGCCATGACCTGTGTTCAGGATGCCAACGTTTACATGTTTGACGAGCCTTCTTCGTACTTGGATGTCAAGCAGAGATTGAGAGCTGCCGAGTTGATCCGTTCCCTCTTGGACCCCTCCGTCTATGTCATTTGTGTCGAGCACGATTTGTCGGTCTTGGATTACTTGTCGGACTACGTCTGTATTTTGTACGGTGCTCCATCTGTCTACGGTGTGGTGACTTTCCCAGCTTCGGTGAGAGAAGGTATCAACATCTTCTTGGATGGTTACCTTCCAGCCGAAAACATGAGATTCAGAGAGGACACTTTGCAGTTTAAGTTGGCTGACGCCGCCGATGGATTGGTTTTGGACCACTCCTCCGCAATGCAATACCCTACCTTGGAGAAGACCCAGGGTGATTTCCATTTGAAGGTCGAGGAGGGTGAGTTCACCAACTCCGAGATCTTGGTCATGTTCGGTGAGAACGGTACCGGTAAGACTACTTTCTGTAAAATGTTGGCTGGTGCTTTGGCTGCTGACAATGGTGTGGAGGTGCCCAAGTTGAACATCTCCATGAAACCCCAGAAGATTGCTCCAAAGTTCCCAGGTACCGTCAGACAATTGTTCTTCAAGAAGATCAAGGCCATGTTCTTGAACCCTCAGTTCCAAACCGATGTCGTGAAGCCTCTCAAGATCGACAACATCATCGACCAGGAGGTGCAAACCTTGTCTGGTGGTGAGTTGCAGAGAGTCGCCATTGTGTTGGCTCTTGGTATTCCAGCAGACATTTACTTGATCGACGAGCCATCTGCATACTTGGATTCCGAGCAGCGTATTGTCTGCTCCAGGGTTATCAGAAGATTCATTTTGCATGCTAAGAAGACCGCATTCATCGTCGAGCACGATTTCATGATGGCTACATACTTGGCCGACAGAGTGATTGTGTTCGAGGGTACTCCATCGAAGAATGCCGTTGCCAAGGCTCCTGAGTCCTTGTTGACTGGTTGTAACAGATTCTTGAAGAACTTGAATGTCACTTTCAGAAGAGACCCCAACTCCTTCAGACCAAGAATCAACAAGAGAGACTCTCAAATGGACAAGGAGCAGAAGTCTGCGGGCAACTACTTTTTCTTGGACAACTCTGAGTTGTAATAGCATTCGGCGTATTCGTTGTTCCTGAGTCTCCCACTCACTTCATGGTGGGAGGCTCGTTTTGCATGTACACTACTTTGATAGCATCAGGGCTTGGTGAAGCATGGTTCGGCTACGACGTTCCATGAAGCCATCGGACCCCTCATAATATTATTTTAATATTGCTTTCCCTTGTACTTCGTAGATTTCAATAACTGCAAAACGATGCCTGGTCACACGTATTTCACGTGATCAACACGTGAAAATCACACCTCCGAGTTCACCAACACTGGAATAAACACCCTAGGCGACAAATATCCAGCTCAAGAACACAGAATAATATGGCCTCTGAGCGCCTGAGGATAGAGTATGCAAGGTCCAGGAAGCTAAGAGAGCTACTATACCTTTTTTCGAACCCGCTTCAGTCCCTTGAAGCCTTCAAGGCCAGGAATACCTCCCAAGTGGCTCACGACTTTTATAATGCCAACGATATATCGAAAAATGAACCATTGCTGGTCCGAGTTCTTCCCTATGTTTCAGATAAAGAGTCACTAAAGGCGCAGTTGGAGCTAGCCTTGCAAAGTGAGCTTTTTCAGTCCGAACATCTCAAGAGACATGCTGAAGCTCCTGAGCTAGAAAGGGCTGTCAAAAGCCGGAAGACAAGCATAACGGACTACCCCAGTCGATTAATACCTGATGATGCAAGGCTGAAGAAGAAAAAACTGGCTGTGAAATCTCTCAAGACTCAAATCGAGGCTCTAGACGAACAGACGAACCAGTTCTTGAACAAGGACATTCTGGACTTGGATGTGCTCCTGGTTCCCGAGAACTTTCCCTCTGAGGTCCATTCTGTCTCCTCGCTAGCCGAGCTTTACTATTTGACTCAAACGCTTCCACTCATAAAGCTCCTCCCAGGGTCACATAAGACGCTTATGACCGACAACTTCGAGCTGGCTCTTCTCGAAGGAAAGATCGCTGTCTTGTACTCCCGCATCGAAGAGCTAAAAAGACAGAAAAAGTGGTCTTTAAGACAGCCAATCAGATACTACGACCCATACATATATTCCAAGAAGAACAAGAAATCCAAGTCGCATACCTTGGACATCCTACTAGATGAGGGCAAATGGCTATCGGCTGATTTCAAGGAGTCCTCCAAGTTCAAGAAGGCGTGTTGTTTCACCATTGCACAAGGTATACGGGACTACTGGTCGTATGGTAAAGTGATGTGTATCAAGCGGGCACCAATCCAGCATCTTGACGAGGAAGCCCTTGCAAGCGCAGAGGATGTGGATCAAATTATGGAAGAGGTCAATGCTTCCAAGGAGTCAGAGAGTGATGATGGCCAGGAGACCAATGAGCCCACTACACCTGAAAAGTTTGATGGTATGAAAGAGGACCCTGTGGAAGCTGAAACTATAGACATCAGTGAGCTTTTGAAGAGACCAGACCCCTCTTCAGAAATTCTGGCGCCACTGCTTCCCGAATTCACTAAAGAAGATCTCGTGGAAGTCAACATTTCAACTGTGGATAATAGCTCGCTCAAAACTCACGCAAACATCGCAGAACTCAGGAAGATCGACCAGTCAATCGTTCAAAACTTGCCCAGATACAGCGCAATTGACGGCAATGACATACAACATGCGCCTAACAAGCTGAATGAGAATTCTATAATGCCAGTGTCGAGGATGCTTTACCCAACCGACGAGGAAGACGGCTGGTACAAAATTATTCTCAAGGACAACAAAGGCGCAGAGATTGGAAGCTCAAAATTGCCTGGTCCCCCTGAGTACCAAAAGGCTCTATTTGGCAACCAACTGCATCGTCGTTTCAACTTTTTGAGACCACCCAAACCTCCACTTGTCAGAAACATCGAGTATAGGTCCCCTACTATCTGGCTCCCACAAGATGACAAGTACCTCATCCATTACGTTGCCGAGTACTGTTTCAACTGGGATCTCATTGCAGCCAATCTCGCATCTCACCCAGCTACATTGAAGAGATACGAGTCCAATATCGAGAGAAGAACCCCTTGGCAATGTTTCGAAAGATATATCCAACTCAACGAAAAGTTCCAATTCTCGGATATGAAGGGCATAAACGCATATCCCGCACAGCAGTGGCTAGAACATGCCCACAAGGCCCAGCTGACCACGAAGAGAAGAATCTCACCTCTCGGTGTGGGCAACGAATCCATTCAAAGGGGACACAGAAAATTGCGGTGGGCTTCCATGTTTGACGCTATGAGGAAAACAATGCGTAAGCGTGAACAAGCGCTTGCAAAGGCCAATCCTCGTAGACCCAACAGCAACTCGACAGATTATAACTTGCAAAATAGTGGAGTTGCAAACGGCAGCCGCTCCAACGATGATACGCTTTCTCCAGCCGAGCTTCTGGAACTCAAGTTCAAGCAAGACAGACCAAAGCAGGAGATGAGCAGAGCTCAAGAGGCCACCCGTGCCAGGATGCTTAATGCTGTTTCACAGCTGCAGAAAGGCTCACAAGGCTCTTCTCCGGTTGTTCAGCAGCAGGGTATGGCCCAGAAGGTCAATCCACAGCAGCGTGATCAGAGCCATGCCGCTGTTGCTGCTGCTGCCGGTGTTCCCCAAAGACGTATGTCACAAGTTCCCTCTCAAATGCAGGGAATGCAGCGTGCCCAGGGAAGCATGGCCGGTAATGCTGCCACATTGCTGAGACCACAGACCGTTGGACCAGGCATGCTGCAGACTCAACAGGGCCAGCAGGCTGGCCTCATCAACAACATGAAGAGACCAACGACGCCTAACGGCACTCCATACACCAAGGAGCAGATCCAGCAGCTTGTTCAGCTTCAAAAGCAAAGAAGATTGATGCAGCAGCAGAACCAGGCCAGCAGCGGTGTAGCAGGATCAGGACCCACAAACATGGCCAATATCCAGGGCACCTCTGCGCAAGGTAGAAGAGTGCAAGGCTTCCACCCCAATCAGGGAGCTGGGCAGAATTTTGCCGGTCAAGCAGGTGTGGGTGTTGCAAGTGGAGCTGGCTCTTCTGCTTCGTCACAGGCAGCAATGGCACAAGTCAAGAGGACGGGCACACCCACAGAAAAGGGTCTCCAGTTCCCTGCAGCACAAGTGTCGGCGATCATTAACTCGATCAAGCACAAGAATCCCAACTTGACCAAGGAGCAGGTGACCAAGCTCGCAGCCTCGTACCTTGCCAATATCCAGCAGCAGCAGCAGAACCGTTTACAGCAACAACAGCAAGCCCAGCAAGGCGCGTCACGCTCGCCCACTGCGATGAACTCGTCGGTGCAGCAGAACTTGGGTCTGGCTAGACAAGCCCATTTACAGCGCCAGAGAATGGCCGAGAAGGAGATGGACGCACAGAAACTCTCCAAGCTCCAGTACGAGGAGCGCAAGAAGCTCATGATGCAAAGCCAGCCTTCGTCGCCGTATGTGCAAGGAATGAAGAGCCCCGCCGTGGGAACTTCCTCTCCTACCCCCGCCAATACCAAGGGCAGAGCTCAGGCATCGCAGAAGAACTACGGGAAGTATCCTGGCACAGGAGCCCGAGGCAGCAACAGCAAGGCCAACGGCAGCGAGGAGCTGAGCTAAGCGCCATTTACGAGGTTTAGAGATTTCATGATTAACGAGGAGTGCAATAGCGAAGACAACGTAGTAGCAGTAGATTTCGCAACCACTGCGAGTGCGACTAATATCAACAGTCACATACACAGAACCACACTCACTAATCAGAACACTTCGAGCACATGGACCTTTGATGACCCTACGATTGAGAACAATATCTCACAGACAAGAGCCCGCTCCCGTAAGCCTGCCCTCGCCATCTCTGGCGCCAGAAAGACCCAGGAGGTCCAGGTTTGTCAGGGAGCTGGGCTTCTCAGATGCATCGAGACTACCGAAGCGGCTCCTACGATGGCTCTATTCCATCTCCTTGATCATATTCATGATCCTCACCTTCGGATTTATCCTTGTGACGCCCCTCGACATCATTGTACAGACGTGGGGCGCTCCATCCACATGGCTCAAGACATTCATCGTTATCATGGCATGCGCCTTGTTTTTGTTCTTCTGCCTTATCATCTACTTTCTGAGGCTTTACCAGAGCAGGGTGATGTTGAATCAAATTCCGTCCAAGTCGGTGTACATCCCCCTTGAGAAGCACGATCTCCCGTCAGACGTTCGCCGATACATCGAGGGAACTCTACGGCGTTGCTTGGGTGATATCAAAGTCACGGCGGGCCCCTTGCACAACAAAAACGAGATAATTAATTTCCCCGGGGCGTCGCCGCCAGAGTACATTCAAAAGAGAAATATTGCTATGGGGTTCCCCAACGAGGGGACCCATCTTCCGCCTGATTGCGTGTATGAGGACATATTGGACAGTTTGGGGATGTATATACGGTCCAATGGACTGGCAGCCACCACGTTCGATCTACCCAAGTGCTACACCTTCCGAGAGATTTCTCTCTCCATGGTCAAGGTGTTGATAGAGAAGCAAGAGATCGAGCGCTCGAGGCTTCCGGAGGTGCGCCGCATGATCAAGCTATATGAGAAGCTCAAGTTCGGGCCCGAGCGCATCAAGGAGCTGGACATGGTGGAGTTCCTCACGTTGTACGACAAACTCCAGCTTTCGTTCCACTCCAACCGGCTCCAGCTCGATCTGGACGATCCACAACCCTCCTACAAGCACGGACTTAGCCGAGGCTCGTTGTTTGGCACCGACACCCTCCTACCGCCGCAGTACAACTACCTTCGTCGGATTCTGCACGGAGGGACACTGAGCTCACGATCTGGAACCCGGAGCGAGCTCTTTGCGGACATCGACCAGGACACCGACTACGACGCTGAGATCAGCAGGCACCCCACGCCGCTGAACGAGCTAAATGCGCAGCGGATTTCCCGCAGCAGTACGGGTCACAGCGATCCAGACAAAAGACCCAGCGGTGGTTCTGCGATCAAGAACAAACTAGCGTTTCGAGGACGAGCCAGGGAAAGAGGCTCAGCGAGCGGGCCAGGCTCAAGCTCAAGCTCAAGCGCAAGCTCAACGGCGTCTGTCAAGGTGAGATCTGATGCTGGCGACGTCTAGATTGCCGGAGCAACAGTCAATAGACAATTTCGCATAACACCCCCACAAGGCTCAGTTCTGCCGGGGTTTGACAATGCCATCGTGCACAAAGTAGAAAACAACGGTGCCGTCGGTGTTCACCAAGGCCAAGGTGAGCCGGGCGGGCCTGGCGGCTACGCTAGCAATGTCACAGAACCATTGGTTGATTTGACTGGTGGATACGTTGTGGTCTGCCATTGAACGAGGCACCACCCATTCGGGCAGATCTGGCGCGTCCCTTTCGTCGAGTTTATCGGGCGGCGATCCCTTCAAAAAGGTGGATTGTCCGCATTCCACAGTCTCTACATTCGTCCATTCATTGTAGTGGACCAAGTTGGTTTGCACCGTTTGTAGGAGAGACATTAGGCGGTGAGAAAACGGAGTGCATGGGGCAGCGACGAAGAGCCTTTTTTCGCTGCCAGTAATAAGCACGAATCGGGAAAATGAGGCTGGTGTGAGGGTTTGACGTGAAAAAGAAAAAAAAAAGTGCTTTGCCGGGCCAAAACGGTACAAGAAAATACCAAAGATGAGAAAATTTCGAAAAAGCAATATCGGTGGGGGATAGGCGAGTCCGTAGGGGAATGTGAGCGGCCAAGACGGGCTAGATTTGCATCTTTCACAAGCGTGCACTGCCCTGGCTGAAAATTGGCAGAGGGCTTTGTGGAGGCGAAAATCAGATCTGGCAAATGAGAGGTACCAGACGCAAGATACCGCAGGTCTAGATTTGGTTTAAAAAAGGCACTATCGAAAAAAAAAAAGGCCCTATGAGAGGAACCATAATTAGGAGGACTCAGGATCAAGGCATTTCCACAACCGTTCAGGGAACCGTGCTGTAGTAATTGCTGTAAGTTCACAGGGAGATGGGCCTGGAATAGCTTCGTGGCCAAAAATTTCTGGACCGTTCAGGCCCAATTAGCGATCTTCCACCTCTACCAAAAGGTGTAGGTAGGCGGTGCGATGAAACCAACAATGTTGCAGATTTGGCATACAGCGGTTTCAAGCCTCCGCAACCGAGGAAGTCCATGCTGTTTTTTCGCTAGCATTCGGTCTAGACACCAGGTCCGTTTCGATTGTGCTGCTTTTTTCTTTTTGGATGCAAATTTTCACCGTTTTTTGGTGCGCTGCCAGGCTGTACCTAAGCGACCAGTAGGCTATCTTCAATGCAAGCGTACCACCGGGCTTGGTCTAGAACAGCCAAACGGTGAGTTCCGATGGTCTGGAGGCTCCGCCTGCCATTACAGTTCCTATTCGAGAACGGCTGCTAAAACATATAAAGAGGGCCCTCATCCTCTCACTTTCCTCCAACTCAGTTCACAAGTCCCGTTGTCGTCTAGTTAGCTTCCTTCTCTTACAGCTAACAGTCTTTCCTTCAACAGTCTTTTTTCAGAAGAACCTTCATTCCCTCGGTTCTCGTTCCGCTCGTCAGTATACCCAAATGCAATTTGCAACCATTCTTTTCGCTGCGCTCGCAGTAGCAGCACCCACCAAAAGGGAAAACACCTGCAAATTCCCCGACAACAAGGGACTTGTTTCCGTCACTCCTTCCAAAAGCAACGCCGGCTGGGCGCTTTCTCCCGACCAGAAGTGCACCGCCGGCTCCTACTGCCCCTACGCCTGTCCTCCAGGGCAGTTGATGGCCCAGTGGGACAAGTCCGCCAAGAGCTACAGCACGGGCTCGTCGATGAACGGCGGCTACTACTGCAACAACAATGGAGAACTCGAAAAGCCCTTCTCCGACCACGACCTTTGTGTCAATGGCACCGGCACTGTGGAGGTGAAGAACAAGGCCAACAAGAACGTCGCCTTCTGCCAGACGGTGCTTCCCGGCAACGAGGCCATGTTGATCCCCACGGACGTGAAGGGCGGCAAGACCGAAACGTTGGCGGTGCCCGACGAAGACTACTACGCATCCTCGGCAGCCCACTACTACATCAACCCATTGGGAGTGTCCACCGAGGACGGATGTGTGTGGGGAAGCAAGGACAAAGCACAGGGCAACTGGGCGCCGTACGTGGCAGGCGCCAACACGGAGTCGTCGGGGGAGACGTTTGTGAAGATTGGCTGGAACCCCAAGTACATTGACGACTTCAAGGACAAGCCGCGCTACGGAATTCGTGTTACTTGTGCGGACGGAGAGTGCAATGGGGATGGGTGCGAGATCGATCCCTCCAAGGACGGGTACAATGGCATCAGCGGCAAGGACACCGGCAAGCTGCTTGGCGCCTCGTACTGTGTTGTTACAGCCAAGAACAAGAACACCGCGACCATCGAGGTGTTTTCTGTCTGAGGTAAGTTATGTTTGAATAAGTATAGATTGGTTAATGAGAGAGTGTAGGCGTTGGGGCGTTGGGCCGTTAGGCCGGCGAGGCCGAAAAAGGCGCCAGGGCCAAAAAAAAACTTGGAGCCAGGCTGGTTTTTTTTTTTTTTTTCGCACCAGACCGACTCGGGCCTTGCGTGTTGTCCGACAAACGCTGGCTTTAGTCAGCGAAGAATGGCATTGATTGTGGCAGTGATTGTGGCATTGGTGCGTTGGATCGCATTGTCGTCGCACCGGGGCCATTCAATTGCGTTACACAGCGTCGAGCATCGGGGTTGGCGCCGAATCAGCCCACGAACGCAGCTCGCAGTAACAAGGCCCCAGCGTACAATCTGAGACAATGGGGCGCCGACACGGATCACCCAGATAAGCGACAATGCGATAAGGCCAGGTTGTCTGTTTGGGGTGTGGTTGAAAAAAATAAGAAGTCAAAGATACATCAATAAATAACATAAATGAAGAGGTAGGCTGTTCATCCACCGAGACCCTAGGCAAGGGTCCAGTGCGAGTCTCATGCAGCGATGCCGACGCGGTAACAAACGGTCTTGGACAAGAAGAACCACCCACCACAATGACCCACACCTTGGCGGGCCCGGTGGTGCAGTGCTGCATGTTCGTAAAAACAGACCAAGTGAGCAAAAGTGTTTTTTCTTCAAAACAGCCCCAAACAGGCCCGCTCCAATATAAAGCCTCCCACCTGGAGTGTGCTTCCTCTTGTCCTCATGGTTCTGCCGCCCGGTATGGAAGCGATCGCACTGAGTCTGTTCGGTGCGTCCCACCCTCAACCCAAGAAGCGTGAGCGTACACTACCACCCAGTGAAGAAAAAACCAGTGCCCGTGGGCTTGTCGGTGTGGGTCAGTCTGTTCAAAACCAACCGTTTCTCTTCGGGCCCCGTCGGGAAATACTAGCTGCTGCCGCCATGAGCGACAAACCAAAACCGCTTAAGGTGTTTGGCCGCTCCCACTACGCTTGCACTCGCTGCAAGCTCTCCAAAATCAAGTGTCTGGGGGAGAAGCCCGCCTGTGCCAACTGCAAGGCTGTCAACAAGGAGGCCCAGTGTGTCTATCCGCTGCGGGACCGGAAGATTGTCATCATGGAGTCCGATTTGAACAAGCTCCACGAGAAGGTTCGTATCTTGGAGGAGCTAGCGAAATGCCAGGCGCTGTACCTGGACCAACCTTCTCCGCCGCTCGAGCTGCTGCCGCTAGTGCAGAAACGAACGGCTCCAGGCATGGCTGCGGTGCCCGAGCTGTACTTGTTGCCGGATGCCGAAAGCGACCGGGTTCCTCTCAAGCTCTTACTTCTCTGCCGTCACCAGTTGCCGGAACAGCACTACACCTGGCAGTTGCTCAACGCCGTGCTGCTGACGTACTCGCGTGAGTTCTACATCATCGTGATGGAGGAGCTCCAGCCGTTGGTCGACCGCATCTACCTGTTTTTCCTGGTCCCCGACTTGGAGTCCGTGCCGGTGCAAGACCACATTCTGTCGCTCTCGCTCAGCTACTTCTTTGGCCTTTTGGCCTTCGGCGAGCAGATGAAAAACATGACCGTGGAGCTGCTCCCGCCCGCCATCCTTGCTGCCACCGGAGAACCTCACAAGTTCCCCGGCATCGACCACTACATCACGGCGTCCAAGCTCTTCTCCTTGGCCCACGAAAACATGCTGGTTCAGTTTATTCAAAACGCCCTTGTCTTGGGCTTGTACGTGTGCAACTTGAACCGCTATAACACCGTCAACAACTACTTTGGTGTAGCTGTGCGTTCTGCTGTGGCCAACGGCTTCCACCGCAAGATGGGCGCTCCTCCCCTGTTGTCTGATGAGCAGCGGCAAGTGCACCATATTTTTCAGGAGAAGACAAAGCGGCTCTGGTGGTCGATTTTCGTCATCGACGTGGTTTGGGCCGCTAAGATGAACATGCCCGCGTATATTGACTACACCGATACTGATGTGGCCTTGCCCAACGAAAGCCCCATGATGGACCTCAACGACAACTTCAACACGGAGATTTTGGAGGCCAACGTCCACTTGGCCAAGTTTATCGCCAAGTACAACCGCCTAATCTACGGACCCAGCATCCGCACCTTCTCCATGAACTACATCAACACCGAGCAGTTCAACCAAAAAATTCTCATCAAGAATATCGTCAACTCGCTCAACGACTTGCAGGTGCTGTTTGAGGCCCCAACGCTCAATCACTACAAGCACGTCAACATCATTTCGCTGCCAGACAGAAACGTCGCCAACTTGTTTTTGCGGTACAACCAAATGACCATTCTCATTACCAAGCCGTTGCTTTCGTTGATGCTTAACAAGGGCAACCGTTCGCTCATCAGCGAACCTGAAAAGGTCATGGGCGCCATAGCTACTGTGACTGTCTCGGCTGCTCGCTCGGTGGAGACGCTTCTCAAGCTTTACGAGTACAACAAGCTCTTTGTGTTGGGTTTTTGGGATAGTGAGCACTTGTTGTCTGCTATTCTTCTCCTCGTGATGGCTTCAGTCGCCGGTGTTTATTATGAGAATTTCAACAAGGCCACCGCCTTGCTCAAGCTTATGGCTGACAACCAGAACATCAACGCCGTCAATGCCATGGAAAAGCTTATACAGATCAACAGTTTCTTGAGCCGGATCCCGGAGATCAGCCTCCGCTTGGACCTCGAGCTGGACATTACGAAATTCATCAACAAAAAATCACCTTCCATCAACGATCAGAACAACGGACACACCGTTCCCTTCTTCAACCCCTTCTCCGACGTCACCTTGGACACCAGCTACCTAAGGCACATCAGGTCGCCAGATATGCCTCTCTACGAGCAGTTTGGATTCCACAAAATGAGCCAGTCATCACAAGAAGCGTTCCATGAAATGATGACGACGCTACAAAGCTGGGACAACTTCCGGGGTCTTCCCATCCACGTTTACGGCACGGGCGTGACCAGCGAGTCGGAGTCCCATCACCAGTACCAGAATTACCCGGCCAGCAATTTCAAGATAGATGATATCATCCAGGGTGGGCCCAACTCGGGTGCTAGCTAGCGTTTGGCTGCAAAACGGCGCTACAGAGAGGGTATTGCACGTGACATCACATCACCTGCCATGGATCACGCTCCAGAAACTAGGGCTCAACCCGCGTGCCAAGGTGCAGTCTGTCGCCGGAGGGTCGCAGTGAGCGAAAATTTGCAGGCAGCCTCTCTACTTCTTCATCTTATTTGAGAACCATTAAAATTCCTATCGAATAAAACATATAATCGAAATGGGTGGCACTCGTGACAAAAAGATTCAGTACTTCGCTAAGTTGAAGGAGTTGTTGACCGACTACAAGTCTATCTTCGTGGTTGGTGTCGACAACGTCTCCTCTCAGCAGATGCACGAGATCAGAAAGGCCTTGAGAGGTGAGGCCCAGGTCTTGATGGGTAAGAACACCATGGTCAGAAGAGCCATCAGAGGTTTCCTCGCTGAGTTGCCTGAGTACGAGAAGTTGTTGCCTTACGTCAAGGGTAACGTCGGTTTCATTTTCACCAACAAGGACTTGAAGTCCATCAGAGAGGTTGTTACCGCCAACGTTGTTGCCGCTCCTGCCAGAGCTGGTGCCGTTGCTCCTTCGGACGTCTACGTTCCAGCTGGTAACACCGGTATGGAGCCAGGTAAGACCTCTTTCTTCCAGGCTTTGGGTGTCCCAACCAAGATTGCCAGAGGTACCATTGAGATTGTCTCTGACGTCAAGGTCGTCGAGGCTAACACCAAGGTTGGTCCTTCCGAGGCTGCTTTGTTGAACTTGTTGAACATCTCTCCTTTCACCTACGGTATGTCCGTGGTGCAGGTGTACGACAACGGTCAGGTGTTCCCAGCTTCCATCTTGGACATCACTGACGAGGAGTTGGTCGGCCACTTCGTGTCTGCCATCAACGTCATTGCTTCCGTCTCTTTGGCTGTTGGCTACCCAACCTTGCCATCTGTTGGTCACTCCGTCATCAACCACTACAAGAACGTTTTGGCTTTGTCGATTGCTACTGACTACACCTTCGAGGGCTCCGAGTCCATCAAGGACAGATTGGCCAACCCTGAGGCTTACGCCGCCGCTGCCCCAGCTGCTTCTGCCGCTTCTGAGTCTGCTGCTGCCGAGGAGGCTCCAGCTGAGGAGGAAGAGGAGTCTGACGACGACATGGGCATGGGTTTGTTCGATTAAATGTAGATATAGTCTTTCATTAATACAGAACAGTCTGCTGAGTGAGCGTAGAAGAGTGATTTGGGTGGGCGAGTACAACTACGTTATGTGTTCAGCAAACTACGTTATATGTCCAGCTATATTGGGTTAAACTCAGTATTCAGTAGACTTCCGCCGAGTAGAGCTAGGGATGAAAGCCAAATCTGCGGGGGCAGATTCGTAGAGGCCATTCAGTGCTTTTAAAGTAAACAATTGAGTATCACGCTCTTCCCATTTGGTTCTTTCACCCATACAGAATCAGAAGCACTACCAACTTTCGATTCCCTAAATTTCATTAGTTTAGTGTCAGATCCAATAGAACAGCAAGGTTCTTCAAAAACGCCGAATTGGATTTCTTATCTGGACGTTGGGGGCTCCTCTCATGTCGTTCCCAATCCGAGCACCACCTTGTTAAAAAGTTGAAAAATATCTACAATTGGCCATTAGACTGAACACCGTTAAGCTCAAATAACCCTTAATTCAATTCAATTCTTTTCAAATACCTACGTCTCAGTGCAATCATGCTAGCTTCTCTTCACTTACCAACTCAATCTCACCAACTCCGAACCTAACCACACATGGTCCACTAGCCACAAACGCCATTGAAATTCTCCCAATGATCCATCGTACTTTCAGACATCCCACACCCATAATGCACAGATTCTTCTTTTACACCTGCTTCCTACCCCACTATCCAACATCGCACCCGAATTTGCAGCCACCTACCACTCTCTTTTCCTGGTACTTTCGCCTCCTCGTAGCACGTAATGTCTGACGACCTCTATGGCCCGCCTGACCCTTACTTCAACTCAGTGGATCCCTCTCTATCCACCTGGGTATCCAATACCTCTAACATCGCCAGTGGCCGTTTCTACCAAAGAACCTTTGGCGATACTCGTTTGAGCAACTCCTTGGCCCTTATCGCCTATCTGGCACAGTGTGGCTTCTCTGACACCGAATCCATTCCAGCAGTACTCACAAACCTCAAAAACGCCATATACGAGCTGCTTCTTCACTGTGTTAGTGTGGACAGACCCACCTACACCCACTATATCCAGCAGCTCTCGCGGAAGCTGGAGGTGTTGATCACACGGCTCATTATTCCGGCGTTGCTGAAGACCCTGGAAAACCCGAGGCTTGTGGTGGGGCAGCTGATTATCAAGGAAGTCCATGAACTTGTCAATCTCTTGTATGGATTCACAAACCCTCTCAAGATCCCGGGGGTTCTCTCTGATGACCACAGCATTGACGGGCCCCACGGACTCAGGCTCTCCAGCTTTCACACTGTTACACTTCTCACTGTAGCCCGGAAATTGCAGACTGCCTTGAATAGCCAGATCAAAACGGGAGAACTCAAACCAGTCGGATCCAACAGCACTCCTCTCAATATGTGGAACGAGTGGATGGCGCTGCTGCTGCTGATGGTGACCCGGCTCATAGTGACCATTCTCAACAATACTGTGCCCACTGCAACGGTTTTTGTCTACTTTGAGGACCTTCTCCGCCTGGAGGGAGTGGGTATTCTCGACCTAGAGTACTTTGACGAGTTTCTTTCCCACTTCCAGCGGATCCACGATTTTGCCAAAACACAGAAAAATTCGGCGCTTTTCGACGCCCAGTGCTTGCTCATCAAAGACCACTTCCTCCTGGTGATCCGCTCTTTCCCTTGTCATCCTCTCAGCTGGTGCACTGCAGCCCAGACCGTTAATTACTTGCAAGTGTACATCGATGTTTTCAACGATGTATACAACGATCAGCTCTTGGTTGAGAAAATTGCAGACCAGCACGAAAGTACCGTTGTGAAGCGTGCTGTGGATTCAGACGAGGTTCCCAACGGTCACTACCTCAATATCCTCAACAGGGACCGTAACAAACCCAAGACGGTGCCTGGATTCGTCAAGTATTTTGAAGAGGGCCTGGGTTCCGTCGACGAAAACGACAAGGAGTGTCTAGTCCCCGTCAGCCAGCCCAAAAACTCAGAATCCTTCCGCAGAGCATCTCAGAAGAACATCAACTGCTACCTCCATGGAACGAGCTTGAATTCCGATGGTCACGGCCCCATGAAACGTGACTTACCCCAGGACCCCGTCTACCTCAAGGTGTTCCGCCTCAACGAAGAGGTGGCCCAGGAAGTACGTGAACTTCGAGCTGTGGTCGAGCAGCAGATCCATAAAAGCCGCAGGAAAAGCTGCTGGAAATGCAAATGTGTGCCGTGGCACCGGCACAAGCGGCCCTAGTCTACAGCCGGTCGTTGCAACCAGCGGTTGTTTTCTTCGATTCCATTAGGTATTTACAAGTGCCCCGCGGGACATGCCCAAAGATGCATACGAGGAGCTAGTCTCTCTGTCTGAAAAACACACGAGGCTCCTCCTTTTCCGTGTGAATGTCCTCCACAACCCGCTTGGGGATGTGTTGGGTGAGTTTGGCTGGTTTGGGCCAGTTCTCAGGAAGCAAACCTGCTCTTTTGAAAAGGAAACCCACACGGTCGCTGACCTCAGCTCCCACACCCAACCAGTACTTGGATCTGTCGAAATCCAATTCAATATGCTTGAATGGCTTCACGCCCTTGGACTGCTCATCTGGTGTGAGTGGGACTGGTACTGGGTTGTATGTACCTATGACCTCAACGGGTAAGGAGTCTCTGGCGGACCTGGCATTGGCCACAACGATATTGTACAACGGCTGGTGCCTTCTGCCAAATCTGGCTAGCCTTATTTTGAGTGGAGGCTTGGGCATGGTCTGTAGATGTGTTGGTGATGAAGACTGGGTTAATTTTTTCTACCTCTAATTCTCGCGCACTACCACAACTACTGGCTCAGTTCTATCAAATGTTCGCTAATGTACAATATTTTTACCATTTCAGACCCTTAGAGCTTTTTTCTGGCCTTGAACTTCTGCTTGGGCTTACCCACTCTGCCGCCTTTTCCGGAATCCTTACCCTTGGCTGGTTTCTTGACAACCTCTTCATCGTCAGACCAGCTCTCCTCGTCCTTGCTCTTCTTAAACTTTAACTTGTTCTTCTGGCCTCTAACAGGCGCCTGCTTCACGGCGTCCAAGTAGGCGTCAATTCCTGATCCTTCCTTGGCCAATGGGTTCTGCTCGTTGTCGTCCTTGAACACAACCTTACCGTTCTTCATCTCCACCTGGTGCTTCTTCAAATCCTGTTTGGTGTACTTTTTAGGTTTGGAAGACGAAATGTGGGCCAAAGTCTGGCGGTCCAACAAGTTGAGAGGCTCTTCGCTGTCCTTCAAAATGTACATGTCACCGCCCTTACCTCTCTTTTTGTTCTTGGTAGCATCGTTCTCCTCGTCGTCCTCGTCTTCAGAGTCGGAGTCGTGAATAGCTTCTTCGTAAGCAGACATGAACTTCTTGCCCAGCTTGGCCTGGTCGTCTTCTCCGTCACCCTTCTGCTTCTTGGCTCTGTTTCTCGTCTTTCTGATATTGGCCACAAGCTTTCTGTCTTCCTCAGGCATGGCCTGCTCAACCTCGTTGGGACCGAATTTCCTCACCAATCTCTCCACAATGTGCTTGACCTTCGACTTGAAGTGGTCCTTATGCTCGTGGGACCATCTCATCAACTTGGTCAACAATTCCTTCAAGTTGGAACGCACAAGCTCCTCAGGCAAAGAAAGAACCTCCACCTTGACGAAGCCAATGGCAGACTTGGCGATCTCTCTCGAATTGTGTGTCAAGAACAACTCAACGGTGGAGGCAAGCTCGACCAAAGTCTCCTGAGGCAAACGGTCCTTGAATTCGAAAACCAAGCACGAGAGAGCAGTAATAGTGGCAGAAATCATGTGTTGACTCTGGGCAGCCAAACCAGCACTGACCATGGTGAAGTACTCAGTCAAAGTGGCCTGCGATGGCTCGGCATCTGGGCCGAAGTCAGGAATCATGTTGTTTCTGATGACACCTCCATTGCCCATTATGTGGCCCATTTGGATCAAAAGACCAAACGAGGCTTCACGAGACTTTTCGTTCACATCCTTCGTGGAGATGATGACTTCCTGCAAAATAGCTGGAATGAAATGCAAGTCTGTTTCGGGAAGTATGTCCATGATGACCTGAAGGGCGGCCAATCTGTTAGTTCTGGAAGAGGTATGTGTACTGCTGATGGTCTCAATGAAGACCTTCTCGATATCACCAATAAACATCTTGAGAGCGTTCTGGCCAGACTCAGACTCATTGAGCTTGCTGATGATTCTGTATGATCTCTTTTGGATGTTCACATTGTTCTCCCTCTTGACACCAAAGACAAACACGTTGAAAAGACCGTTGTAAGAAGCCTCGGGAGCGTACTTGGCCATGGCGACCACAAGATCCATCATGGACACACTCTGTGGAGGTGGCTGGTCCTTCTTCTGGTTCTGCTGAGGTTCAGCCTCGTCCATTTGAATGGCAGTGTGAAGGTGACCAAAGACCTTGTCCAACAAGCTTTGCAATTCTTCAGCAGGCAAAATCTGCAAGTAAATGTCGATGGTTTCCAAGATGTAACCTCTGGCCTCTGCAAGTGTGTTGACATAAACATTAAAAAGAACCAGAATGAGGTTGTTCGCCAAGGAGGACAAGTACTTCAAGTTCTCTTGAGCTTCTTCGATGGAGAAATTCTGCAACATCAATGGGTCATCGGAGAGAGCACCCTTGCTGTAGACAAGGTTGGACTCCACAAGCAAACGCAAAGCATGACAAATGGTGGTTCTCAGGTCCACGTTAGAATAAAGCAAGTCACTCAAAGTACCCGCAAACTCAGTGTCGAAAGCTTTGCGTAAATCGACAGGCAAGTCACAGAAGTGTGGAAGCAAAGACCAGATCTGATCGATGATGGTCTGGAAAACCTTGATATGCATAGCATCCTTGTTGGGTGCTTCGGCAACCTTTTCTTCGAAGGCCTTGGCTAGAGGCAAGATGTTTTGCTTGTAGTTCTGTAACGAGGCAAAACGAACATTGTCTCTCAAAATTGGCAAGAGCCAGGCTCTACCGGGCTCACCATTGTTAGACCCTGTGAGGTTGAGCGGAAGCTCACTCAAAACGGCTTCTGGGCCCATGCTAGTGATACATGCTGCAATAAAGTCTTCTGCTTCCTTGTTGTATGGGAAGTTGGTGTCTTCGTTGGATCTCCATTGACCGACCACCCTGAGAAGGGAAAGGAAATCAGGGTTGGCTCTTGTCCTGATTTTGAGAACAGCAGCAGTCAAGAACTCCAACACAACTCGTGTGGCATGCTGGTATTTGATGGAGAAAAGCTCTTTTTCAATGAATTCGGCAACACCAGTGATCATGTCGTCGACCTCCTCGTAAATTTCGGGCGTGATGTTGAACTCAGCGTTAGGCTGAAGCAAAAAGCTGTCTGGCAAGCCTTCGCTGAAAATGGCAATCATGCACTGGGAGGCGGATGTGTAGATGTCCTTGTTCTCTGAAGCAAGGAAGTCAGCAATCACAGGGAAGCGTTTCTGGATCATCTTGACGGAAAGCTCAGGCAGGACCTTTGCAAAACACTCTGTTCCCTTGGCCACAACCGCAAGCCACGAAGCAGCCAAATGAGCATCGTTCACTGGAGGCTTCAAGTCGAAGATAATGCCGAGGACACGGCTAAATTTGTCTGTGTCAATTTCGTTGGTCATGGAGGTGAACAAGCCGTTGAAGGCAGCAAATGCAGAGGAGACCAAGTACTGGTCGGAGGTCTTAGACACTTCAAGCAAGGTATCACAGAGGCTTTCAACGTGGATAGCAGGCCAGGCATTGGCCGACGTGACGGCCGTAATAAGCTGCAAACAGTGGATTATCGTGGCGTTCAGCTCTTTATTTTTCTCTGGTCTCTTGCTTTTTGGAGCCTCGGAGAGAAGCCCCGTCAATCTCTTCAAAGCCAATTCTCCACAGAGACTGGCTGCAACATGAGTGGAAGATGGCGAGGCTGGAGGATTGGCCAAAACTTTCTGCACGGCATCCTGAGCTCTCTTTCTAACCTTGGGGCGGGGGTCGAAGGCCAATTCTAGTAAACCCACCAAGGCTCTTTTGGGTGAGACGTTACCTGAAGACTGCCACAGCTTGTGGTCTTGGGCAAGCAACAAGCCTTCCAAGGCACCCAAGGCAGACCTGAGAAGAGGAGCACCAGCCTCTTCGTTGGATAACACGGGCGCCAACTTCCCAAGAATCTGGGCGAACTTCTGTCTTAAGAGAGCCTCTGGAGTAGCAGGAACCACTAGGTCCAAGAAATAGGCAGCAGCGGTGGCCACGTTGGAGTCGACAACCTCGTCGTCCACCACAGACAGCTCAAGCAACGAGAGAAACGAGACAAAATAGGCCACGGCGGACTTTTCGTTGTTCTGTTCCGCAATGTTCTCTTCCACAGCAGATAAAATGAGAGCCAAGCTCTTTTGATTATCGAGTTTTGAATTGACCTGTGTTCTGATTTTGGCAAGCTTCTCTTCGAGGAGATCAGCTTCCACAGACATGCCGCCGTCGGGGTTATTTTCAGCCATGGCGGTGTTTCTTGGGTATTCTTAGATCGAGAAGAGTCCTATAGATGGGCCTGTAGGTGATGAGATGCGATGCGTAGGGAATTTTTTCGACCTGTGTCACGTGGAGAGTACAGAATGGGGGTAAACAGATGCCAAAAACGAAGAAAATGAAGACTTGGGGAGCTTTGGATGGAAATATGTGGGAGTTATCCCGGATACTGGGAGGGATTGGGCTCTTCTCTGGGTGTGATTACGGTAGAAGGGTAGTTTTTGGGCTTTTTCGAGCCGTGAGGGCCACCATTCTTAAAGCGTCAGAATAATCTTATTTCAGTATTGCCCCAGAAACCACTAAAGCCTTTCTGAAACAAAATGTAGTCTAATTCTGTGTGATCTATCCCCCCATGGCTGCAAAACTGGTGCGGTCACATGACAAGTTCGCACGACTTTTTCCACCAGTTAAATCTGTCTCATTACATAGAGACCAAACCTCAACAGAGTACAGAGCCCCCAATGTCCAAGATCGCTGTCTCTGCTGCCTTGAGAGAATTGAGATTCCACTTGTCCCAGACAGGTGAGGCCTCCAAGCCCTTGAGAACCTTCTTGGTTAAGAACTACCCCACGCTTAAGACCTCCACAGACCACAAATTGCCCATTTTGATCAGAGAAGCCTTTGGCGTGCCCCCCAGTGTCACCGCCAGATTCGAAAAGGGAAGAGAAGTCAAGAACAACTTGGACGGTTTGAAGGAGTCCGAGATTGAGGCTGCGGTGAAGTCTTTGATCAAGTAAAGTCATAAGTCGAAGGAAGCCAGGGAGTGCTCCTTGTCATCGGGTAAGGCATGGTCATATAATACATAAAAATACATTTAAATGAATTTCGAGGCCAGTAGTTTTGTTATTTTCTGTACTTACACGGATCTGCCAAACTGGTAGATACCCCAGCCCAAGCTGCCCTGGTTGTCATTGAACAACTCGTGGATAGGCTCCTTGGGACTATTACTGATGATCCCGGAGGCGACCACTACTGGCACAAAGTGCTCGAGTGTTGGGTGGGCCAGGTACAACAACTTCTCGTGTTCCGTTTTGAGCTTATTAAGGTTGTCGAGAAGATCAGGGCTGTTCACCAAGGTTTTGCCGAGCAAATCATTGAAGGTTTTTGTATATGGCATGACACCAGTGGGGTTGGCAAGAAAGTTCCGGATGTCTCTCAAGTTGTGGACAGACATTCCGGAGGTAATCACCATTCCCTTCAAATAGCGCTCCTCAACAGGATCCCAAATTAGGTTTTGTCTGAAGAAATCGAGGACCTGGCCAAGCTTGAAATGAGTGTCAAAATCCTTCTCGTAGCCAGTGAGGGAAACCTGGATCAAACGAGTGTTAGGAAGATCAAGGCCAGGGTCCACGCCCTTTGGCGGAGGATTCAAAGTATCGTAGTCCGAGAAGGCAACCTTAAATGGCACCCAAACACCGTGGTCAATTCCTCTTTTGGTTAAGCTGGAGTGAAATCCGTTGTCCTCAAGCTTCTGGCGAATCTCCTCAGAAAGGAAGGCCGAGTTCAATGATCTGAACCACTCCTGGTACATGTGATCAGGGAAGTTGTAGAAATCGTAGACAAGACTATTCTCGTCTTTGTCCAGCTTAGGAGGCGTCGAAGGAACAGCGATTTCCACAGCCTTGGAACCCTTCAGCTGCCAGTGGGCAGAAACCACAACAATAAAGTCGGGCTTATATTTGTTTTTGATGATATTTCCTAAGTCTCTCAAGGCAGCGTACGCTTTCTTATTGCCAAATTCGGCGTTTTTATACATGAAAGTGGGACCTCCATGGGAGACGAAGTAGGTGGGGAAAGGACTGGGATTAGGCTTGAAAGCCTGGGGAGTTCCTTCATCAGATTCAGTTTTTGTCACCATCTTGAAATAAAGTGCTATTGATATTGCAAGAAGCGATAGTATGAGCATGGGCAGCCTTCTGGTGGGCGGGCGGGTTATATAGACATTGTCCGATAAGCGAGGATAAGCTTTTAGTAATGCTTACAAAACCTGTGTCAAGGAGATCTCGAGGCGGAAAGCACAGGGGCACCAGATGAAGTGCGTTTTGCAGGGGGCAAAATTTGTCAAAAAATTACGAAATGCTTATTAAATTTGCAGATATGGCTTTCTGGTTTGGTTATTCTGGGAATGTTGAGTCTTGTCGGTGATGGATTACTACTGTGGCTGCGAAGACTGCCCCACAATCCCTTCATTCGAGTGGGGTGAGTTGATGATTTCGTGGATGGTGATGATTACGTGAAATGACGATGGTTTTGTGGATGGCGATGGTTTCGTGAATTCGTGAATGGGCGTGGTCCGTAAAAAGGAGATTTGTCAAAGAAGCCCGTTTTTCAGTTGATCGTGAGCGTAAGGCTAAACCAGGCATATCCATCAGACCACCACTACTAGCTCTTTACCGAACCCAAGGTCCCTCTGTTGGAACCTCAAAAGCGGAAGATCAACTTCTCTCTTTATTTTCAAAACGTGTACCTCTCGCCATCAAACGCCTGATTTGAGTCTCCAGTTATTCAAATCTCCCAAACTACTCTGATCCCATCACTGAGGTCACCCTCTGCAATTGTCAATTGAAGACGCTCATTACTCCAGATTCTCTTATCAAAAACGAATCAGCTGATTTCCCGTCGAGTCAGGTGCATCGCTTGAATCTCCAGACTTTCGCAGCCATCTAGATCACCGACACTATAGAAAGAAGACACCGTGCTTGACCGTTTCCGTCTACCCGAGATTACCAGGACACGCGTCCAGTATCTAAGACTTAAGAAAAAACTTCAGTCTATAAGTGACTTTGACCCTGATGAGGTCGGCTTTGTGGGTCTCATTGTTTATGTCGCAGGACCCTTCGGCAGATTAAGGTAAAGTTCCCGAACTCCCGAAGAATCCTCTGTTCAAGAAGAAAGCAAAGATTCAGATATTTTGTTTACACAAAGCAGCCTTCGCCCCCGCTTTACCGTTGTCACATTCCGTCACCGAAGCTATGGACGTCATGGACAGGGCACAATACGGCGGTCTGGCGTAGCTGCATAATAGCCGCTGACAGCAACAAATGGATGCGAAAGGGCCTAGCAAACGGGCTAGCCGGGAGGTTTTTTATGCCTTTTTTTAAGCAGGCTGACTATTCCCGTAAAGCACTGAGAGCAAAGCCGTAATATTCGTATCATTCATGCAGACTCCGTTTGCTGGGGATCATTGCTAGAGGCTCCTTCACAGTATTTTCTTCCTTGCGCAATCGCAACTATTCTGCACTACCAACGGCTGTCCTTCACCTTTTAAGCCGTCATCATCACAAGCAATTCTTAGCACTCCCACTTCTTTATCGAATTCCCTGAACGACCAGATTTTCACCATGGCCGGTTTGTTTACAAGAAAGGTATGTTTCTGATCCTTCTGCTACCCTCAGATTCCAGTTCTATTTACTAACCCCAGAGACGGAATGACTACCAGGGGTTCGCCAAATACTCTGATGGTCCCGGATACACCGCTCCACCTGTTCTGCAACCTCGCTCCCAGAGTATGACCAACGCATCCCAGGCCGCTCTGGCAGCTTTGGCACTCCATAATAAGAACCGCCAGGTCGACACTCAGCACTCCTACAACCCCCCACTACAGGCCTACCAGGCCAGTGGAAGGGCCAACTCGCTTTCTGGAAACAGGTCCAATTCGATGCGTTCGTACACATACAACCCAAAGCCATCGTACCAGGCTGGACCTGCCCCCAACCGAAGCTACTCGTTGAGGTCAAACTCGCTCAGAGGTGCTCCACCAATGAGATCGAATTCGCTCTCCCAGAAACCCGCCGTGGCCGCCGCAGGAAGAGCTTCTCAAGCTCACAGAGGAAACTATCCGATTCAGAAGACTCCGCAGATTCCACGGGCCAACTCGTTGACCCGCAGTCCTTTGAGCCAGAGAACTGACTCTCTCACGGGACCCAACAGGCGCCTCAATTCCTTCCTGGGCTTCAACGAGGACGAGGAGTACAACGAGGAAGATGTCATATCCTCAACTAAAACCACGAAGGTGGTGGACTCAACTGGCAGAACTTGCTCCATCACGACCGAGACCATCAGGACCTTGCCTGACGGTTCCAACGTAGTTGAGACTACAACGAAGAACCTTTCCAGGCCTACATCCCGGAGCAGCTCTTTCCGCAACAACTCCATCACCATGAACCATTCTAATGTGAACTACAACTTGAACAAGATCGATGAGGACCTCCAAGATTTTGACTACAACTACTTAGACGAGCCTGTGTCACGGCCTCCGCAGCTTAATTATGGTAATGAAAACCCTCAAGTGCTGAAGAGAAGCCCGCAAGCTCTTGGTCCCGCCTTTGAAGAGCCCCAAAGAGTTCAAGAAGATGCACCAATTGCACCTCGTGCACCTCGTGAGCAATTCGAGCAAGCAGGCCCTGCCCTGGCATCAGCTTCGCCTCCTTTGAAATCCATTTT
This sequence comes from Candidozyma heveicola, assembly GCA_003708405.2. Classification (NCBI taxonomy): domain Eukaryota; kingdom Fungi; phylum Ascomycota; class Pichiomycetes; order Serinales; family Metschnikowiaceae; genus Candidozyma; species Candidozyma heveicola. Next base: position 95,686 of record PPOB02000007.1, read on the forward strand.
GAAGCAAAGTCAGCAAAGCCCGCAGATTCCGCAAGTCCCCAAGCAGGTTCCACCCCTTGACCCGGATACTGATCGTTTGAAGAACAACCTCAGCCCGAACGAGGCGGATTACAAGGATGCCAGTGAGCAATTGGCGACCCCTTACAGTCCTCCTCAAAAACCCACTTTGCCTTCTAACGCTTCTGGTGGAAATTCCATCAAGTTTTTAGCGGAAGTTGAAGAGATTCCTTACCAGCCCGAACCGGAAAACCAGGCTGACATTCTTCGTGCTGAAGCGCTTAGGCAGGAAAGGGAAAAACAGGAAAGCGTCAGGATGTATGATCAAGCGATGAAGGTCGCAATGGCGAAAGTTTATGGCACGCCCACTACTGATGCACTGAATTTCTCTCCGGAAACATATCAAGAGGAAAGTCCCCGGGTGAACACGGATGAATTGGCCGATAAGAAGCTCAAGGAAGACCATAAGAGGGAAAGAGATGAAGGTGTCAATGCAAATTACATCTATGAGAACCATCATAGGGACTTCCCAATCTACTCTCTCAGAGGTAAGGATGACCTTGGCGGCAGTACCAGAAAGGAGCGTATCAAGGAGGAACATAAGCATCAAAAGGAGGAAGAGAAGAGAAGAGAAGAGCTCAACAAAGCTATCGAGAAGGAAAGGAAAAAGGAGGAAAAGAACGAGACTAAGAGGCAAAGAAAAAGCTCCAAAAAGCCTTTCACTTCTATTCTTGGTATCAAGATTAGAAGAGGTAGCCTGGGATCTGTCGGCTCGTCCCCAACCAGTGGCCAACAAGAGAAGGTTCACGAGGCCGAACTGGAATTTTCTTCTGAGTCTGGAAGCAAAGTAGCGGCCCATCAACCTGTGACCGGGACTGGAGGTTCAGGTTTCGATGCTCCAACACAAGCTGCCACATTCAATTCAAACCAAGCTGCCACATTCAATTCAAACCAAGCTGCCGGACTTCCTTCGACTCAAAATCGTGAGTTTTCTTCAACTCAAACTCCTGGACTTCCTTCAACACAAAGTTCTGGAATCCCTTCCACCCAAAATGATGCTCCAACTCAAACTGCTGCAACTGCTGCAACCCGAACTCCTGGAATTCCTCATACCCAATCTTATGGAAACGCCTCAACTGTTGGAGATGCTTCGACCCCTGTTGCTGGAGGTGCTCCATTCCAAGCTCCTAATTCCAACTTCTATAAGAAGCCTGAGCACGCTCTTCCTAATTCGAAGGCATCTCCTGTCGAGAATTTTTCTACGCCGCCTGGGCAACAAGCGTCTGCTTATGTTACCCCACAATCGGAGAATGCGTCCACGTTTGATAGGTCTATTGACAAGGCAGTTGCAGATACTCCCGCGGTTGAAGATATTCAACAACCCGAACCCCTCGATATCAGTGTCCCTCCAAGATCGCCATTGAGGGATTCGAGTGTGGTCGAGAAGGAAAGACACATGAGATCGCTTTCCGAGGGCAGCAACATGACTGATTTTCTCAATCATCCAGCTCAGCCGGAGGCACCTGTTGCTATTGGAGAGGTGGATGAGGCGTTCCATGATTCAAGAGATGATTTTGTTGATGTTCCTGATGATGTTGTGAATGATGAACCTTTGCATGCTGATGGGGGTGCACCGGAAGCCTTAATCGATGAAGAACCCTTCAGGGTGATTCATGTACCTGCCTCTTCACGGGAGACAGAAGCTGTTCCTGGACTCGAATCCCCATCTGCAGCCAAGGCTAATCAGACCCAGCCAGTCCCCGCTGCTGCTGATGTTCCGGAACGTCCAATCTCTGAGCAAGCGGGTGCCATTGGTCAAGCCACAGCTGTCTCCGATCAACCTACAGGCGACTTGGGGCAATCTTCGGGTAACATTTACCAACCTGCGAGCGCCATCCAAGAAGACCCCTTGGAAAAGCAAGCCGACGAAGCTCCTGTTCGCAAGGGACCAGCTCAAGAGCTTCCCACGATTGTGTCTGATGAAAGAGGGAATGTGGTTGTTTTGGATACTGATACAAAGGAAGATCGTTCTGACTACACAACCCTTGATCCCGGTTCTCCCAGCTCCAAAGGGAAATTATCATCTCCAAGCAATGGCTTCGTGACGGCATCTTCAAGCGATTCTGCGGTGAATATTCCTGCTGCTCTGAAGGAACATTTAACGCAACGTGCTGAAGTTAACCCCGATATTGCTCAGACGAGCGCTGGTGCCCTTGAGCCATCTGCTGCTGCCGAAACTCAGTATGATCCCGAGCAGAGGCATTTATCGGCAGCCACTGGTACGGACAGTGCTTACACGGAGAGGATTGAACCTGCTCAAGTCAAGCCTGAGCCAATTGCCTCTGGTGCTATTGCTGGCGGTGCTGCGGGTCCTGAAAAGCACCACCCAGTTCCGGACTCTCTTGGTGTGAGGCATCACACTGAGCAGGCTAAACAGGAGCAACAGGAACAACAGAAGCAAAAGGAGCAACAGCCACATACTTTTGGTGAGAAACTCAAGTCTGAGCCAGCGGGAACCGATGTCCCAGACACCCTTGGTGTCAGAAACCACACCGCTAGGACTGGCCAGGAGCATCCGTCCTACTCCTCTGGAGAGGCGACCGAAGTGTCGGTGCCTTCTCAGCAAGAAGGAAACGGTGAGCCAGCTAAGCCAAAGAAAAAGCGTGGCCACAAGTTCAAGAAGATGATTGACAAGTATTTCATCAGCTCTTACAATCGCTGATTAATATAGACGCTTGTCTTAATGTTCGATATTTAATGTATAATGTACACTATGCCTAGGTTCTTTACGGTCATGAACAAATAAACTTGCACCTTTTCACTTCAATGCCTTATTTGCCTCATGTGTCTCTTGTCCCTCTTACAAAAGCAGACCTGGAGCGTTATGCCGGCATAACGAATTATGCAGTGAGGTCAACGAACTGCTCCTCAATTGTCAGACCCTTTTATTTCCCCAAACAATATCCCAAAAGGGAACCAACCCAAATCCGTTTCTTGGCAAAATCGTTTACGAGAAAGAGAGTAAACTGGGATAGGTCAACATTGGAGACTCATGTGAATAGGCATTGTGTACACTCCATGCATAGCTCTCTACACCTGCGCTTTACTGTGTATCCGATAAGAGACCCTTCGTCCATACCCATCCAATGCCTCTGGAATCATTAAATGGGGTCTCTGGAGACTTGCCTATGGATTACAGAAATGTGCCCCTGCTGGAAAATAGAACAGCGTCAAGTACAGGTGTAGATCTCGAAAAAGCTTATCAAGATCTACTCATGGCTTGTAGAATCGGAGACACAGATTTGGCAGATTCCATCACGCTTTTGACCGACCTAGACATCAACAAAGTCGACGAATGGGACTACCTGCCGCTTATCCTTGCCTCGCTTTGTGGCCACTTGCCCATAGTCGAGATGCTATTAGCTAGAGGAGCAATCTGTGAGAGAGACACTTTTCAAGGTGCCCGATGTATCTACGGTGCTCTCACCGACGACATTCGAAACTTGCTTTTGAGCTATAATATCACGAAAAAGACAGACGTGGACCAGCCCTTTCTGGCGCACCTTTCCAGCTTGCTATTGCCCTCCATGGCATCTTATGCATGTAAGGACATAGCCTTTGTGTTTCCTCATGAAAGGGACAGAGAGCTTCAGGTGTTTGTGTTAAATCGTTTCCTCCTATCAGCCAGAAGCCCATACTTTCGGGAAAGGTTGCTACCTGGAGGAAGCTGGTACGCATTATCGAAGATAACCATGCCTCCAGAGCTAGATGCAACTACTTTCAAGTCTGTGGTGGACTTTCTATATCTCAGGACCGACTCATTGCCTTTAGAGAAGCCGCCAATGCAGTTGCTCAAGGAGGCGGTAAAATTTGGTTTAGACAACTTGCTCTCAGCTATACTGTCTGAGGACGAACTAAAGCCCAAAGCCGTCAAGTCACGTCAGGATGCCGAGTTGCAATTCGTGAAAGACGCAAGGTTGGAAATGGGAAACTTTCTAGAGAACAACGTTTTTCCAAACGTGCTTGTTAAGTCGCTAGATGACATAGATATTGCTGAACTCAAGTACGGAGATGACCTGGGTGATGAAGCCGATGAGGAAGTCGGCTTTGAAGAGCTTGATGTGGGTAAGATGCTCACTATGGAAGAGCGCAAAAGGCTCTTGGATTCCTCTGCCCTTCCAGATGCGATCTTGTGTTCTCTAGATCTCGAGACGAATACTGCCATATTCTACCCTGTGCATCGTGCCATGTTGATCAGAGCAAATCTCTTTCAAACAATGGTCGACCCAAGCTGGTCTTCAGAGACAGCTGAATTTCCCCTTGTTGACTTCCAAGACGGTTATGCTGGACAAAAGGCGGTGGACAGGCCCTTATTGGAGCCACACCACATCCCTGTGCTCAGAACGTATATGGGCGCTACTAGGAAAGAAGTGGCGGAGATTATTCTTCGTTTTCTTTACTATAATGACTCTGTGGTCATTGATCCTGAAGTAGCTGTCGAGGCTCTATTGGCCTCGGATGAGCTTAATATAGACAGACTCAAGTCCATCAGCGTGTTGAGTATCACGGGCTTTATCGGCACATTTACCTTCGAGAAGATCAAGGAACTACCTGTGAAAGTCGGCTACGACGTTTTTGAGCTCATACAGATTGCATGGCAACTACAGGCGGAAAGACTTGAGCAGCATGTTACAAAGCTCATAGCACACAATATTGAGGCTGTCACTGAAGACGACAAGCTTCGCGGGAAGTTGCTAGACTTGATCAGGGACAGTGCACAGAGAATTCAAGCTCGTCAGTCTACGGATACAATTGAGTTGGTGGATGACATGCGTTACTACTTGGCAAAGAAGTACGCTGTGTATGACGAGTTCACCAACTTGGAGGGCATTGGTGCCAGTTTGAATCCTAACATGGCTGAACCAGAGGACAACAGAACCTTCAAAGCGGCCTTACTTGATTACGAATATGACGTGATGATTGTGGATAAGTTATTGGACGAGATTGGCTTGGACGCTTAAGGTTGGTCTGCCATTTGCAGCCACTCGTTCCAGCATGAACTTCGTTGTGGCCCGGGTAAATCTAAAAATCTTTATACAATCTCTTATCGTACTTTCTCTGCTCTATTGTGCAGAAACTGCACTTTCTCCATCTCATGGCATCATTGATTCGACCGCCTGGTAATGCGAGGCATGCATATTTGATCAGCGCAGTCAGTATCGACCACAATTGATGGAACAGTATGCTGCTTCAAGAATTGATAGACAAGTTCCAATTCCAAAGAGTCCTTAAATCAGACCCTCAGACGAAAACTCTTGTGCTTCTTGGAACAATTGACGGTCAGAATGCCATCGTACTGCTTGAAAAGTCTGCCTTCAGTGTGGACTCTGAAGCAGAAGTCTCCACGAGAAAGTTGATTGAAGACTTGAAACTTATACAAAACAACGATATATACTTCTGGTCTCTGGCGACCCTAACGCAAAACGTCGATAGCTCTCCAGCAGCGAAAGTCAATTTGATTTATCCCGCCACGGAAACTCACATCAAGAAATATGCTCAGCAGTACCATCATATGGTCAAAGAGACTCCCTCCATTTACAAAGACGTCGTGGCTCCTTTCATAGAGACCCAAAAGGGTGATAGAATTCAGTGGGTGCATAATATTCTCTTTCACGGAAAAGAGGCTGATAGTGTGTTGCACCACGACAAAGACCCTGAGAATGGCTTTGTTCTTCTACCTGATATGAAGTGGGACAGGATAAGCATGGATGCTCTTTACTTGATGGCCATTGTTCAGCGAACTGATATCTCCAGTGTCCGTGACCTCGATTCCTCTCACGTGGATTTCCTCACATCTTTACAAACTAGGGTCAAGAAGTTGGCTAACGAAAAATACAACGTTGCAGAGGATGAGTTGCGTGTATTCATTCATTACCAACCTTCTTACTATCATTTCCACGTACATGTCGTGAGGGTCACTCACCCGGGTTTGGGTGATGGTCTCAACGCAGGGAGAGCTATGTTGCTAGACGATGTGATTGAAAACCTCGAGCTTGTCCCAGACTACTACAAAAAACGTACTCTTACATACATCTTGGGTGAGAACCACAAGCTTTGGGGTGCATTGGTGAATTATAACGATGAAAAATGATGCCTTGAATCTATGTGCTGATAATATCATGCTTGAAGTCTAAATGCTAATAATTAAATTCGGCGGTTTTTGCTTTCTCTGCCATTCTTGCCATTCTCAACATCTTCTTCCTTGGATCTTCCTTCTTTTTGCTCGACTCGCCCCCAAAAGTCCCACTTGTCTTACCAAGCTTCTTGGGTGTCTCTCTTAAACCAAATGTTTTCGCCAAATGTCCGAGGTGTAGGAGCTTGACATTGAAGAAGTTTCTTTCCGACGATAAATGGGTAGCGTAAGCTCTGATGTGAGACGTAAATGCGTGCAGCGCTCTTTCAAGCGCCTTTGAATCTTCCAAAAGCCATCTTTCGACTTCAAGATGCCATGTCGTGGCATGGATGTCCCATTTACCCTCCTTGGCTTTGGGGTCAACTTTCTTACCCTTAGTAGGTGCAGTTTCAGAAGCCTTTTCAGCAAAGCTATCCTTGAGTAATGTCTCGTAGTTGGTGATTCTCAAGCTACCTTCCTTGGGGTGGACAACACGGAGCTTTCCATCAACATATCCCTCTTCTTCTCCTGGAAGCAAAAAGAGAGTCGCCTCACCTTTGTTACCTGCTCTAGCAGAACGTCCAATTCTATGCAAGTGATCGTCAATTGAAAATGGAGGGTCGTATTCAACGACACTGGCGATATTTGGCAAATCCAAACCTCTGGATGCAACATCGGTACAGAATAAAATGAGATGTTTGCCCTCGTTGTTTCCAGAGTCGCTGACAAACTTTTGGAGGGTGGAGGTACGCAATTGCTGCGATAAAGATCCGTGTAAGCGAAAGATGATGGTGTTTCCGTCAACCTGTGGGGCTGTCAGGAAGCAGTGTTCCCTTGATTCTTCTTCTTCGTCGTCCTCGGAGGAGGTCTTTTTTGATTCTGTCTTACCACCTCTCGTAAAAACCTCAAAATGGAAATTTACAGAGTCCGAACAAGAGAAGAATACCATGGAGCGAGTCGTCAGAGTTCTGTAGGTTTTGCTGATTCGCTTGAGCTTGGCTGCCAAAGTAACCAATCTTAATTTTGGGGGAACGACCATTACACTTTGAACAAGCTGGTCGGGTGCAGTGGCATCGCCATGGAATGTGGTATCATTCTTGTCTATCGAGATCCACTTAGGGCTGCTCAACACGGTGCTTCCCAATTTCTTCACATCCTCAGGCATAGTTGCCGAGCAAAGCACATTGACTATACGATTTGGAAGAAGGGGCCACTGACTCTGCGAGCTGCTGATCTTCGTATGACGTTGCAAATGGTCGGTGATCTTTGTGATAGTTTCCTGAAATCCAAGCTCAACAAGTCTGTCACCTTCATCCAAAATGAGCCATCTATTCTGAGACACATCAAGCGACTCTGTGTTCTCCAAATGGTCAGCCAAACGTCCAGGCGTAGCCACAAGGATATTCACACCTTTTCTGATTCTAGCTTTTTCGGACTTCTTTTTTTCACCGCCCACCACAATTCCTGGAACGATGTGATGGTGGAATCTGAGCACTGATTCGAGAACGGAGTAAATTTGGGAAGCCAATTCTCGGGTGGGTGTCAAGATGATGCCAAAAAGGCCACTTTGTCTGTTAATCTGATTAGTCTCGGACATCATGCGATGCAACATAGGAAGCACAAAGGCCAAGGTTTTACCAGAGCCCGTTTGGGCCTTAACGAAGAGGTCCTCGTTAGATGTGAGCATTTCAGGAGCTACTGCTCTTTGGACTTTGGTGGGTGAGACGTAGCGCATCGAGTTCTTGAGATGCCCACTCAACTTATCATTAAGCCCAAGACCGGAGAAAGTGGAGGCATCACCAAGTGGAGCATTTGACGGGAGATGAGCAGTCTCTTTCATCTCACTCTCTTGAAGAGTCTCGCTATTCTTATTGGAGGTGAACAAAGAGGAAACGTAGGAGTTATTTTTGCCTCCGAACTCACCTGAGCTTTCATTAAACTTGATCCTTTTCGACAGACCTCCTAAGGGCTCGGTGGTCTGACGTTTGGGCTGGTCCAGATCGTCTCTGGGCTTTCTAGGCTCTCTTCTTTTAACCTCATGTTTCGCCTGAGGTTTACTTTTTCTAGCTTCCTGTGGGTTCTCGTTTTCATACTCTTTTTGAAGCTTGTTGAACTTGTTGTTGGACACGTCTATGTTGTTCACACCTGAGCCCTTCTTCCACTCACGGCCTTGCAGCTTAAACTTAGCATTTCGGCGGTCTGTCCAGCGGCCACCTTTAAAATTGGCTGTCTGCTGTTTCACCTCAGTTTCGCTAGGTTCCACAGGAGCGAAGTTCAATATCAACTCGTCGTCACTCATGGCTTGTGGAGAAGTTCTTTTGGAGTAGTATCTTTCGAGATGGGGTACTGCAGGATTATCACCGATGAGTTCCCGTACAGAAGGGCTACACTATGTGAAGAGTGAATTTTGAGAATTTGGACAGTGACAATGTTTAACTCTGTTTGTTAAAGTAATATAATTTGGTAATTGAGGGAAAATCCGGATCCCTGAATTTTGGCGGTTCATAGTATTTTCGATGTGAGTGTATTAGTTGCGAAAAGTAGAACAATAGTGAAAAACGGTGGTGGGATACAAAGAACCAGATCTGGTACCAAAAAGTAAGAAATTTTAAATCATTATATTTATTCAGTGCTCCAGACCAAATGGGCCTCGGCAATGGCTATTCTAGTGTACATTATGCGAAGTCGTCAAACGTGGTAGTGGCCTCAGTGGGGTTCTGCGATGGAGAACGAAGGCTCTCCAAGATCGTCTGTGTTGCAGAGTCGCCCGTACCCTTCCAGTTGAGCGTCAGCCAATTCTCCTCGTCGAAGCTCTTGATGTGCTTGAGGCACGAACCCAAACCACCATAGGTTCCTTCAGACAGTAACTGGCTGCTGGCCTTGGCGGCAGTTTGCAAGACATGAACAGCACTCTGCTTCGTAGGGTCCAGAGTGCTGACCTCTTGTTTGGAGTGAGCGGTACGGGCGGATTCTAGATCATCGATGTACTTGAACAGAGGTTTGAGCTGGGCTGTGCTATCCACCGGGAGAAGCACCATCTGTAGGTTGCCATCTTTTTCAACAATCTGGCCCACGTAAAGCCCACTTTCGTTGCTGGTAAGCACGCCTTGCAAGTTGGATGTGGCCACTCTTGTTCCAAGCTCTTCAGCACGAGCCTCATCGTAGAATCTCTCTGTATCCATCGGCACCTTCATTTCCACCACTTTGCTACCCGGCTTGATGGACGACCTGAGGCGATCCTGATCGAAAGGACGACTTTTGGGTCTGCTAGTGTATTGAAGCACATGGAGCGACTGAGATGATCTGTGTGGTAGAGATCCATGGACCACAGGCATCGTCAGAATGACAGGATCGTCATCCTCCTCCTCCTCCATAGCACCGTCGTTGGTGTCCTGGTACTCTTCTAGAGCAGGAGACTCGGAGACATCTTCATCCTCCGCAACAAAAAGGTCTTTTTTGTCCATGACAGGAGAAGCTGGTGGATGTGTACTTCGCATCTTGAAAAAGTATACAGGTAGTGAAGAGTAGCCGCGAGAAGGATGCGGTATAGCTTCCTTGATAATAGAATGAGACGGGAAGGCTGATGAAATTTTTTAAAATAAACTGATCGTGGTTTATGGCTTGTCAATTTGGTGTAAATGGTTGAATTCACACTCTTGCGATATCTGGTTGCAAATGTGACGAACTACCACTGTTCCTCAATATCTCGCACAATAGCCATACTGGCAGCTTGCCTACACAGCTAAAGAGTTTTCATGAACAGTGAGCAGGTCCCATTTGTGAAACGGATTCCAAATTTACCAAATCTTAGTGAACCACTGTTTCAATGCGGGCTCTCTCTAGACTTCTGGCGATGTGTGTCTTTTTGATTGAGTTTCAGAGAATGAGCTAGATTTCAGTCTGATTACTCCATTTGAATGGGAGCCTTACTCGCCTCAGTTTAAGCGAACTTACTAACAAACTCTACAATTATGTGAATAAGCCATCTTCATCTTTAGTTTTTTCTTATTAATCATTTGATTCATCTGAAATGTGGTTCGTACAAGAAATACCAGAACATTGCTCCGTTGACATCCTTTTCGGCTTCTACAGTTTTGTTTTTAGATCGATCAGTATAATATGAAAAACAACAATAATGAATCTAAGATTCTAACGAGCGTGGTGTCAAGAAGATAAGGGTCCCATAATTTAGCCCTGGAGGTCAGCCTCAACCTCTCTCTTAACGAAGGGCTCACCTGGAGCAAATCTCAACCAGCCCCAACCAGCCTCAGCATCTGCCTCAGCGTCTCTCTTAACGAATGGTTCACCTGGAGCGAATCTCAACCAACCCCAACCAGCCTCAGCATCTGCCTCAGCGTCTCTCTTCACGAATGGTTCACCTGGAGCGAATCTCAACCAACCCCAACCAGCCTCAGCATCTGCCTCAGCGTCTCTCTTCACGAATGGTTCACCTGGAGCGAATCTTAACCAACCCCAACCAGCCTCAGCATCTCTCTTGGTCTTTCCATCAGAGAGGGAAGAGTAAGCTTGATCCATGATGGTGGAGTTGACCAAAACAACGTAGCGACGGTCACCGTACACAACAGACAATGGGTACTCATCCGAATCAAAAGAGAATTGACCGATGATAGCCTCAGTTGGAACTCCGAAAGAGCTCTCAACAGCAGAAGACCCAGTGGAAGTGGTTGCAGAGGGAGCTGGAGCAGCAGAGACCAAGGAAGCAGCAGCAGCGATGATAGCAGTGGTGGAGAACTTCATTTTTTTTCTTATTAATTGAAAGCTTTGCTTTTAAGATTGCTTGGATTGTTAATGATAAGAAAAAAGAGACTTCAGGTTCGATCCACCCATATTTATGCTTTTCAAATCGTCGTTGGTGTTTCAACAGAGCTCATTGACATCTTGTTTAGACGTATCTTGGTACCTGAAAGATCTCGTAAAAGTACGAATAATTAAACCCCATTTCGGTTTTCAACGGGATCTTCGAGACTTTAAAGAGATAATATATGTATCTCAACGTCGCATAATGTCCATTGAAGGCCCAAAATGGCAACCATATTGGACATCCGGAGCACATGATTGAGGGCCAAGAATTAAATAATAATTTTGCTCTGAGGTTAACGGTTGTGAAATTATGTGTTGGTTATCTTGATTCGCCAAAGGAATTCTAGGCAATGTTTCAGCTACAAAGGCGGCCATGTGGATCAACCAGAGGATACAGAACCTGCAAGATACAATGAACGGACAAAGAAATTAAGGCAGATCATGGACGTGATTGGTGTTTTAATTTCAAGCTTTGGATGGAAAGATTAGATTTGTGGCTCTTGATTATCGGGAAAGATTAATGTAGTGGTCAATGGCATCTTCCGTACAATTTCACCAGGCAGATCAGATCACACTTTCATCATCTGATTATTGAACGAAGTCGAAAAGGGTTGAAGAATTAGTTCTATTTGTCGTAAATCTCCACTCAGCCAAGGACCACAAGAGGGTACCATTTCCAGCCCATTTTCCTTTTTTTTTTTATGGATAGCAGCAACTAGAAAGTTCAAAGCACCAGCCGTTACTTTAAATCAATGCAATACCTTGTTGTTATCTTGCGTGGCAGACGAGGTCGTGAAAGACCTTCATCACTCTTCAAACCAAGGAGATTTCAACAAATTATATGGGGCAGCAAAAACAGTACTGATGGGGCCCAAAATTTGCCAATGGATTTTAGCAGTTATAAAAAGTACAAAAAAGCTTTTTTTAAACCAAAAAAAGTCCACCAAAAGAAGAGAAGATCAAAAAAGGAGTTTGTTTTGGTATTCTTGTTTTACCCGCGCTTTTACATTACAATCTCGTCCGATATAGTGTAACGGCTATCACGATTCGCTTTCACCGAGTAGACCGGGGTTCGACTCCCCGTATCGGAGCTTCTTTTTTGCCATATACAGCCAGACTCAACTGCCAATTACACATGCTTCTTTTTTTAAAACCGTGCAGTGAGCAATGCACGTGCATTGCTATAGCAAAACAAGCAACGTGCGGTTGTGACACCACGAGGTCAGCCTTGGGACTAAGTCACATGTACTGCACAGTGTACACCACAACAAATGACATAATCTGGGGTAGTGACAACGGGGCAAAGAGAACAAATATTAGAGAATCAAGAGGCTTGCTCCAATCCCGAGTAGGTCTGGTGGCTCGGCTTATCGCCGGACACCACGCCCTGATCGGGTGTTATCAGTGTGTTTACAACAGCGCGGTGCTTGATAAGCACTGTACACGATAAGGAATGGCATGTATTGGACGCCGAGACACACAGTGCCAGGGAAGTAAATACCGAGCGAGAGATAATAAATAAGGAGCGCCAGCGCCTTTTATAAATTACGAGAGGGCTCCGGTGCTGCCAGCTCAGCCAGAGCGGGAGGGCTTGCTCTTTCTCTGTTTGCTGCGAGTAGCCTTCACCTTATCGGCCTCCTTGTAGACCTTGTTCTTGCTGAAGTAGTTGTTGATTTTGAATTTCTCCGAGTAAATCGAGTCTGCCATGTTGCCTTCGTCTTCTGACACGGCCAACACTGCGTACTGATTGTGGCTCACTCTCGAAGACAGACGTGATTGTGGCACCTTGGACGTCTGTTGTCTGTGCCTGGCGATCGAGGCCGCCTCAGCGTAGGACAACTTGCGGTAGGCGATATCAACAAAGTCCTCAGCGCCATCGTTCATCGAAACGTGGTACACCTGGGACGAGTCTCTGTCGGGCATGGTGAAGGAGGTGTTAACCTCGGTGGGGGATAAGGGAGGTCTGGGCGTGGACTTGGAGAACCAGCCAAGGGGGAAGACAGTCTTAAACATAACGGTTTTTTTTTTTTTGATTAATGAAGGAGAGGCCGCTGTGTGAATGAAGGTCGGCCGTAGGAAAGAAGAAAAGTACAAAGGTCCAAATAGCCCGGGGGACCCGTCCTTTATATATGGTAAACAGAGGTGCAAATGCGAATGTGCGTACCCTGTCGTGGGGTGCCACATGCTGGTATATTAGTGCTCGCTGTATTATGATAAGGGAACAAAATGACTAATTCGATCAGATTACCCCGTCTTATTTGCCACTAACGTTTAGTGGCGATATCTGCGCCATCTTCCCTGTTAGGCACGGTGACTCACAAAGCTTATTGTGGTTATGGTAGCCCTGCACGTGACTCGTCACGTGCCACAAGAAAACGGCCGTGTTGGTGCCAATTGGCCGCCAATTCGACAAATTTACAAAATTTCTCTATAGATTCACCGATCCCGCCTCGGTGGAGCTCGTTGCCCACACCCACCTCACCTGCTCTATGCGGTGCGACATCAACACTATCTACACAGACCGAGCACCAACACCACTATGGACGGCTGGGCAGAGGTATGTACAAAAACCCCGACTAATCAACAGAATCTAACATCCAGGTGACCAGGGTATCTGCTACGGCACGACCCAACCAGAGGAACGAGCCCCCGCAGATCTCGTCTCTTCTTTTCGACCATACTTCGAATCTTGTCTGGTGTGCAGACTCGGCTGGCTACACATGTTCATATACGCCTGTGCAGCAGGAGCAGAACGGCTACGGCCTTCAGAGCCCACTATCGCTTTACAGGTATACGAAGTTCCGGGCGTCGCCGCGTGGAGATCCACTTCTTCAGCAGCTCAACCACCAGAAGGGCATATTTGCTCTTTCCAAGTCGTCAGTCACCTTCAATACTCGCAGAGGGCTCAACATTGCCTGCTTGACACTGCTGCTGTTTTCTGAAAATCACAAGAAGAGCTTTGGCGATTTGACGTGCATGACTCTGGCGTATGCTACTTCCACAGATATCCTCGTTGGTGGTAGGAGGTCTTTGTTGAAGGTCGACGTGAACAAACCGTCGATTGTGCAGCAGTACGAACACGGCAAGGAGCTTCTGTTTGTTAACCACCTGTCAAAATTGCTTGCTTTGGGTAATACTTCGGGATCTGTGGACCTCTTCGATCCCTCAGCCAACGAGGTGGTCAAAAGCTTATCTGGCCATAGCGGGCTTCTTTCGGATCTCGACGTGAAGGGAAATTATATTGCAACATGTGGCTACTCCGCCCGTCCCAAGCGCTATGGGACCTCATCAGCCGGTTACGTCGTGGACCCATTGGTGAACATTTACGACGTGAGAATGATGCGTGCTGTCTCGCCCATTCCATTTCCTGCCGGCGCAAGCTTTGCCAAATTCTATCCTAAGTTACCGAATATCTTGGTCATTGCATCCACAACTGGCCAAATTCAGTTCGTTGACATGTACGACCAGCTGCAAGTCCATTTGTATCAAGCAGACTTGTCGATTCCTAACAGCGGCAACAGCGTGGCTGCGGCAACTTCCTCATATATCCTGAACATGGATGTGAGTGATAACGGAGAGTTTCTAGCTTTTGGCGACGGCAATAACACAATGAGTCTCTGGGGCATCAATTCCGGAAACTCGGGGAACTTCGTCAAATACCCCACTTCGTTAGACCTACCTGAGGTCACATCACAACCTTCTGCAAATTCAGTGGGCTTGGATGAGTCGTACCCACTCAATTCCGTGGGAATGCCATACTATAAAGAGTTTCTCGCATCATACTTCCCAGCAGAAATGATCTTCACCAAGGAATCCCTGAAGCAACCTACAAAAATCGACCCGGAGCTTTTGGATTTGAGTGAACGCAATCCAGGCAAGATTCTACCTTACGATAAATCCAAATACGGCCCTCGTTATGTCGTCAAGGATAATGAAGATGATCAAACGACGGCGCCTGAAAAGGATAGAAGCGCAAACGCGAAACAAGTTCTTGTTCCCAAATTTATCAGTCAAAGAAGTGTCACTGCATCACCCCTGCTCAAAGATGATATTGGCTCCCCCAATACTGGCTCAGTGGTTTCGTTTCAGGAATCGCAAGCTTCCAACGATACCCACCAGCAATTACAAGCGTCCGCCTTCGAAGATCAGAATGATAACAAGACCATCTTTCAGTACAAGTCTCAGTACGCAAACCAGGTTCCATCTTGTTACAGCAGGCTAGAAATCCAGTACTCGAAGTTCGGTGTGGATGATTTTGATTTTGATTATTATAACCAGACCGGAGGCCAGTTTTGTGGTCTTGAAAACCACTTGGACAATTCCTATGCAAATTCGTTGATTCAGATATACAGATTCCTGCCGATTTTTCATAGTGTGGTCACGGGTGCTCTTCTAGAGGAGTGGCTTCCAAATTCGTCAGAGGTTATCATCGATCAAGAAAACCCTCAAGGCTCTTCTGTGCTCAACGAGCTCGGATACTTGTTTGATATGATGCACAAAGCAGAAGGCAGAAACGTCAGTATCAATAACTTCTCTCTGATTCTCAGTGAGAGCCCCGTCGCCAAAGCTCACGGGCTTGTTATCAAAGATGATGGTAAGTCTCTCGACGCTGGAGAGCTTCAGAAGTTGATGATTACTTTCAACAAATTCCTTGTTGAGTCTGTTGTTAATGACTACGCCAAACAGTTCAATCTTTACCTTCAAGACATGACACTGATGCATTACGAGCTAAACATCTTCACCAATAAAGGTGAACACATAGAAAGACAGACAGGATCTCAGGCAACATTGGACTTGATGACACCGACTGTGAATTCTTCGAGCAGGCTAGGTGCTGGTAATCATGGCTCGCCTTTTTCAGCTCCACACGTTCCTTTATCAAAGAGAAACTACAACTTGCTCAATTACCTTGAGTTTTCCTTGAACCAGAGCAAAGTACTACCGCCATCCAATCTGAATCCATTCCCGTTGGATGTCAAGCAAACCCTTACGAAATTGGGTCCTGTGCTCCTGATAAATGTGCCGTTTACTGCCCAGGAATACGATCTTCTAAGACACTACAAGAAGTGGCTTGTGCCTGAATTCTACACGACGGTCAACAATAACAAGGTTAACTTCAAGCCTGTTGTGACCCATATACAACTGCCATCTGAGAAATACGAGCTTCTAGGGTACTCATGCCAGATCAATCATGATGTCACAACAGCACGAGGAAAACACAACATGGTATCTTTCATCAGGACCAAGTCACCTGCTTCAGGCAAAGATCAGTGGTTCATGTTCAATGATTTCTTGGTCATGACTGTTCCTGAAGACGAAGTCTTCAATCTTTCTTATAGCTGGAAGAAGCCTGTTGTGTTGGTATACCACAACGTTGAGAACCCCCACAACCAGAGCTTCTCATACTATGAGATTGAGCTCTTCCGTTCCATTAAGCGCTTGGACGACTCCATCTTGTACAGAGATCATTTTGCGTGTGGTATTAGAAAGGGGTTCAAAAAAGAGTATGAGCTTTTGACCAGGGAGGAGGCGCCAGAGATTGGTACGCTTGTCGCTCTCGATGCCGAGTTTGTTTCACTCAAGCCTGAGGTGGCCGAAGTCAGATTGCCATCTAAAAAGAAGATTGTCCGCCCCAAGGTTCTTTCATTGGCACGAATCTCTGCACTTAGAGGAGACAAGGATGGCAATTGCGTGCCCTTTATTGACGATTACATTGTACACACGAAGCCTATATTTGACAATCTCACCGAATTTTCAGGTATCGAGGATGGAGATCTTGATCCTAAGAGATCGACCAAGACTCTTGTGACCCTCCAAACCGCATATAGGAGACTTTGGCTTCTCTTGAACTTGGGGTGCACTTTTGTGGGTCATGGATTAAAAAGCGATTTCAGGTGCATTAACTTGCAAGTCCCCAAAAGCCAAATTCGTGACACAATTGAAATCTACTACTTGGCGGATTTCAAGAGGAAGTTGAGTCTCAAGTTCCTAGCCTACGCCGTGCTTCAAGAGTCTGTGCAGACGAGTAACCATGACTCGATTGAAGATGCGAAAACAGCACTTCTATTGTACCAGAAATACTTGGATCTCAAGTCAAAGGATTCCTTCGAGAGAACCTTGAATAATGTCTACAACAAGGGATATAATCTCCGGTTCAAGGTGCCAGACCTGGAGTACTAGGCGCCGGACATATGGGAAAATAGAGTCCGAACCAGGGGACACACCCGTGCACCGCACCAGCCTGCCGCTCCGCATTAGAAGCGGTATTAATATGATGATACACATTCAAGAGAGCTTAGAATATAGTCGAGGGGACCTAGTTTCAAGATAAGTAGGGTATAGCAAGCAACAGAAAAGTTTAAGTCTAAAGTGCCCATCTCCACATAAGTAACCCGGAAGATTATGACGCCCGGAGAAGCCCTTGATGAACCGCCAACGTCAGATTCAACGTCACAGAAGAGCTCGGAAGCCATGGATTCCGTTCTCAATAGCTCATCTTCTCAAGAACACATAAAACCCGCCAGACCCAACTCACGAACCCCTGTTCTGGACAAAAAGCCCCATATACGAAGAACCCACATGAGATCCCAGTCACATACGAAGATGCCCAGCAGATTGAGTACTTCAGGGCCCAAGCCACACTTAAACAGGTCTAAATCTTCAGATATTATCAGGACGCAGCGGCAGCCCGGCATCAAGCGAAACAACAGGTCTTTTACGAAAGTACCGGGCTTTCTTCCATTGCATAAGACTGTGCTGAATAGCTCTGTGAAGGGCCAAAACACACTTAACCGGTCTACGCTGGCTAACTCTCTCAAGGGATCTGCTCCTTTACGCAAAACTACACTGAATGGCTCCGGCAAAGATAGACAGGGCTTACAGAAAACGTTTCTGAACGGCTCCATGAGGTCTAGTAAGTCGCTGAATTCTCTCAAAGGCATGGGAAATTCGGTGACTAATGGCCCCGGTATAGGGCTTCGGCTCAGTTCTAGAAGAGGTAGGGCCATTGTGAGGTTGAATGAAGATGCTGCAAGCAACGAGTATGAAGACCTCAGTGAGGACTCCGAACTGGAAACAAGCTCAAGAGCGAACGAACCTTCCAATGAGCCACTGGATCAAAATGACTGGAACGAGGACCACAAGATCTCCCAGGTGCCCGAGCAGTCTGAAAGTGTTTCCTCCAAAGAAATACCAAGTACCGAACCAGAATCCGATAACAAGAACCTCAAACCCGAGAAGCAACGGGCCTTGTTGCCAGATGATCAGGCGAAATGCACCTCCGAACCTCCAGCTTTGATTTCGACCAACAGCTCTACAGATGAGCTCATGAATAATAATCTCTACGGTGGGTCTTTGCTCCTTTCCCAGTCTACAGGGCTTACAAGAAAGATGAACGAACCTCTAGGATACGGTATTTCTGGAAATACCTCAGATGACCGAGTCGATCCCATGCGTGACGAAAGTGTGAGTGGAATCTCATTCAAGGCCAGACCGTATAACGAGCTAAGAAATAAGGAGCCAGCAGAACCCGTTCAAGCAAAAACGACTGCATCAGTCAGCTCCTATCAGCCTGATCAGAGCATTTTCAGCAACCTCCAGAGAAACAACTCGAAGTACCTCACCAACGTCAAGCTGCAAAGGCCAACACCACAAGGACAGACACAAGCACAGCCCACGACCGGGAAGGATTTTTCGAGTTTCTTGAACAGCAGCCACTCGTCCAATGGAGCTTCTGGGCACAACATCGAAACCAGAACTCAGCAGCGTCTTTGGCTCCAGCGTGAAAACTCTCTTATGGATGTGTCCCAGAATATCGATCCCTCCAAACTCCAAAACTTGTCGAACATGTCTCTCAACAAGCTAATGTTTGCCCACAACTACAATAACAGCACGACGAATGTCAGAGAACAGGGTAGAACGGCTGGGCCCCAGACTCCAGGAGTACAAGGGGGACCACATCCTGGAGAGCAAGAGGGACAGAATCATGGAGAATCAGCGAACGTGACCAGTTTATTTCATCTTGTACAAAGCGGGCACCAGCAGGGGTCGGTGCGTTCTAAAACTGAATACGAAAGACTCAATCGAGAGTACCTCAATGTGAGACGCCATTTGAATCCCGTGGCCGAGTCTTTGAACAGAATGGACAAGTTCTACGCCCGCAAAAAAGGATTGAATGTGCAAAAAAACCCACTGACCTCCAGAGGTGCATCGTCGTCTGTCCACTCGCAAGTCACGAACGCCAATAAGTTCGAGGAGTTTGCGAAAGACAGAGAGAACACGGAAAGCAACGCATCGATTCTTGTTGGCAGGGTCTGGCAGGAAGCTTTGCTCCAGACATCCTCAAACGTCAGTCCGTCAGTTTCACGTCAGGAACTGAACGATCTGGGTGGTTCTCAATTCCACCAAAACCCCCAGCAGATCCAACAAAGATCACAGCCCATGAGATGTAGCCGCAGCTCAGGCAGTGTATCACAGAGATCATCGGCAACACCCGCTACACGAGCGGTAAAACTCGCTTCCCAGGCAGCTGGGGCTCAAAGCTAGCATCACAATAAAAACATGCATTTTTGGTTTCTCTATGTACAAACAGGGCTCGTTGCCACAGGCTTAACCCTGTCTCTGCTTATGCTTGCCGTTGGACTTGCAGTAGACATACAATCTTCCCTTTCTTCTGACCATGTAGCAGTCCTTGCAAAATTTCTTCACTGAGGTTCTCGTCTTGAGGGTTCTCATGGCTGTGATGGCCCCCAGAAGCAGGGTCTGGGAAAACACATGATTAGGCACCACCAAAGCCCTAGCAGGCTGGACACGTGGAAGTGCACGCCTGAGTATGGATGTGAGACCCAACATGAAGAAAAAGGGTGTAGTTACAGATGGTGATATTGCGCACCTACAGGAAGTATTTCAGAGGTGATAACCAGGGCATTTAAAAAGGTCAGAATAGTGCAATTTACTTCTACTCATTTGCTTGGATTTCCTTGCCTACGCTGCGTTAGTTCACTTATTAGCATTACAGTATGAAGTATGACGAAAGAGCTTAGTGTCTTCTGGACTCAGCGATGATCTGGTTCATCTCCTCGACCTTTCTGAGAGCTCTCTTGTGAGTACCCAATCTCTTCTTGGCCAACTTCTTGGCTCTCTTCTCACCGGCGTTTCTGATCAACTCGATCAATCTTCTCTCGTATGGAGCAAGGCCGGAAACCTCAGAGACGATGCTTCTGACGAACTTGGTTCTCTGGGAGAGAGCACCCTTTCTCTGGGAGATCTTTGGAGCAACCTCCTTACCGTTGACCTTGTGGCCCTTGTTCAAACCGACAGCAATACCTGGTTGTTAGTAGAAGTTGTGGAAGCCTGGTGCCTTGGTGACAAATTCTGCAAAACTTCTGGAAATGGGAATGGGGATTGGATGCTCTTTGCTTTCTAATTGGTTTTTGATTGTTCTTGGGGTTTGGGATGGGCTTTTCTTCAATCTTCGGTGGAACTTGGTAGGACCTGGTTGGACCAACTGGGCCCTAGGAGGGAAGATATTCTTCATATATTTCAATGGGAATCATGTCTTTCTGCTTTTTGTCGTTTCTGAAGGCTCTAAACATCATGGAAACATACCAGATCTAGCCATTTTTGTCTATGTAGATACGAGAAGAAGGAGAGAACTTCGCTTGTAGGAGAAAAATTTTCGTGAGGGTCTGGGGCCGACCTGCAGAAAGGCGCGCTGGAGCCCAATATGGGTGTACGGGTGTGGTTGGGATTCCCTCACTATGGGCACCTCAGAGTAGACAGACAACCTGCACACTCTCCACCTCACTGCGGATAGTTCTCACGTGACTACGTGACTGCTATATCAGCGTATCTATTCATGCAATTATGTACAAGTAATGCCCCATTAAACGGTAATATCAGTAAAATCGTGACCGTAGGCCTCCAACTTCTGCACAAGCTCCTCGGTGGTCAACACGGTGTGGGTCTTGATGAAGTACTTCCACGGCGTGGGGGTGTAGTTATCCCTGTAGACGTAGTCGTATAAGGTTTCCAAGAGCTTCTTCCTTCCCACGGTGATCTTCTTGCCCGACTCCAGGATGTGGTACACGGTCTTGGCAGAGCCCTCGGAGTTGGCCTCGATCTCCTTCTTCTTCAAGATGTCGTATCTCAACTTCCAGCCCTTCAACCCCATAGTCTTGATTCTCATGGGCGTGGACTTGAGCAAGTAGTTGTCCAAACCACCGTCTTTCGTGATAGTACGCAATGCTGTGGTGGTGGCCTTGGTGGCGATTCTACGGTTCAACGTCTCGGACCATAGCTTGGTTTTCACGATATTGGGAAGCTGCGCCTTGAGCGTCTTGACTTTACTTTCACTTTCCCGCTTGTGGGTTCTTCTTTGGAGTCCTGCGAAAAGACCCCTGTTTTGCCTCTTGAAGTACATGGTTTCGTAGTCATACTCTGGGTAGAGCTTCTTGTAGCGAGGAATCAAGCTGTTGGGCAATTTGTCGCCCTCCTTGTAGACAGTGTGGCTCTGTGGTTTGGCGTATCTAGTGATTTTGAACATGCTGTCCCTGAATGCCGCTGCCGACGTTGAAAACTGCCTTGCAGCACATGAAAACGTGTTCATGGTTGGGTCTAACCGTTGATGATTTTTTCTGTTTGAGATAGAGTGGGTGTCTGTACACACACCACTAGCATCACTAGGGTAGAATGGGGACGGAAGCTGCCAGCAGTACGGTGTTTTTGCTGGTAGATTTTGGATTTTAATTTGAAGGTGAAATGTATTTTGTTGGAGTTTTTGTTTTTTTCGGGGCAATGCCCGAGGACTCAAGTTATTGGTATGCTCATTTCGCAGCCACCATGGGAGGCTACGATGTTGAGTGATTTCTCCATTAGAAAAATATTAGTAAATTTTAGGAATGGCGTTGTAGGCTATAGTTCTATGGTATATGAAAATGGGGCGTCCAGTGAAGATCGCAGTATCAGAGTTCTGGAGTAGAGCACTTATTCTTGGACTCCTCCAGGAGAGTAGTGGTGTTTCTATGGATGAGGGGGGTTGGATTGAAGTGTATTTTGGGCACCTTATGAAAGAAAGGTCATATGAAGCATCTCTGACAAAAGCAACCTTCCTAGGGAAGAAGCAAATTAAACAGGATGTCTTGATAATTTCGATGGTGTGGGATGGTGATACACGAAAGTATTGCGATTTTAAGCCGTCTCCTGTAACTATATTTCCTAATTGCAAAAACTATCCCATTGAATGAAAAAACCCTAAAGGTTTTGCTTATTTCGCCTTTCCATCCTCATACTCCGAGGTTCTTTCAATCGGTGTAATCTGATCACATCATATCGCTTGGATCAATCATTTTAGCAGAACTCAAATGTGACAACCGCTTGAGGAAAGAAACCCATGCGTCAACGAACCGGCCAATAGGCTTCAAAACTCTCTGCTGTATTCTAGAGACAAAGTAGCTTGTAGCCCCTAGTAGATAATCAAGTTCTGTTTTGCCATAGTTAATACGTTATACTTTGAAGTTCTTACAGGTTCCAACATTTTTTGAAGTATTCACAAACTCTAAAAGCTTTTGTGCCACTGATATTGCGAGACAACATTCAAGAAGCGGTCAACTTGGACATTGTCATACAAGACCCTTTTTTTCAGTGGGATGCTATTCTTGGATTAACAATTAAGTTAAAAAAATTATTGCAATGCTAAAAAATCTCTGTTCACCGAATTGTCGTGGCTGGTGGACAGTGGCTTGCTCTCTAGCCCAGTTCAATGCCCACACATCCGTCTTTAAATCCCTTCTGAGAGGCAAAAGGCACCAATTACTGCTAAAATCGACAAACTCCATCCTTAACATTAATCTTCACCTTGAGCGAGTCCAAATACTGGCTGTCCTCGACTCCTCTCCCCTTCCACTAAGGCGATAAAAAGAACCAGCAAAAGCAGCCAAAATCTTAACAAAAAAGCAAATTACACGACCCACAAACTTAAAAAATTGCAGATAATGCCGCCTCACTTCTCTCTCTACGTTCTTTCAAATTCTCCCCAAGCGCCACTCCATCTCGTATTGCCCCGTCATTGTGGCAGGACATGTGGACAGTGCATGTGGCTAGTATTCTCGGTTCAGCCGCCCCATCGATAGTGCCAACCAGCCCAGAAGAAACCACCACCTAAAAAGCCCCTGAATCTGCTTTTTTGTAAATACAAAAAATTAACCTCCCAGGCTCAGAAATCCGCCCGTTCTCACTGGCTCTTTCAGAGGAGCCTGTGCATTTGCACCCAGGGAGCCTGCACAGCTTCTTAAATGCCACCAACTCCAGCTACTAGCCCAGCTACAAAAGCTGCTCTGCAAATCTGAAAATACGAGATGGTTCTGGGTTCTGTGCTTAACGGAGAATTACACTTTTCGTGGCCCAATTACGTTGTCTGCTCGGAGTTTGGGGCTTCTCTTGCAAAACCCATGTAAAACCAAAACTCCCTTTTTCCAACCCCAGGCTTCAAATCCACCACTACCACGTAATCCGCCGCCAGAAATACCCCAGAAAACCTCCCTCTTCCCAAAATAGCACTGTTTACGTCACTCCCCGTTGAGCGCCTGGTTTATCGCTATTCCTTCCTCCAGCTATCGGTGCGTTTTTTTCCCACCCTATCTCATTTCCTGTGTCCCAAAACCATCTCCATACTTCCAGCCAAAACACCGGTCCCCGATTTCTCTCCTTAACTGCCAGTTCCCCTGCCCAAAACAACCAGCAACATCTCTGTCAACTCCACCAAATCGCCCCCCTCACATGACAGACTTTGCCAAGTCCATTCTCGGCTTGGGCTTCAAAAGAGATGCTTCGCCTGATGTCCATTCCAACTCGCCCCTGCCGGCGCCGCTGCATGAGAACCCCAAGAAGTTCTTGCCGAAGAACCTAGCGGCTCATCCCACCACCGCTGTGCTGAGCCAGCAGTTGGCTTACGGCACAACCACATCAGAAAACCAGCCTTCTGCCCATCAAAGAGCCCAGGGCTCTTTTGCCCACGACTTGCATCCTTCTGAGCTGAACACGGACTCCACGGGAACCAGATCGGCTCCTTCTGCCACCCAGGTTGCACGGGAGCAGAACCAGGCCGATTCCAATATGGAAACATCGCCCTCTCCTCCAGACCTGTCACAGCCTGTGATCATCACTACGGACGAAAAGGGCCAGTACCAGCCTGCCAAAACCTCTCTGCAGCCCAAGGGTAAGTTGAAGGTGACTATTGTGTGTGCCAAGGACTTGTTGATTTCAGAGTACTCTCAGCCATACGTGGTGCTGACATACGAGTGCTCCGAGTTTGTCAACAACCTGACTCCTTCTAAGCTGCCTCAGCTCGCACCCCACCAAAACCGCTTATCGCCAGGTATGCCCATGAAACAGCCTCGGGACAAGAGACCGGCCTTGTACCAGCGTCAACTGTCCACCCAGCAGTTCCAGCTTTCACAGGGCCAGGCCACGCAGGTGTGGAACCACGAAGCCGTGTTTGACGTGGTGGGCTCGAATTCCGAATTAGACATTTCCGTATACGACGCTGCCAAAGACGACGCCTTTTTGGGCCAGGTGCGTATCGTGCCCAATACCGACACCCCTAGTGCCAACTTGACCCAGGAGGCCCGCTGGGAACCCTTGCGTGCTCGTGTCGTAGGGGAGAGAGTCACGGGTCTGTTGCAGATCCAGTGGCAATACACCCGCTTTGACTCCAAGAAACTGTACGGCCCAGACGACTTTGAGGTGCTTCGACTCTTGGGTAAGGGCACCTTTGGCCAGGTGTACCAGGTGAAGAATAAGGACAACGGGCGGATCTACGCTATGAAGATTTTATCCAAGAAGCTCATTGTCAAGAAGAAGGAGATTGCCCATACCATTGGCGAGAGAAATATTCTTGTGCGTACTTCCGCTGCTGCTTCACCTTTCATTGTGGGTCTCAAGTTCTCCTTCCAGACCCCTACAGACTTGTACCTTGTCACAGACTACATGTCGGGCGGCGAGTTGTTCTGGCATCTCCAGAAAGAGGGCCGCTTCAACGAGGACAGGGCCAAGTTTTATATTGCTGAGTTGGTGCTTGCTTTGGAGCACTTGCACGACAACGACATTGTGTACCGAGACTTGAAGCCCGAGAATATCTTGTTGGACGCTAAGGGCCATATTTCCTTGTGTGACTTTGGTTTATCTAAGGCAAACTTGAACAACGACGGTACTACCAACACGTTCTGCGGTACTACCGAGTACTTGGCTCCAGAGGTGCTCTTGGACGAGAGCGGATACACCAAGATGGTGGATTTCTGGTCGTTGGGTGTGTTGATTTTCGAGATGTGTTGTGGCTGGTCTCCCTTCTACGCCGATAACACCCAACAGATGTACAAGAACATCGCCTTTGGCAAGGTGCGTTTCCCCAAAGAGGTCTTGTCCCCCGAAGGTAGATCGTTCGTCAAGGGCTTGTTGAACAGAAACCCTCGCCACAGACTCGGTGCTTTGAAAGACGCCAGAGAGTTGAAAGAGCATCCATTTTTTCAGGACGTGGACTGGAACTTGTTGAAAGCCAAAGACATTCCTCCTCCCTTCAAGCCCCACCTCTCCTCGGAAACCGACACGTCCAACTTTGATCCCGAGTTCACCAACGAGTCTACTTCTGTGCTCAAAAAGCACATGGAGATGGCCTCCACGCCCTTGTCGCCGGGCATCCAGGCCAACTTCCAAGGGTTCACCTATGTGGACGACTCGGCCATGGACGACCACTTCAGCAAATCGCATAGATATCAAGCAATCAAACATTCGGGCTCCTTCATCCCGGGCAACTCCAACCTCCCACCGGATGACGAGGTCATCGACGACCAAATTGACGAGGAGGACGAGATGGAGATTGACAATGACGCCAACATGGAGAGCGAGGAATTTGTCCATGGCCGTTTTGACCTCTAGGACCGTGCCTACTACGAGCTTAACTTAATTCTTCTGACGCTCCTTCACTTCGACGTGTTTTGTACCATACTGTTTTTTATAGTGTCTTTATAGAGATCGCTTCGAGATAGTGCTGGCTCTGGCTCTTTTCGCACCCATTAACTCAAGTCAGTGTGTGCGACTCAGAACAACTACATCAACAACTCAATCATCACCCACTAGCAACAAATATCGTATGAGCAGGACGGTGAAAAGAGTGAGAGACCGTATGCATCCAATGGAGCACGGGCATGGTCCGTCTTCAGTGTTAAAAAGCGATACTCTACAACTACACGATGAGGCCGACTTGATAAACTTTCGAGCCGATGCTTTTTCTCGGTTCATCAGCAATCAGGATCTTCTAGAAACAGCGGCACTGAAGCCGTTCAACACTTCCAAAATAGCGCCGCCCTCCACATTTCCAGTACACAAGAAGAAGCTCTATGAAGAAGACGCTACAGATGAACAGGTCAAAGAAGTGCTCCGAGGCCTTGGGAAGGAGGACTTTATCTTTGGTGACATAAGGCTCATGAAGCTCAAGAACCAGATGATTGAGGAGGAACTCGAAGAGGACCGCAAGGCTTTGGCCGAGTTGAAGGAGGATCCGGGAAAGACATTCAGCGAGGAAATGAGGTTTCAGAAAGATGCTGCGCTACAACTAGCGAAGCTCCATCGGGAGTGCAATGACACAGAGTCGCTCGCAAAGCTTGAAAAGGCTTTGGAGGAAACGTTGGCGGAGTATGAGGAGAAATACGACAAGAACTACAAGATCCAGCAGGCTCCATACACCCAGAGGTCCATTCCAGCCGAGGAATTGGGTGCCACTGTACAAAAAGCGCCAGAGCATTACAACCCACGTCTGATATCGTCCTTCCTCGATATTGGCGACAAGCCCGAGGATAAGCAAGGGTTCCAGGACTCCATGTTTGGCGACCACCAGCTGGACAACAACAACCAGCTTTACATGCAAGGCAATGGAGACGAAGACTTTGCCATGGCTATGATGAACGAACATGGCGGAGAAAGCCACCATGACTCCCCTGAGCTTCCGGGTCCACAGCCTCTGCATCCGCCTCCTAAACAAGACAACGAAAACGACGTCAACATGGAGGATCTTAATCAATTTCTTACCGATCCCCAGGGCAATGACGATATGATGGGAGACGACATGGACGCACTAATGAACTTCAGGCCGGATAACGAGGAGGGCGGTGGTATCATGGATGACGATGCCTTCAACTCTGATTTCCTAAGCCAGATTGACCACACCATGGAGTAGTTGAAGCGAGGACAAAAGAAAGCAGGAAGAATGAAGGAAACGATTTGGATTGAGTCCTCGGTGATGATAATTCTGAAACCATAGAATGCTTTCGAAGTCAGGAAAATTAACTACAGATCATTCTGACGGATTTAGCTATGGGTATTGCCCTGTTTCCCTTGCACGTGCTGGAGCCTGGAGCCCTCACGTGCATCTAGCGAAAACGCGAGACACCTGTCAAGTATGTAGGTAACGAAAAAACCGATATCAAATATCACCACAAGGCAACAGCCCCCGGGACACAAAGTCGGTATAAAAATCCCCTTTCTCACAGGGATCCTTATATATAGCACATAGAGTGTTCTCGCTTACCCCAGTCCATGGATCCGGCGCCTGGACCATATGTTGATACCCCAGGAACCGCCTTCAAAAACCCCAGAAAGATGCTGTTGAAACAGCAACAGCAGGCCCGGAGCCGATTAAGGCTGCAGCGGCTCAAAATCACTTTCTTTGGCTACCTCGTTGTGTTGGTGTTCTTTGCGGCTCTTCAATTCATCGGTGTATACTTCTTCACGAAAGGGTTTCTTTTATCCCGACAAGTATTGCCCGACTTGGCTGAATGTGGTGAATCTGGCTGTCTTGCTCCTCAGTTCGACAAAACGGTGATCCTTATAATTGATGCGTTGCGTTTTGACTTTGCCATACCCGTCGAAGGACCAGATGCTGCACCTCACTTCCACAATAACTTGCCTATTTTACATGATCTCATGCAAAAACAGCCCGGCAGTGCTATTCTCCTCAAATTCTTGGCTGATCCGCCAACCACAACTTTGCAGCGGCTCAAGGGCCTCACCACGGGGTCTCTACCGACATTTATCGATGCTGGTTCTAACTTCGATGGAGATGCGATAAGCGAGGATAACTGGCTCCTCCAGCTTCATAAAAGGAACAAGTCTGTGGCGTTCATTGGCGACGATACATGGGACAAATTGTTCAACGCATACATCAACCCAAAGCTTAATTTCCCATACGAATCCTTGAACGTGTGGGATTTGCATACCGTGGACAACGGTGTTATAGAACACATGGCCCCATTGCTAGAACGCAACCGTTCCAAAGAATGGGACGTGCTCATTGGCCATTTCCTAGGCGTGGATCATGTGGGACATAGATATGGGCCCAACCACCTTGCTATGAAGGAGAAGTTGAATCAAATGAACAACGTCATCGAGGACACAATCAGCAAAATAGACGATAAAACCTTGTTGATCGTCATGGGCGACCACGGCATGGATCGCACGGGTAACCATGGCGGAGATAGTCTTGAAGAGTTGGAAAGTACGATTTTCTTCTACTCCAAGAGCAAGAAGTTTCACATCAACAAGCATGACGCGTCCGCCTACAACATTTCGAACCAAGGCGAACATTACAGGGCCGTCAATCAGATTGACTTGGTGCCAACCATCTCCTTACTCATGGGCTTGCCAGTCCCTCATAATAACCTTGGATTCCCTATAGACGAGCTCTTTGGGAACGATAAAGATCTCAGTTTGGCCAGCCACATCACCGTCGAGCAGATTAATAGATTTAGAAACCTGTCGGATGAGTTTAAGCTGGACGACAATTTCACTGAGAAGTACCAGTTCATCTCTGAGAACTACAAGAAGCATGGCAAGAACAAGAAGTATCATTCAGACTTGATCCAAGAATCCAAGGCATATCAAGAAGAATTCCTAGATCACTGCAAGGGCCTCTGGGCTCGTTTCGACCTAGTTCTCATTGGATTAGGCATATCTGTGATGCTATTATCACTTTCATTTGCTCTCACGTACTCGCGGTCTATCCCATCGGTGAGAGTTCTGACAATGTCCTTTGAGTTTATTGGCTCAATCATCGCAATGACCTTGTTAGGTCTTGTCTCCAGCATTTCCATATTTATTGTTTTGAGGCCCTCCGAAGTGTCGCTCCGAACATGTTTGTTGCTCGGGTGTGCCATTGGTATTTCCATTGGATTCTGGGCACCTATCATGGATCGTTTCAGTGTTCTATGGCTTTGGCACCAGGTCAAGGACTTTTTCAGCTACAACTTGAATGGCTGGTCAACCATGGGATTGTTGATGGTTCTCTTCCACAGCATGATCTTTGCATCGAACTCCTATGTGATTTGGGAAGACAAGTTGGTCAATTTCTTCTTGACCACATTTGGCTTCTGCTGCTTCTTTGGCTCATTGAGAAGCCCTAAGTCATACCAACAGCGTATCATGGGAGCGCTGCATGCGGCAACCTTTGTTTTGATGACAAGGTTGACTTCAATGATTAACTTGTGTCGTGAAGAGCAAGGAGAACATTGTACGCCCACATTCAAGACTTCGTGGTGGACCATAGTGCTTTTGCACGTTTGCTCATACCTCTTGCCCACCGTGATAAAGTCATTCTACAAACTTACATCTTCCTACCATTCTGCAGCTCCTTTGTGGATTGGTACTGGGATGAAGTTCCTCATGTTCATGAACGCTTCTTACTGGACAATCGAGTATATCGAGAACAACGACTTCTTCCAGGCCAATGCCAAGTCTTTCTTCGATGTTGGATTGACGAAGTCCTTGAAACTCGGCATTGCGCGTATCGTGCTATTCATTGCGATTGTTCTCGCCAACTTTAGCTGGTCTCGCGGTCCATTATGTGTCAAGATAGAAATGTCCGATGTTCCAGAGAGTGATTCAATGGACTTACTATCAGATGAAGATGATGAGGGCGAAACTATGTCACCTAAGCCTAGACAGCCTAAGCAGCCCTCGGCTACCATTTTGGGCCACGGAAATGTGTACGGCTCGTCATATTTCTTGCTTGTCGTCAATGCTGCATGTGCTATACTTCTTGTGACCAAGCCAATTGGGGCCATCTCGTTGTGCATGATGATTGTTCAGCTCTTGTCCCTTTTGGAGCTTTACGATATCTTGAATCTCCAGCGCAATTTGGTAGCGGTGGTAGTCTTTGGGCTCCTTGGGTACCAGCACTTCTTTAGCACGGGACACCAGGCCACCATTCCTTCAATCCAATGGGACATTGGGTTCATGACCACACAAACGATTATGTTCCCCTTCACACAAGTGAACATTCTCCTCAACACATTTGGTTCCTTCTTCATAATATGCATTGCGGTCCCACTCATCACACTCTGGAGAATCCCGCCATCCGCAAAGCCTATCGCGCTTTTGTCCCAGGTCGTTACCAACGTGACCACTCTACTCACCTACCAAACGATCATCAGCATCATGAGTTTCATTTTCGCTGCTCACTTTAGACGGCACTTGATGGTGTGGAAGATTTTCGCCCCGCGGTTCATGCTCAGTGCGCTTTTGCTCATTGTCTTTAATGTCACGCTTACTTTTGGCACGATGTGGTTCGCCACGTCCCGAGTTTTGACCCAAGTCAACCGAATTTTTGGTAAGTGATAACGATCACTATATAAGAAGTATGCATGCTTTTCGCAGCCAAATGTAGTTGATACACGTGACCTCGCAGCATACTAAGCGTCCCACTGAGTTCTAAGAATCTCCACAACTACCATGTGTCGATTTATGATATACAAAGGCAAAGAGCCTATGATGCTCTCAGACCTCTTAACAAAACCAGCACATTCCATTATCAACCAGTCATTCGACTCCAGACTCCGGATAGATATGAGAAATCCCATCAATGGAGATGGCTTTGGTGTGGGATACTACAGAAAACTCGACCAGCCATGTATATTTAAGGCCATCACGCCTGCGTGGAATAACGTCAACTTAAACTCGTTATCAAACTGCACGGAATCGCTGCTTGTTTTTGGGCATGTCAGGGCCTCCACACAGGGTGTTTTGTCTGAGTCCAACTGTCATCCATTTCTGTATGGCAGAATCATGTTCATGCATAACGGAGGCGTATCAAGCTTCGATAAGATCAAAAAGAAGCTTATAATCCACTTGGAAGACAAGTTCTTCACGTTCATTCAGGGGTCCACCGATAGTGAGTGCTGCTGTGCTTTGCTACTAGACACTTTATACAAGATGGGGTACGACGCCGAGGACCCTTCCACCGTCTTTGGCCACAAAGTCTTGAGACAAGCGACTCTCAGAACTATAGAGCTCCTCAAAACATGGCAGCGTGAAGTCACCGATGAGCCTTCTTTGCTCAATTTCGCTGTCACTGATGGTGAGTCAGTGGTGGTCACTCGGTACATCACTTCTAAAACCGACGAAGCCGCCTCTTTGCATTTCAGCACGGGCCTGCGTTTCTTAGAATACGAAACTGGCTTGTACAAAATGGAAAGGCTCAACAGATCGCAGGATGTGGTATTTGTTGCCAGTGAACCTCTCACTTTCGAGCGTGGAGACTGGATCTGTGTTCCTACCAACACTATGATCTCTATCACCAGCAGCAACACCGTCCTCATGCACCCTATCGAGGACGAGTTCTGGGGCGATGGGCTTTCAGAGAGATCTTCTGGTTTCGCTATGCGGAAGGGTCTTATGGGTGGTGTTCCAACTAAACCTAACACTGAACCTAGTGCTGAGGATGAAGTGGATAGCACTGTGGCTCACCTCCCACCTTTGGAACGGGAGGGCAGAAGAGCAAGCGAAATTGCATCATAGAGTAGCGGGATCTACATCGATTATTAGAAAATGGAATTCGTATTTCATTAGCATCATTAGAGTTAAATGCATGCGCATCGTAGTCTATGGAAGAACGCCTCGATGCTCGAGCTGTGTCATGACGTGAATGCTATTTGCGTTGGAATCGCTAAGTCAGGGTTAACCTTTACTAGCAACCCGTGTGAGCTTGTTGTCCTTGCCATCTTCAACCTCTGTGCCCACAGGAATGTCCTCATCGTCGCTGTCCGAGCTGGATGTGGAGTCCTCGCTCAGATTGTTGGTGTCCACTGGATACAGACGCATGTTATCTCTGACAAGAAGTCCTTGTGAGTCGTATAAGGGGTTGGCCTTCTTGTATGACATTCCGTCATCATTAGGGTCGATGTAATCATCATCGTCATCTCCTTCACCGTTGCCAGAAACATGAAGGAAGTCTTTGTACTTATCATCCGAGTCATTTTCTGTCTTCAACTCCTTGGCCTTGCTGTTGAGCGAGGACTGGAATGCATTTGACCCGGAAATCGTGAGCTGCAGGGACATGTAGTTGGCAAAGTGGTCGTCATCGTCCTCAGATTCGGATTCGTCGCTAGAGCTGAGCTTATTGCTGTCCTTCTTTTCCGTGTCGGTTTCGTCGCGGCTGTCAACATCTTCGTGGAACTCCTCCTCCTTTTCCTGATGTTCGTAGCTGCTACCGATCAAGTCGTGATCGATGTTCGGATTAAGACTCAAGCCACTTTCAAAGTCGCTCTCCTCAATGATTTCACCGGTGCTTTCGTCGAAGGTGTTGGAGCCTTCATCATCGTCGACGTCGCTGCCACCAAGAATAGCATTATACTTCTTCCTTGTGTCATACAACACCTGACTGACGTAGTTCTCCCATATTTCATCTTCGATCTTTACGTCAATGTGCTCACTGACAGTCCCAACGGGGTATAATTGAATAAACTTAACAACCTCTTCAGCAATTAAGGTCAAGTGACCCATGTAACCGAGTCTCATGCCACAATGCTCTTGTTCATATTCTGAGCAAAGACGCTGACCCTCTGTGATCTTATGAGTGATATTTCCGGAGTGGAAAATGTCAATCGCGAGGAACTTGTTGAAACCAATGTCCATGGAGCCATTCAAAACTTGCTGAACGATATCGAAAACAACATTATGCAAGAAGTTGTTCCAAGGAAACTTAAAGAACATCGACAAAATGTTGGAAACGATTTGCGAGTCGTACAAGGCAATCTTGAGATAGTCACCAACAACGGGGTTGTTTCTGAGTTCCTCCTCACTGAGGTTAGAGTTGCTATGGGGTGGCTCTTCTTCATCACCACTGTTCTGGTTGCCATGATGGGCCACCGAAGAGTCTTGCATCTTGGAATTGAAGGAGTCGATGGTGTCATTGAAGTCGTTGTCGTCATCAAATTCATGCTTTGGAAGGTCGTTCTCGAACTTCTTGGTCAACTCTTTCTCAGCATCGAGACTAGGTTGCCAATCTTCAGAAGGAAGATCAATGACCTCATTGTACTTGAATGCAACGGAGTCAAACTCTCTCATTTTTACTCTGAGCTCGTCTCTGATTTTCACCACATCGAAGCCCTTGTTGTCGTTGAGAAGAGCCATGTTCGAGCAATGCAAGAGCTCGGCAATCAACTCACAAATCTTGAATCTCTCAAATCCCAAAGGCTCGATCTTGCCAAAAGTGGTCAGCAAGGAAGTACCCTCATTCACATGGATCAACAACTTATTGAACTCGTCAATCTTACTGCCGAAAACCCTCAATAAATGTCCCAAGTAAATGGGGTCACGGCCGGTGGGTGGATGGCTCTCCAATGTGATGTAAAGCACAGGCAAAATGTCGTAGTCAGAGTTGTTTTTCCTGATGATCTCAATGATTATGCCCACACCGTTGGCCAAGGCATAGCCACCCTTCAACATAATGTCGCGAAGACGAGCCATGATGTCGTAGGAAACAAGCTCACGAGTAAGCTCATTGGGGCCTATGGTGGAGTTATCCGTAGTGGAGTTGGCCGATATGGTGATGAGAGCTTTTAGGAAGTCGGCAGCCGAAGACTGTCTGACAAGCAATTCGTCCATATCTGTGTCGGGATCAGACGTGTCTAGAGCCTCGACGAGCTGTGGAACTAGCTGCTGGTCCTGGAGAAAATCTATTATGCCGGTGGAGTTGTCAGGCTTGTCGGTGGAGATAAGCTTGAGCAAGAAGTCCATGAGAGGAGGGTTGGACAAGTGTTTCATGAACTTGAGCACCAACGAGGGCTGGTTGTCAATGAGATACGTGATCATCTCCTCACACTTCATGTCCAACAAATGCTCCATGATTTTCATGAAGTACGTGGCCAAATTGATGGATAAGGGCTGCTCTAGGTCGAGAATGGACCACAACTTGTTGAGGTTCTGGGTCGATTCCATGACAGTGTCGGTGAGCGACCACACGTCAGCACTCAAAATTTCAGCCGAAAGGGCAGCGTACCGGGATCTTCTTTCCTCAGACAGTTCTGGGGCAGCCTCCTCTTCTTCTTTCTCTGGTTCTTCCTCCTCAGACTTCTCTTCTTTGGACTCGCTCTCTTCGTTGGGCTCCTCGTCCTTCTCATCGCTGGAATCCAATTTCAAATCCGCCAGAAGATGGAGCCTCTTCAAGCTCATAGCAAGCTGCTCGCCCTGTAGGCTCTCCAGGATCAAAAGGTCGACAAGCATGCTGATGACGTTGTCGTTCCGCAAGAACTCAAGCAACATGGAGTTGTTGGACATCAACTCCTGGAGTAAGTCGTTCTCGTCCAAGAGTTTTAGGAGCACACTGATGGTTTGGGCGTCGTCCTGAGCATTGTCGTTGATGGTGTGGTTTTCTAGGATGGAGGTGACGTTTGAAAGGGAGGTGAAGCCGTTACTTAGCTTCCAGAATGAGCCCGACATGATAGTGTTGTTTTTGGCCGGGAACCAGTCGAGCGGAGACTTCTCGGGGTATAATGGGGGTGGGGGAGAGAATGTAAGGAAGGATCCGTGGCGGTTAGTAGGTGAGTCGGTTGAGGTTGTTGGATGCAGAGAAGGAAAAAAAAAAATAGCCAAAAACGAGCCAGAGGAAAAACAAATGCTGAGCGAGAAAAAAACCTGTCCTACTGGATGCACCTAAAAGAAAAGAATAGCGATCAGGTTAAGCCTTTTTTATCTTTTAAGGGGGATTCTGTATTTGTAGCGTGGCCTTGCCAAGGCGGACCTCCACTTAGGCGACAGGCAGATTCTCAGGTCCCTTGCCGTCTGTTTGCGGTCAAGTGATAATCATGGGAACTGGCAGAAAAAGTAATTGGTGGCAGTATAGAGGGTTGGACAGTGGGAGATTTTGCACTTTTTGCAGCCAAAATGGCATTTTGCGGTGGGTCGTCTGTGGTGCCTTAATGGCTGCAAACGCAGGCCAGGTGAAAGAATCCGTAGATCGGGTCATAGGGCTCAGCACGGTGAAATACTTGATAAGATACAGGCGGCGTTCAGCTTCTTGAATTGATCTGAGTGCTTTTTCAAGAAATCTCCGGTTTCGCTGAAGTTGCGGTGCTTGGGCTTAGTCCGACCACGGTAGTCTCAGGTGCCTCAGCACGGTATTGGTCAGTTGAAACGCTGACAGGTGAGATTTGAAGAAGGCAGTGTTAGAAGGGTTGGAGGTTTGTAGATTGCTGTAATTGGGGCTTGAGGAGCTGGAAAAGTTAGGGAATGCCGGCTGGTATGGGGAAACCTTGTTGAGCCCATACAAATTGAGCCCATACAAATTGAGCCTTTGCAAATTGAGCCTATACAAATTGAGCATTTGGACAAGTGAGCCAGACGACGATGATGAATCAATTGAGCAGTTGTGGATTAGGACATATGAAGATCCTCTTACTTTCAAGGCTTCTTGAGTCCACGGCCCGGGGTAGTCGTTGCCCAGGTTGTGGACTAGATAAGAGCACTGCTGGGGTGATGGACTGGCCGACCAGAAGAGCCTAAAGTAATAAAGATCTCTTTTTTTTTTTAGAATTTCCTGGCCTTTGAGGAATCTTTGTGTGCTTTTCAAGAAGCCCTTCTCTGGATTTGCCCTTCACTTGACTTACCCTTCACTCTGAAACCTCCTGGTTATGGGAACTATTGACCCAGACGAATACCACCTGACCGAAGCCTACTTTTGCTCAATAATGTCTAATTCCCAAATAAATAGAATCTACATTTCCCAATTTGTTGACCTTCGCTATACCTTTCCTTTACCGTGGTGTTCTATTGTATAGTCGTGTGTTTTCGCAGCCATTTCTACTATGAGGCACCCGATCTCCAAGCACCCGTAAACAACCTAATAAATGATAGACTACTAGTCTGAAGGGCAAAGAAAAAATTGAAGAAAACAAAATCGGTAGACCATCCCATCGTTGTCTCTTCCATTGAGACAAGTCAGCAAATCGGCCTATCAACGCGACAATGTCGTCGCTGCCTCAGCAGACTTCCAGTTGTTCGAGTC
The DNA here is from genome assembly GCA_003708405.2 of Candidozyma heveicola. Classification (NCBI taxonomy): domain Eukaryota; kingdom Fungi; phylum Ascomycota; class Pichiomycetes; order Serinales; family Metschnikowiaceae; genus Candidozyma; species Candidozyma heveicola. Next base: position 132,000 of record PPOB02000007.1, read on the forward strand.
AATTGGCGGTGAATTGGAATAATAATTTGTAGGCACACACAGAAAGCATCAAAACACTCGTGATCAGATCATAAAGCTATTTGCTTGATTCTTTTGAAGTAACATTGGAAAAGTTGACCTGAAGTAGTGACGACATTTTTGCAGCCACAAGGGGTGGTGCCAAGGATCAGAGAGCAGTATGCCTCTATTTTAGAGAAGTAGCTTTGTAAGTCTCGTACTAGCTGTAAACCTCTGGTGTATCAAATAAGGTGAAAGCTTCCAGCTCCTAAGCTGTCCTCCTGAAATAGAATAGACAGGAAGTGATGGTCTTCCAGCTAGAGAGTATATTTTATTTTTTTTTTTTTCAAGATGGCTTTTAAGCGTATTTGATAAGAAAACGGGGTTCTTGACTTTATTGCCTTGAAATCGCCCTGTTATATTGGAGAACCCGTGTACCCACAACTCAACAACCAAAAATCTCACATTTGGCCACATCAAGAAAATCCCAAACCAGCCAACATCTTATGAAGCCAAATTTTCTTCAAAAAACAAATCATTCAATATTTTTTTAAAATAGCATCTTCCCATATCAACTATTACTTCCCTTCCTGGTATGGTCCCCAGTCTTTGTAGGGAGGTACGGGTGTGTAAGGATTTTTTCATTCCTACTTCTTCAATACCCTTCAACTCCAACTTCCACATCCATGCTTCGGACCGCTTTCACCTCGTGCAGGCTGCTCTCGCTGTCAGCATTACTCCGAAACGCTGCTCCTATCGTTTCATCTGCTTCCAAAACACTCCCAGATTTGACGTACCTCAAATTCGACTCCAACGCTTCAAAGGATCTTTACGCTGTGTGTAAAATCCACAATATCCCATACATGGTCACAAAGGGGGACAAGTTGATCTTGCCATACAAGATCAGAAACCACGAGGTTGGTGACGTGCTCAAGTTGGACAATGTCGTGACTCTCGGATCGAGAAACTTCACCTACAACGATAAGGAAGGCATTCCAGAGGATGTCTTTGAATTGACCGCTACGTTGGCTGAAATCACGAAGGAGCCAAAGTACCAAGTTGTCAGAACAAAGCAAAGATGCAGAAGAAGAAAGACGACAGACGTCGAGCCTTTCCAAACGCATTTGATCATCAACGAGTTGAGGTTGAAGTGATCCCCTTGTAAATATCCCAGTCTACTTGTATACTACCATAATCGTCATTAGTCATTTATTCGTTGCTGTAGAGCAGCTTTTTGCTGAGATGCATGGCCGTTCTTTGTTGAAGTAGCCGGACCGTCTTGAACTAACTAGACCCTTCTCGTATTAAACTTGATCACTTCACGGAGCTTGGTATCGTTGAAGCGAAAGTTAGGGTCTTTCTCCATAAACGGATGCTCGAGGAGTTTCTCCGCTGTTGGCCTTATTTGCGAGTCAGTCGTGAAACATTTCTTCAAGAAGTCCTTCGCTTCGTCGCTTACGTCCTCTGGGATAGGAGGAGCAAGCTTTGTCTTGCCAATCTTGTAGATTGCACTGATCACAGCCTCGTTGGACCAAGGTCTCTGACCTGCAAACATTTCAAGTACCACGCATCCAAGCGACCAGATGTCAACCTTGGCGCTGTAGCCTTGCTTTTTGTCTTCGACAATGTTGTGAATAACCTCGGGCGCCATCCAGAATACGGTACCTTGCATGGACATTTCGGCGTTATTACTGTAGATGTCCTGAGACTTCTTTGAAATACCAAAATCAGAGATTTTGCATGTACCATCTGTCTCTAGGAGCAAATTGTCTGCTTTCAAATCTCTGTGCAAAATCCCATTGGAATGCAAGTACCTGAGACCGTCGAGCACCTGTCTGGTTATGAACTTCACAAGTTGTTCATCAAACTTTCCGAAAGACTTGAGGCATGACGAAATAGATCCACCTCCAACATACTCAAGGAACAAGCTGTATGTGTTCATCTTCTGCTCAAATCCCAAATATTGGACAATATTGAGATGATCCAAGTCTTTCATCGTCTCGACCTCCTTGTGCAAAGCATCAAGACCATCAGAAGTTTTATTCCAACTATCATTGACAACAACCTGCTTCACTGCAAGCATTTCACCAGTAGTAACGTTAAGCGCCAAATAAACAGATCCAAAAGAGCCCCTACCAATAAGCTCACCCTTGATCCAAGCAAATTCTTCAAACTTAGAGCTGGCGCTTGACCTGATACGGCTAACGAAACCTTTTTCGATCTCGGCCGACGTGACTTCAACAAGCTTTTGACCCCATAGCTTCGTGTTCGATCTGCGAAGCAGGCCAGGGCTTTTCTCGTTTGCTGTTTTTGCAAGAGGTTCTGGGTATTTCTTGTTGGTACTGCTTCCCGCCAACCGCTTCTTCCGTGCCTCATTGGCCACTGTACGAATTGTTTTCATTCTCTTGAAAGGCTTCTCCCCATTATCAACAGGTATCACGTCATCCTCATCCGTGGGAGGGTTGATTGGCGAGTTATTTGCGTTAGAAAATGTCCTCGAAATAGATTCCTTTCGTTGCGTAGGGAAAGTACGCCGTGAACTTATAGCCTGAGCGACCGGAGATTCAGGAGATGCGTCAATGATGGGCTTGTCAAGGTTTGTGTTCGGAAAATACTTCTCAAGATTGTTGTAAACCTCCTCGACAGGGGGACGGACGTTCATTTCTCTTAGTTCAGCACTTCGAGTCTGTTTGGTAGGTTTCATAAAGAAGTCCTCTTCATCACTGTCAGTTTCATTGTCACTCGTAGATCTTTCATTACGAGACATGGGCTTGACAAAGAAGTCATCGTTGTCTGAGTCGTGATTTGTGTCAGGCGTGGGCATATCAGTTTTAAGAGGGGACCTCGCTGACGATCGAGAAAAGGACGGAGCATCCTCAAAATTGAACTCGTGTTCCGTAAATGCAATAGCTTCTTCTTCTTGTTTCCGTACCGAGGACAGTTTGGATGTAATTCTTCTGCCACTGCTGTTCCGGGATAATGCAGGCAGAACTGACGAACCCAGTATAGTTCTGGATCTTATAGTGCCGGTGGGAGGAGGAGGTGCCTTTCTTTTTGCAATAAAGTTATTTGACCTGTCATACTCCAGACCCAGGGAGGAAGCTCTGGATGCGTCTTTTGCTGCTCCCTCCCTAAAAATTGCTGAGCGAATCGCTTTCAGGGAAAGATTGCTTCTCTCTTCATTTGACAACGTATTAAGCTCCTTCACTGCTGATGGAGATGTAGAATTATGCACTTTGGCGTCTGATGATGCTCTCCACCTCTCCGTGGGGTCAAGCTGATCCTGAGCCTGTGCCAGTTCTTTGAACTCAACCTTGCGGCCCTGTTGGTTGGTGTTTGGATTAAGAAGATTATGCTTGATGACCCTCTTGTTCGCCGGAATTGTAAGCTTGAGTGGATGCTGGAACTGCGCAGTGTGTCCCCTTGCATCTTTGGCGTACTTAATCTGGCTGAAAGCTTCGTGGTCCTTGAAATTGAGATAGTCAACACCCTTATCTCGAGGATCTTGCAAAAGATATTGTGGAGTTGCAGGGTACATCCTGCCATTATTATCACCGCTAAGCTCAAATGAGCGGGCATCTGATGATGTGCTCGAGATGGTGTTGGTGCCGGGGGAGTTCACGATTTGCTGAACATGAATTTTGGAAAGTGTACTCTGATGAAGAGCCTGGATGATGACATCATCACCCATGGGTTCTCCAGGGATGCAATCATAGTCTGTAAGGTGAAACGTGATAAGTCCAAAGTTGAGGAGGTCCAAAGACTTAAGAATCTTCTTCTTCAACGATTCCAAATCATCGAGATCCTTCGAGTATATTCTCAAAGGTTTAAAGGAGACATTGTCCTTGGAAAGAAGTATGAGCTTTGACTCGTCCTGAAGACTACTCTTGGGCACAGGTAGGTATCTTGCATCCACGACCTCCTTCTTGATATCTGCACTTAACAGGCGATCGCTTTCTGCGGACGACTCTCCAACTTCGAAGGGAGGAAATCCGGCTGAATTCGTTGAAATCGGGGAAAGCGTACTGTCGTCTTGTGAGCGCTGCAAACTTATAAGAGAGTCTCGGTTCATGAACAGGGTATTTTTATTCGCCAGGTCGGCTCGTCTGTGTTGCGGCATAACGTAGCTGCCTCTCTTGTTCCCGCTTGTGTGTCTTCCACCTGAGCTTCCAGTGCTAGTATGAACCTGCTTGACGATTCCAGCGGCTTTATCACCACTATACTTCCAAATAGAGCTGAATATACCACTCATTCTTTGGCCAGTTGAATTTCTCGGATCATCCCCAACCAAGCTAGCGGTACTCGCATTCGCTTTTGTAGAGTCAGTAGATGGAGTTCTGTGGTGGAGCCTGAAAAATTTATGCCCATGTTGTTGAGATGTTTCTCTGTTTGGGTTTGCCTTGCTGGAAGTGGACGGTTCAACATATGAGTAAGGACGTGGCTTTGTGGGAACTGTTGAAGACAACTGTGTTGTTAATGTTGCAGACAGTTTTCTGTTCTCTGCTCTTTTCTGTACCTCGATTTCTGGTGGAGCTAGCGTTGTGCTTGTTGCACTGGAAGGGTTTTCGATCTCATGAAGCTCTGATCGCAATAGGTGAATGAACCTATCAACCTCGGAGTTATCTCCGCCCACATTGAGACTCCTGCTAAACTGCCTCCATACCATAGATGTGGAGTCGTAGTTACCAAGCTCCAAGAATCGGTTACCTGAAATCTCGTTTCTCTTGAAAGTCTCCTTCCATGTGCTCTGGAAGTTATGGAACTCGAGCCACCCAATAACATTATCCATCAGCCAACGTGATGTCGGGTTGAGAGCTGGTTGCGAAGAACGGGCACTCATAGCGTATCGAAGAAACCTCTGTTGATTATTACTTTTGGTGAGTGTAGACGAAGTAGACGTTGTCGATAGAGTTGACGATGCCGAATTGTTTCGCAAGTGTTCTCCTCTCTTGCTGGGTTCCAGTTCTTGCAGATGTCGATTTTGTTCCTTGACTGGCTCCTTCGTTTTACTTTGGTCTCCCTCTGGCTGCTGTAGATTGGGACGTGACCCATTGGAGTATACCGATCCAGTAGCTAGTGATGTTGGGGTACCTCTGAACTCAGAACCTGGATTCAATGCCACGGCACTGGTACTATAGTCGTACTTACCAATGATCAGGCCCACTAAGTTGGAGTTCCCGGACATGAGAGACTTAGGCGGCAGCAAGGACTGGATGGTATTAGTGTCGTCCTCGGACTGGCTCCTTGGCAGCGTCTTTATGCTCACGAAATCAGCATTTTCAAGACCTTCGTCGTAGCCTTGTCTGGGAGAATAATGAAACTCTCGTGTGGACTCGTCAGCTTCGCTAAAGCTGAACTGGTTGACATTCGAGACGCTGGTGGACGGATTCACGTTTGGCAGGTTGCCAGACGTATTCAAAATTGGGTTCGGATCTAGAGTTTGTTGCTCTTCATCACTCACGCCCGCATGGCGAGAGCTGGTGCTGCTTGTTCTTGAGAATGTCTCCATGAACTTGGACCCACTAGTCCTCGGTTCCTCCAAGTCAACTTCATTAATTGCGTTCACTGGATAGCTTCCTATGCTGGGTCTTTGAGAAGTATTGCTATGGGAGTACAAGCTATCGCCAAAACTGGTCAAGGAGGAAGGGGAATGCAGACCTCGATTCCTCGCCATGACATCATCTGAGACTATTCTCATGGGCTCTTGAATATCATGGTAAGCCAGAGACCGTCTTATTCGCAGAATATCATGACTAGCAGATCGTCTACCTGGGTCACTCGCTGGTGGAGCCCACGACATACTGAAGGTGTAATTTGATCAGAAGGAGTTTCTGTTGAAGTAGTATTAACCCTTGTGCACAGGACACCAAATATAGAAGCTCCAAGCTGATAAGAAACTGCTGGGTATATCTTTGGATTTGGGTAGAAAGGTGCAGATGTTATTCTGCCAACGGATGTGCAAGAAAAAGGAATTCAGAATTCTAACTTAAAAACTGGTACTCTGGGTTCCGATGAACCCGCATTCTCACTTTTGCACCCAAGGGCCAGTGGGACCAATTGCCGATATCGAGGCAAAGCGTCTATATCTGGCATGAGGTAAAAAAAAGTGTTTTTCTCTACCCCGTATATTTTGTTTATATTTACCATTTCGCCAAAACCTTCAATTTTTATCAAAATGTCAGGCACGTCTCTACATTGTTCGTTTGGTGATCTTGACCTAAACATACCGCGCATCAATACTACTACATCAACTCGACATGCCATGGTGAGCACCGACCAAATCCACGGCTTCGTCAAAAATCTTAATGATTTTGCCAGAAGCGGGGATGAAGACCCCATGTATGATCTTCGTTTGAAAAAAATGGCTCTGGATGTCCTACGACTAGTCTGTTTGCAAGATAAACACACGGTAAAGATAAACATCACCACATCCCAGTTCCCACCATTGACCGTGATCTGTTACTGCAGTGGATCAGGTGTTGAAGACCTGCAAGATATTCACCAATTGGTCCGAGAAAAGCCTCATTCTGAAAGCCCATCATACTTCAATGACCTCCTACTGGCTTTATCCACAACCACTGCACCAGATGGCCGACCTAGACATGTCAAGGAAAACTTCAAGACTACAGTCGGCTTGCTAAATCGATATGTACGACTGGTTCGGCAAATTTATATCGACTCCAAGGCTCAACTCGCAGAGTACTTGGGCCAGTGTTTGATCCATGAATACACTCTAGCCAAAAACCTCAACAAGAGGGCGGATGAAACCACTGATGAAACCGAACAGCTAGCATCGGCACTAGACGAGTTGATCAACAAAACCGAGGCCTCCGATGGTGACTCAATCTTCGAATATAGAGCACCTTCCTCCAACCACTCCGAACTTCTAGATTTTTCCTGCGACAACGAGGCATTGAACAAGGGTTATGAGGCAGTTCTTCACCTTGGACTTCTCAAGCCCGAAAGTCAGTTCTATAGTAGCCTACCTTCCTTGGCGAGAGTCATGCTTCAAACGATTGAGAAGTACCACCAGGTCGAGTGCATGGAGATCGAATCTTTCGAGAATAGAGAAGATCAGCTCCAGTTATTCTACCAGCTTTTTCTTGGTTCTGAAGATGGTCCTGGTCTTATACCAGCCCGTCAAGCCCGTCGGGCGGAGGCAGTGTTGGACACAATGAAAATCCCTGGGGAAAATGTGTCTCTAGATGAGGGGCTTGAGCTGCACCTGGAAGCTCCTCTTATTGCTGAAACACTGGTGGCCGAAGGCTTTCTGGACCAAGAACTTCAAGAAGTTGTTTCCAATTTGAATACCGTCGTGAACGTTCTAAACGAATACGATCCGCAGTTCCATCCTCACTTTCCCTTCCTTTTTAAGACTTTCATTTTTCTCGTCTACGAGGAGTACAACGAACTCGCTTCTGTTGAGGATTATCAATATATTGAGGAAGTGACTGAAGTCGTGGGTCAAATACGCGAGTATGAGGCTGCTGAAGATGACATGAATGGTGAAATTATACGCTCAATCACCGACCACTTTCACTTTCTTCAGGGCTTCTTGACATATGGCTATCAGAAGTCTACCGTTCTAATGCGTCTAGCCAACAAGTTGTGGACCTCCTCGTGTGAATTAAGAAAGCGCAAGTTTCGAAAGTGGAATGACAAGACAATGTCTGTTATTCATCTTGACAGTGTCCTACAGCTGTATTTACCGGATTACAACTCCAAGATATTGAGAGCTAAATTTGACCTGTGGTTTGACCGATACAAGAAATTGCTGATGTTATCGTCGCAGGCTAGTTCTTATAGTGGAAAGAAGCTTATTGCCAGGGTCCTCAAAGACCTCTGGATACCAAAGTTAATTCAAATCGGTGATTTAGGGTACCAGTCCCAGCGGATTGTCCTCGAAAGACAGTTTGTCGCATGGCATGCTCGAAAAACCAAAATTCTTGAAATGCAAAAAAGACTGCAAAGCTTCTACGATCGGAATCTAATGGCCGCTTGCTTTACCCAGCTCAAGAAGAGACACGATGCGTTGAAACAAGACCTCAAGAAGGCTTTCAGTCTCGATCTGATCGTGAAGAAAAAAACGGATACCATCATCTTGAAACATATGTTACAGAAATGGCACACAATGTTGGATGCTTCGTTTTCCCTTGCAACAACAGAACTCTCAAGCCCCAAGGACTGGGTTCTTAGTGAAAAGTTGAGTCGGCTTGACGGGATTGAGAGCCGCTACCTTATGTCCAAACATTTCAAATTATGGCAGAAGAGGATGGCATTGCAAGCATTGTACACCAAATGTTCTGAGATCAATTCCAAGCATACTAAGCTCTTTTTCTTTCGTGCATGGAGGAATGCATTTGTTTTGAAAGGTTTACAAGTTCAGTTTGGAAAGAGGCAGGATCGAAACCTAGTCCAATCTATTTTCGCTCATTGGAGGGAACAAAAAGAACAGAATAAGCTTGCTTACAGTCATCATAGAAAGCTCGTCTTAAATAAATTTTTCAAGCAATGGCGTTTGATACATGGCATGAAAAATGCTTCGCTTGATTTGCTGTCACGCGTGGCCTATTTCAAGATTTGGAAACTGAAAGCAATCTCAAGGGACTTACGAGACTCTGTGAAAAGAAGGTCTCTTCATACTTTCTTCAATGTTTGGAGAGCTAAAGAGATCAGACGACAAGAAAATGAAACCAGAGGTGTATTAGTGGCCAGAACTAATTATCATAAAGCCATGTTCGCTCTTTGGAAATCGCGGATGGACATTAACGAAGAGCTAGAACGTTTTGCTCAGTTAAACTTTCAACGAACATTCCTCGAACGGTGGAAGAAGAAATACTCGAATTTCAAAAGTCTAGAAAACGCGGCTGCCTCTTTTCAAGGTGAAAAAGCTCTGTTTAATGATAGGCATTTGTTGAAAACATACGTCAGAATATGGAAAGATGTGGTTGTGTTAAGGTTTGAAGCCTATTCGGATGGTGTGATCAGTAACTTCAACCGAACAGTGAGGCTTAAAGGAACTCTATCAGTCTTTATGAAACATTGGCGAAATAGAGTTACCATAGCTGACACCAAGCAGAGAAAATTGGAGTTTTTATTTCAGCAGCACAACAAGGCTAGTCCTGCGCTCGCCCCCGTTTTTGATCTTTGGATCGAAAAGAGTCGCCGAAATCACGAGCATGAAGAAGTCAGTCGTGCCTTCTACGAGGCGGTTCTTCATAAGAAGATATTGGTTGTCTGGTACGAGAAACTCATGGTCAAAGTTCATTATCTAGATGAACTAGCTGACGATCTTGTAAACCAAAAGAGCTACGCGACATCTCTAGATTATCTTCAAAAGTGGAACTTGAAATACATCAAGACATACAAGAGAAATTTGCAAACCTGTGACATGTTCAAAGAAAAGTGGGACACCTCAAAGGCGAGATCCCTTCTTCAGGTTTGGAGACACAAAACGTTTCACAAGGAGTCTCTTGAAGAAGTTCACGACGAGGACTATGCGGAAGCAAATACCAGCATCTTCTTTAGTAGCTTGTCTCCGCTTGCTAAAAAACGGGGAAGCTTCCAGGAAGGTCATAGCTATTTGCATACTCCTGTAAAAAAGCAAGTGACAAGCACTCCCTTCACACCCACATCAAGGATTCGCAGGACGAGTCCAACAAGATTAGACACCAATCACAAGATGACTTCGGACAAGATTGACGCGTTGATAAATCACTACAAAAAGGCGAAGGATCAGCGAGGAGGAAAAAGACACACATTAAGGTTACAAGATATTTCCACTGTCAGGCTTTCACCGCCTCGACCCAGAACTAACTACTCGACTCTCCCTTCAAAGCCTCCTGCTCCACAGTTCGAGCGGATATTAGAGTCCTCTCCAAAGGCAACTTCTTCACCCTTTGAACCAGGTAATTATCAAAAACTTCCTTCGCCGCTACCCCTGGCGGATATAGACGCCTCGGTCCTCAGCACGGCGAAGAAACTCAAAAGATTTCGGCCTTTGGTAATCCCCAAGGGCGAATCCCCAGAGGATTCGAGCGCTTCACCTGTGTTGAAGTTAAAGGAGCGCCTTGAGAACGCATCACGATCGTTCAACTCACACAGCGTCTCATGAGACTTCTAGAGGAGTTTCTTGGGCGTCTTCGAAGCTATCGATCTCTTCATTTATAGCATCTTTAACTGCATCGGCATCAACTGGAGGTGGTTGGGGAGCCTCATCCGCTACCTTCTCGGGCTCGCTATCCTCCAAATTTAAATAAACAGGAATAGCGTCCGGTTGGGTTCTCTCGTAGACGTACAAGTAGCTTCTGGTCTCGATAGTGGTCCTAATGAACTTCACTAATTTATCTTTGTACTCCCAAGGGTCAGAGGTACCAGCTGGAGAGAGTTCAGCTGGAAGAGCCTGGAAACGGCGAATGTGATCGAAAGTGTACAAGAATGGGAAGAAATTGATACGACTGAAGGCGTTCACCGTCTTCAACTTCTTCCAGTGAGATGATTCAATCTTGATGAGGGTCTCTTCTCTTTTCGGCTTGTCAACGTCTACTTCAGTGATGATATGGGTGAAGTTATTCCACAAACGGGACAAATCCTCAATTCCCTCAGTCTTATCGAAGACAGCATTGGGCGAGTGCAATTCGGTAAATTTGGTTATTCCACTCATGCAAGAAGCCACATCCATATGAACGAGGACATTTTCGTTCGCTTTGGAGTTGATGATGTAGTCGTTCAAGAAGGTGATAGCCTCACCACCAGGGTAATTGAAACTAGAAGCGTAGGCCATCATGAAAGTGTAGACAACAGAAAGGCCCGTACTTGCAAGCATGATAAATATTAACAACTTGTGAGCAAACAGGTTTGACCATTTTCTCAAAGTATTGGCGAAACCGTTGGCAGCCAGCAAGGTGAAGATGGGAACAGTGTAGATGATGAACCTCCACTCCTTGTGAGGCTGCCTGGACATAAAAGCGATGTAGAGAATGGCGGACAATGTCAAGACTCTGAGTGAGTTTCTGGCAGGATGCGTGATGACCACCTTGTTGTCGGGGGTGATTTGGGTTGGAGTACCATCATTGGCAGGATCGACCAAAAGGCCCAACACAGACAAGAGCAAAACGTGTGGAGGACGGAAAAAGTTCAACAAATACTTTTTGAAGTAAGCACCGTAGGGCTCAGTGCCCCAGACTGAGGCGTTACCGGCTATGACATTAAACTTAAAGCTCTCAAGCTCAGGCCATACCCACTCGCCCCAGAAGTATGAGTCGACGAGCACAGTAAGAAGAACACCCACGACAGTACCCACAACCAAAAAGTACAGGTTGACCTGAACATCCGACTGACCGAAACCGAGAGAAGACACTAACGAAATGGTCACAGCGAGAACGCCAACTTCGACCCGGAAGATCACCGCAGTGAAGGCCAACCATGTCAAACCCGCCATGTTGCCCTCCACAAGCTTAGCAAGAGCAAGCAGGACAAATGGCAAGGCAATGAAGTTGGGCAAAGTCCTCGAGCTGTAGAACGGAGCGTGGAACTGAACAATCAAGAACAAGGTGTAGAAAAAACCAATGGCGCCCTTCGACTGGGCATTCTTCTCCACAAAGGCGACCTTGCTAAGGCTGTTTCTCAACGCAATGAAGCCCGCAATGTTGGCCAATCCAAGAACACCTCGAGCCACGAGCTGGACGATAATCTGGGAGTCACCTTCCTTCACCACCAATGGGGTGCCCTTCACCAAAGTGTATCCATAGTCAATTGCCTTCACGGCTCCACCAATCAACAAGCTACCGACAAAAGTCCTGGGCACAGCGCCAGGGAATGCTTTGTGGTCGTACTTCTCTAGCTGATCGGGTTGCACGCCATAGTTCACGATGTCATGGATCGCCTGGATGTTGAAGGATTCTTCCACTTTTGAGTAAGGAGCAGCCCAAATGTGGAGTAACACCGTAGCTACCAACACCAAGTCCAAGAAATATACGAATTTCATAGTGTGTTGCTTAGTTGGTGGTTGATGAAGTATGGAGCAAATTGTGCAGTCAGGGCCACTCGCCTAGCCGGACCGGTGCATTTTTAGCAAGCAGGCAGACGAATGAAAGGCAGAAATGGCGATATTTGAGAAGGAATTCATGGACTGATTTGGAGGGTATTTTCAAGGATTATGTTTCGGTGATTTTCATTTTGGAGCTTTTTGGGTGAATTCCGTTGCTGGGGCTCTTTCGAAGTGGCTCTATGGAAGTGGCACTTTTGTCCAGCCGGATGAGGCAACTCCACGTTGAGAGCCGAAATCTTGAGACTTCAATGTAATTGGTTCCAGCAAAAAGAATATCAGAAAATTCTTTAAATTATCTAGTATCAGGAACTCTAAGCGTAGCTGATGGTAAGCCGCAGCCATTCGGGCCATAGGGCTACACATCTGAAAGGTATACGCCCAACGAAACTTTCGCCTCGAGAGAAATAAAACTAGAATTTTCTTATTTCCAAACCTTGTCAGACAATTTCGAAAACTTCGGTAAACCCACAGCTAGGCAACTCACCTTGAACCCTCTGAAAGTGCGCGATGAACATCCCCACAGAAAGGCCATGGACGATGATATCCCAGAGTTGGTCACAGAACTCAGCGAGGACTTCACCACCAAACCAGAGCATTTAGCTACAATCCAAGACACAACTCAGTATGAGCAGAAACCGCCCAAGAGAGATACCAAAATCCCCATCACCATAGTGACAGGGTACTTGGGATCAGGCAAATCGACCCTACTAGAAATGATCGGACGAAAGTCCCACAAGCGGTTGGCGATCATTTTGAATGAGTTTGGTGACTCAGCTGCCATCGAAAAGTCAGTCACGATCAAGGACTCCGACATGAACGAAAGCGTTCAGGAGTGGCTTGATCTAGGCAATGGATGCCTCTGTTGCACCGTCAAAGACAACGGTGTGATGGCCATTGAGAACTTGATTGAGAACTCAGGAGACAAAATCGACTACATTCTTTTGGAAACCACGGGAATTGCGGACCCGGCGCCCATAGCAGAGATGTTCTGGCTTGACGATGCTCTTGCTTCGAGCGTATACATAGACGGAGTTGTCACCGTGGTAGACTCTGCAAATATCATTCAATGTCTTGACGATATCGGAGGCCACTGGCACAGAGCAAACAAGCATGTGTTGGAGGAAGATGATGAGGACGTCAGTCCGGAAAAGAGAGAGCAGGAAAAGAAGATGTTGGATGAGGGTATCAGCACGGCACATCTCCAGTTGGCACTTGCCGACTCTATCTTGATAAACAAGATTGACACCATTAAAGGAGATGATAGAAAGTTAGAGGAGATTTGCAGCAGGGTTCGTGATATCAACTCGTCCAGTCCCATTCACACAACTTCCTATGGGGACATTGATTTGGATAAAATCTTGGATTTGCATGCTTTCGAAGCCTCCAGCGAAAAGCTTGCAAACCTGGTTAGCTTAGCTACCAGCTCCTCGTACCATGACGACAGAATACAGACGCTTACCCTAGACTTTCCTTTCTTCACGGAGGCCTCTGAATTCGATAAAGTGGAGAAATTTCTCCAGCATGTGCTTTGGGAAAATGACGCAAATGGCGTTGCCTTGGAGGTACACAGAACGAAAGGTGTTTTGGTTCATGGCGACGACGTACGGGTTGTTCAAGGTGTCAGAGACACATATGAGATAATAGAGGGCGGACACTTGCACGAGAGCATCAAGAACAACAAAATCGTGCTCATAGGAAAAGGGCTCGATAAGCAGGCTTTCCTTGCAGAATTGCATAAATATTTGTAAGAGATGTATGTTCTGAGTATTGCGTATAATTTTGCAACCACTATGTAATCTTGAGGCAGTGATGAAAATCGCAGAATTGACTTGAGCCCCAAAATTTGAAATCCAACGATTAGCTCTAGTGAATCTTAAAAATTGCAATTGTACACCAGATTAAGCTGTTTTAACCCTTAAAGATGCAATTTCTTTCCTTCAGCCGGTGATGCCTTATACTGGTGACATGCTGGTGCTCACACGCACGAAAAGATTTCTAGTACAGAACGCTCAATTATAGGAAAGGCATTCAAACATGTCAGAAGGGCCAGAAAAACCCGAGAAAACGGTTAAACCAGAGGCTGGAACCACTGAAGCTCCTAAGAAAAAGTCATGGTCTAACCCAGCCTTGAGGGCCATGGGCATCCCCAGAATCCTGCTTCCATCGAGAAACTGGATGATATTCTGGACAGCTTTGGCTGGTATCACGGGAGGAATCGCTTATGATAAGTACCAGCAGAAGCAGGTGCGTAAGAAGTATACGGAACAAGTGGAGAAATTGGGCGAAGAGATCTATGGTACCAGTAGGGTACCAAGAAGACTCACCATCTTCATTGCACCTCCACCCAATGATTTCCTTGAACAGTCAATGAGGCATTTCAGAAAGTACATCAAACCAGTGTTGAACGCTGCTGCTATCGACTTCACTATCTTTACAGAGGAGAGACAAGGCGACATTCGTCATGAGGTTGCAGACAAAATCAGACAGTTGAGAAGAGAGAAGCTCGCTGAGTTGATTAAAAAGGAAGAGCAAATGAAACAAGAGGCATACGACAAGTCATGGACCAAATTCTTCAAAGAGGGAGTTCCCAATGCATTCAGTAAATTGGGCAGAAAGCCCGAAGAGCCGGAGGTTTTTGTTAGTCGCCATGATTTGTACAACCCAACTGACCTTCTAGGCGTCTACAAGGTGCTAGAGCCAATCAAGCCGGAAAGAGATGATTCTAAAGATTTGCTTTTAGCGGGAGGTGTTCTTTGCATTGGAAGAGGTACCTACAAAGAATACATGAATGGTGTGCACGAGGGTCTTCTTGGACCCTTGGAGGAACCAAAAACTCCACCAGAGGTCAAGAAAGCAGAAGATTTCCTCGATGTCAAAACCCCAAGCACGGGTGAAGAAGCAAGTGGATCCGAAGCCACCTCGTCAGAGACTCCTGAGTCAGCTGAATCCACAGAGCAAGAAAAGAAAGAGGACACACACGACGAGATCGGTGACTTTGGGCTGCACCTCCGTAAGGATGAACTTAAACCTGTGCCCAAGCCTTTCATTCTGCCCTCCGAATATTCTGACGCCTTATTGGCACCAGAGTTGAACATGAACGAGGTTGTGTTGAACGAGAAGGGTGTGCCCGTCTTGTTCGAGCAGCCCGTCGGCGTTTTCACCGTTCCCAAGCTCTCCGGAATTATGAATATGCCCACGAAGATTTACAGGTACTACACCACCAGGTACCTCGCAGAGGAGGTCGCTGAGCACACCAAAACCGTTGTGTACTCCGAGAGCCGACCATTCGAAAAGCTAGACAGCTTTTTGGGTGCCGAGGAGGAGATGGACTGGCCACGGAAGTGGATTGAGAGAGGCAAGAAGAAGAACAGTGAGTGGGTGCAGCCGCTCGAGGTGGACCCCCGGGTGATTCTGAGAATGAGGGTGTACAATTTTGGAAACTCCAGCAGCAAGGGCATCAGCCATGCCGATGAGGGAAGCAAAGAGGAGGAGCAGAAGAAGTAGCCGTGTAAATAGATAGGAAGGCGAATAAAGAGGCCTATAGAGTACATTGAGGAAACCAAGGACCTTGAACCCACAAGGATTGTAGTTGGAGACTGAGTGTTCTGGTTGCATGGTATTTTTTAGCATGCTTCAATGCCCCACGGTTGGGGCCTGTAACTTCAAGGCGCGAGTAAAGTGCTGATTTAGCATAATCTATGCGGCAAAGTTGGATCAGGGCCTTGGTCTAAATCATCAGAGTATGGGGGTCTAACGTAGGGGCTCAAATATCGAAATTAGCGTTCGAAGGCCCGTGATTGGAGTCGTATTCGAAGCCGTATTTCGTATCCCGTGATTCAGGTACCCGTATTTTAGGTATTGGGCCCGTATTTTAGGCCCATCAATCTACAGCCAATGCGGTTTAGCCTACGACCCTGCAGCTGCGAGCTTATCGAACTGCCGAGATCTGTTTAGCCGAACAAACAGCTCATCTCAGAATGACAAAGAAAAACTCTCTCACAGGCCCGTGCTACAGCATGTTGCACCCGGGTTTACCCTGAAGCCTATTGTTGAGTGGCTGCCAAGTGGACGTAATGCGTGGTTTGCAGCCGCGACAGAAAATGGCGAAGACCGAGGTCTGTCAGGGTAGAAAAGCAGTGGATGAGGAGTTGCCGAGCCAAGTAGTTTAAGAGAAAAGCGGATTTGTTGACCAAGGTGGAGTGGAAAATAGCAGTAATAAAAAAATAACAAAAATGATACAATGCTAATGGCATTCACCTGCCTCTTCGATTGCCTCAATGGGCGTCGTCACTGTGCATCGCGGTGGACCCCAGAAAAACCAGGGCCCAGCAGCCCAGAAAGCCAGAGAATAGTCAGCAAAGATGCTTTTGCAATTTTTTTTGAAAGCCAAAATCCATTTCGACGTAGGACCCCTTTCGTTACAAAATAATAAATAGACTTCCTCGACCGCCTCGCCGTTTGTCTCGAACCCGGAAGGTCTGCCCAAACCTGTTAGATCTCAGCGCATTATCGTCCAATGGACCAGAATTAAACTCTACGGCGAAAATCCAGCCCGGGCCGGCAGCGGCGCACCGATGGAATCGCACTTCCTGTTCGGGGAGTTCCTCGTCGGTGTACCGCCCGGGTGAATACGGGCCAGGACAGCGCGGTGCCAAAACTACAGGTGAATTGAGCACTAGCAAAAAGAGGACAACTGAACCAGCCAATTAGCAAAAAAGCGTAAGAAAAAAATAAGAACGTAGAAAAAGCGGACGTACGTTTATCACCGCTTATCCATCTTAGGCAGATCCGCTTCGATTAACGGAATAGTGCCAGGCGCCTATGTGGTAGAGCGTGTCGCGGACTGTCTAGTAGAGGTTGACGGTTTGCAGTGTTTCCACCTTCACCACTTCTATCATCTGACCACAATCCTCCCATCCAGCCACCTCTCACCCAATAATTTCCCAATAATAGCACGGCGCCGACCGCTAGAATGTACAAAAATTCTGACTCCCTCACGTCTCCACCTTTTCACTTTGTACTTGCGTGGCCGATTCGGAGTCAACCTTAGTGGTGGATAAGGCAGACCGGTTCCGCAGAAAAATACAGGCCGGGGCAGCTAGTGGTTTGATTTGTCACTGATAGCGCGCGATCAAGGCAAAAGAACAGCGCTGGGGCGGTGACTCGTGACCCGCGGAGCTGCTATTGGCTGGAGATCTGGAGAGAGGCTGCTGTGTGCAGTCCCACAGGCGCACGGTGATGGAAGCATCACACGCAGTGCAGGAGGAGATGTCCAGGGCATATAAAGGGTCGACATTTCCCCTTAGTGGATTCCTCTCCAGACAAATCTAAAATCACAATGGTCCTTCCTCACGAACCCGAATTCCAGCAAGCCTACAACGAGTTGTTGTCCGCCCTCGAGGACTCCACTCTCTTCACTGAGCAGCCTGAGTACAAGAAGGTCATCCCAGTGGTGTCTGTTCCTGAGAGAATCATCCAGTTCAGAGTCGCCTGGGAGAACGACAAGGGCGAGATCGAGGTCAACAACGGTTTCAGAGTCCAGTTCAACTCCGCCTTGGGCCCTTACAAGGGTGGTCTCAGATTCCACCCCACCGTGAACTTGTCCATCCTCAAGTTCTTGGGTTACGAGCAGATCTTCAAGAACGCCTTGACCGGCCTCTCCATGGGCGGTGGTAAAGGTGGTTCCGACTTCAACCCTAAAAACAGAACCGACTCTGAGATCAGAAGATTCTGTGTTGCTTTCATGAGACAGTTGGCCAGATACATTGGTGCCGACACTGATGTGCCCGCTGGTGACATTGGTGTGGGTGGCCGTGAGGTCGGTTTCCTCTTCGGTGCCTACAAGTCCATGCAAAACAACTTCTCTGGTGTCTTGACCGGTAAGGGCTTGACCTGGGGTGGATCCTTGATCCGTCCTGAGGCCACCGGTTACGGTACCGTCTACTACGTTGAGAAGATGATTGAGAAGGCCACTTCTGGTAAGGAGTCCTTCAAGGGCAAGAGAGTCGCCGTCTCTGGCTCTGGTAATGTCGCCCAGTACGCCGCCTTGAAGGTGATCGAGTTGGGCGGTATTGTCGTCTCCCTCTCTGACTCCAAGGGAAGCATCATCTCCCAGAACGGTATTACCCCAGAGCAGGTTGAGGCCATCGCCGCCGCCAAGGTTAAGTTCAGAACGTTGGAGCAGATCGTTGCTGACCACGCTTCTGCTTTCTCCGGCAACAACAAGGTCGAGTACATTTCCGGTGCTCGTCCATGGACCCACGTTGGCCAGGTTGACGTTGCTTTGCCATCTGCTACCCAGAACGAGGTTTCTGGTGAGGAGGCCAAGGCTTTGGTTGACGCCGGCTGTGCATACATTGCTGAGGGCTCTAACATGGGCTCCACCAAGGAGGCTATCGACGTGTTCGAGGCCAACAGATCTAAGGGTGTTTGGTACGCCCCAGGTAAGGCTGCCAACTGTGGTGGTGTTGCCGTTTCCGGTTTGGAGATGGCCCAGAACTCTCAGAGAGTCACCTGGACCCAGGAGGAAGTGGATGCTAAATTGAAGGACATCATGTACACGTGTTTCGACAACTGTTACGACACCGCTGTCAAATACTCTGTCGACAAGGGCGCTTCTGGTTTGCCATCCTTGTTGAAGGGTGCTAACATTGCTGGCTTCATCAAGGTTGCCGACGCTATGTTCGCCCAGGGTGATGTTTTTTAATGGTGCACGATATAGACTTTCACTTCTCATTCATATTAGACAGGAATTTACGGATTACGAAAGAAAAAATGCTGTAAATAGCAATGTTTTATTAAAGCTTTCATGATTTTAACTTGTAGCAGATGCTTGGAATGGAGAAACTGTTCATGCTTAGCAGCGAGGTCAGAACTCTTCCCTTTCATAGAAAGCCTTTCATAGAAAGCAAATCGTTCAGGAAGAAGACAAAAAGTAAAATAAATTTAAGTCTGCTTTCGATATAATTATTGAAGGTTGGCTTTTCGGTCTATGTATCTCAAGGATATCAAGCGCGCCTTAGTATTTACCTTTAACTAGCACTTCTACTACAAGCCTACCGATATGAGCTCTACGGAGGCTCCTTCGAGTCTTCCCAATCTCAAGGAATTTCCGAGCTATATACCTGTGCATCCAAGTGTAAAACCGAATACTGAATTTGGTAGCTTGCTTCTACTACGAGAAATCGACGACCAGCTTCTGAACATCAAGAGCAGTGCTGAGTCTTTTATCGAATATGCCAGCTCCAATCCTCAGCTCGTGCACAACGCATCGTTCAAAACTTATTCGGATCAAGTCTTGGGCGCTTTTGAAAAGCTTTACCTTTCCAAATGCAAACTTCAAGCCCTTCAACAGGCTTTGAAAGACACACATAGAGAGCTTGTGGAAAATCGGCGAAGCACCCTTGAGCTCACGCTTTCTAGCTACGATTCATGTAAAGAGCTCGTCAAGAAGAACTTTGCTGACGGGTTCAGCGACGACCTTGACCAGTTAGTTGAGGAGATGCTGGGTGCCCATGCCGAAGAGCTTCTCAACCGAGATCCCTCGTTTGTTTTTATAAAGAGCATGTTTTTTGTGCTACAGTTCCCCGAGGATCCCTTGCAAGACGATACGGTGGACGAAGAGTTGGCAATGGAGGGAGGTAAGATCTCGTTGAAGGACCCACTATCGATGAACTATTTCACTGATCCCATGGTCTCGAAGAAGTGCTCACATGTTTTTGAAAGACAGTATATTACTCGCCAAATTAGAGCGGCAAGGGAGAGGTATGCTTGCCCTGTGACTGGTTGCGAGGCATATTTAACTGAAGGGGACCTATCAACCGATAAACTCATGAAACTTAGAGTCAAAGTATACATGGGCATGGAAAAGAAGAGGGACCACGAGTCGGTAGTCAGGATTTGATTCAGGGCTGAGATACTCTGTGGAGATGAGATGGTGAGCTGAATAGATTGGGTGACCACCAGGGTTTCACAACACAGAGAAGGGACAAACGCTTTTTTGGGATTAAATGGTTAAACATCTTATTAATGTAGCAAAGTATTTTAAAATTTATAAAAAGAGGAAAATACAATCACAGCGAAAAGATGCAAAACTGCCTCCGACCGCGCAGTACTTATCCTTATATACAACTTATCTACATCCCTAGAGAAGGACCCTTAGCAATGCCAGTGGAGCATGGAAGACCACATGCCGTGGATGTCCCGATTCAAGATCTAGACGACCAAGAAGATGATATTTTTAGTAATGAGGGCAACGAGTCCGAGTTTCTCGAACCGCTAGACTACGAAAACGAAGCCAATGCTAGCCGACCCAAACGAATTTGGGGAAGAATCCAAGAGTATTTCAACGGTCCTAACTCGTACAAACCAGGCTCATACGAAATGGTCAACACGAACAATCTCAACCCCGATAGCTTTGAAATCAGCGAGGAAGATAGTGATAACGATGACATATTGGCCAAGAAGTTGAAGGAGCGGAATGCTACTAAACTACGTAAGATGGTCAACTGGGGAATACTAGCCTTTGCCGCTCTACTATTCTTGATGTGGCTCTCGTACTCATTTTTGAAACTGGGGAAAGATTCGGAGGGTAAACCGCAACAGAACAAAAACGGTAAGCGTGTTCTTTCAAACTCCACCCACGATTTCTACCCAACCACCGTGATAGTCTCGCTAGATGGCTTTCACCCGCATTATATTTCTCCGCAGAGAACCCCAGCGCTTCATGCGATTATGGTCAATGACTATGGTGCTCCATACATGACTCCGTCGTTTCCCTCCTCCACATTTCCTAACCACTGGACTCTTATCACGGGGCTTTACCCGTCGGAGCACGGAATAGTGGGCAACACCTTCTATGACCCTGAGTTGGAGAAGCAATTTATCAATACCGATCCCGCCAAGGGACTCATTCCCGACTTTTGGAAGGGAGGCGAAGCCATATGGACTACTGCTTTCAAACAGGGCGTCAAATCAGCTGTGCACATGTGGCCAGGAAGTGAAGTGCCAGGTATCGGCAAAAACGGCCCAATGGAGGTGGACAAGTTCAATGGAACAGAGTTGTTGACGTCTAAAATCGACAGAGTCATGGGATGGATAGATCGGGAGGATATCAAAAAACGTCCTGAGCTCATACTTACTTATGTGCCTACAATCGACCAATACGGCCACAAATACGGCATCAGTGGCTCCAATCTCGTGGAGGCCTTGAAGTATGTGGATGACTTTGTTGCACTCATGGTTCAGGAAATAAAGGCTAGGAACTTGAATGATATCGTCAATTTGGTCATTGTGAGTGACCATGGAATGGCCCCTACGTCAAACGACAGACTCTTGTTTCTTGATGACGTTGTGGATGTCTCCAAGTTGGCTCACATTGATGGATGGCCACTTTCCGGATTAAGGCCGAAAGAGGGCCATTCTATTGACGAGATATACGAAGAGATTAAGACGAACTTCGAAAAGCTCGACGAGAAAACAAAAAAGGGATTCACTTACTACAAAGTCGAAGATATCCCCAAGGAGTGGAACTTCGGAGGACAACTCGAGGACCATAAATATAACTATAGATTGGCACCCATTTGGATTATACCTAATACTGGCTACGCTATAACCACCAGAAAGCAATTCAAGGAGAAAGGCGAGAACTACACTCCAAAGGGTATTCACGGTTACAACAATACCGATCTACTCATGAGAGCCATATTTTTGGGCAGAGGCCCATTCTTCAAGCAAAAGCTCGCTGAGAACAAAAAGGTGCTTCCGTTCGCCAACACCAATGTCTACAATATTCTTTGCGAGTCACTCGATATCAAGGCTTCTCCAAACAATGGAACCCTGGACGACGAATTTGTGATCTCCTCCAACAGGATACTTCCAGCTGACTGGACCGACAATCTGGTCTACCCAGGATTGCCATACGAAGTTGACCATCTTGTGAAGGACGCAACTTACGACTTGCTTTGGCGCAGGCCAAGCGGGCGCACGCAGATGACGACAATCACGGTAAGTCTGAACACTAAAGCTCAAGAAAGCTTATCGTCTGAAGACTCCTTGCTCAAGAGTCTCTCCACGGAGTCATTACCCAAACCAAGCGATTTCGAAGAGACCGCCCCGAACAAGCCTGAAAAACCTGAATCTGACGATGAAGACACGAGTGATTCAGACCAAGATACGAGTGAATCAGATAAAGATACGAGTGACTCAGATAAAGATAAGAGTGATTCGGATGAAAGTTCTGACAAGGGAGAGCATGAGCCTGAGAAAGGAGGCATAATTAACGACCTAGAGAATCTTCTCGACGACGTGATCGAGAGTGTTGGTAATGGTGTCGATTCTGTTTTTGATTTCTTAGGTGGAGACAGAAAATCAGACAACCAGGCCTAAAATCAGAGGAGTTTATAATAGAGTATATATTCTTTCCTGTGATCTCCACCGTACCATGAAGAAGTTTACCAGACCTCGTAAGGGTCTTTGTCCTTGGCGCTTATCTCCACCTCTGCATCAGGAAGCTCCTGTTCCAATTGCTTCTTCAAAACCGTCAAGAATGCCCTTTCAGTATTTGTATGGTTGCATGCAATCAACGAAGAGCCACCTTCAGTGAAGAACAAAGCTTCGTGGTGAGACAATTCGCCTGTGTAATACAAATCAGCATCAACGCCTCTGAAGACCGATCCACCAGAACCAGCACAAATGGCAATGGTACTCACAGGATGGTCATTTGCCAAGTTTCTACCAACACCAACTTGGACATGTTTGAGAGACTGAGACAGCTTCACATTTTCAACAAGCTTAGTTAAGGGAGCAGGCTCTTCAAGCTCAACGAGACGTCCCATTCCACAGCCCTCTTCTTCGGGATTGGGTTGAATTACCAGCCGAGATTTGACTTTCAAGCCATGAGAGATGCCATCCGCCAAAAAGTCATTGACGCCTCCTTTAGCACTATCAACGGCGGTATGTGGACTGTAAACGCTGATGCTGTTCTGAATCAATTTGACGAGTGATCTTTGTTGAGGGTCTTTCGAAGTGATGGACTTGAGGCCCCTGAAGATGAATGGGTGGTAGGCAACAATCATATTGGCTTTGTTCTCAATTGCTTCGTCAGCTACATTTTGGGTCAAATCGATTGTCAATAAGATCTTGCACTTGTCCGAATCATTGGATTCTGAAGTTGAGTCCACTAGCAAACCGGTGTTATCCCAAGCACTGTCTGCTAATCTGACAGGATAAAGCTTTTGAACTGATGTTAGATGATCTCTGGAAAGAAGTTAAATGAAACGTACTTGCATTCGTAGCCGCTAAAACAGCTCGTTTGGAAGTTGGACTGGGCATTATAGAGAAGAGATGAACAAAACGAGAATCTGGGGTACGAAAAAAAAAAATGCGCAAGCCCGGAATCGAACCGGGGGCCCAACGATGGCAACGTTGGATTTTACCACTAAACCACTTGCGCAGGGAAATGCCCCCTGCCAGAATTGAACTAGCGACCTTTGCATTACAAGTGCAACGCTCTACCACTAAGCTAAGGAGGCACCTTGTTAAATTTGACGCACATGACGGTACAAGAAACACAATGCCAAGGGTGAAGTACTTACATGCAGGACCAAACATTTTTTTAATTTTTTCAAAATCTCTAGGTACTAAGATAATTTCTTCGAGGTTTGAGCAATTTTGGGGGTGATGAAGAAGTACTGGCGAAGCTCGATCAGTGAGTTCGGTTTAATGGGGATTTAGAGTTAGGTGTTAAATGGAATTGGAGGAGATTCCCACTATTTTTTTTTTTTTTTAACTGACATCTCTAAAACATCCTAGTCAAACCAGAAAGCTTTGGAAGCAGATGGGAGTAATATGTAGCTTTTTCTAAGGACACGTATGTCCATATCATTTGCTCGATTGTGGACATTATTCAGAAACAAAGACGGAAATGGACCTTTAAAGGTTTTACCCCACGCTTCATGTTCACAAACCTTGGCTGCTTCTTGAATGAGTTTAATTCTATTTGATTTTTCCAAGTACCTGCCGCGACGAGGGCTGGAATTGTGATGGGGACAGAAGTCCGACCCCTAGATATTAAGCTTCAAGGTGCTTCCGGCCAGTAGTCAGAGCCGTTTTCATAAAAGAGATTTGAACACCTCGATAGGAGGCAAGAGACCTTCCATTCTTCCTAATTCGTCGGTCGAAGAAGACCACGAAGTATATACCATGGGTCGATTGGTTTGGGCGGATTTTCGAGAAACTGACCAGACTCGAGGGTCTCGTACAAAGCATCTAATTGATCAAGCTGTTACTGCAGTGATGGAGTTTGATCAATGTGGTTTGATCACTGTGTAAAATGATTGTATTTAGAGAACCCCGACTCAGAGGCATGTTTAGGGTAAGGTCGTGATCTATGTGGACGCTCGGTGTTTCGGATCAAAAGTTACGATCATCTAATCGGTGTTTTCGATCAAAAGAAAGGAAGGGAAAGTTCTGCGTTGTAAGCCCCAAAAGTCCTCCAAATCAGGCGCATCCTTACATGGGGTGTAGTGACAAAGATCGAATTCGGGGGAGAAGTCACGAGTTGAAGAGATAAACAGTTACCTTTAAGAGTCAAATATTGCCAGGAATTTTCAGAATTCCTGATTTGCAACATTAGTTCACCCTTTCTCTCGGATACAGTAGACAACTCTCAAAGCGTACCATAACCACTGAACACCGGGCTGCCAGCAGAACCGTCAGGTTGAATGATCCAGCTTCTTCAATAACAGAGGAAAATCATCAAAACAATAGTCTTGTCGGTTCCAGACTCACTTCTGAGTCATGAAACACAGCCTTACCTCGCAGATTAAGCCCTCAACGGTTTAAACGGTACAGCGCTTCAACCGCATCGAGCCCCTCTTTTTAGAGAACCCACCTTGGCCAAAATGAGAAAAAGAGAGCAAAGCACAATTTATTGAATTCTTAGCATTAGCAATTCAAATTTCGAAAATCACGGAATTACCTCAGCTTCCCGGGTTGCAAATCCGATGCGCTTGGCTTCGCAAAGTCTCAAAGATTAATTGCTGCAAATGGCTGCCCACGGATCCCAGTAACTCACCACCACCCGATTTACTTGCAATTTTCAGTATGAAAATTTCGAAACACCCCCCAAATAAAATCATCCCTTCTCGAAAAATTCCACATGATCCCTCCTTGCCTCTAGTTCCTTATCTGTGGCGCCATCCCTGCGCACTCTACCAATGAGGCACTGATGGATAAGCTACAAAAATTCCATAACGCAAATCTTAAAATTTTAGAATCACCTAGTCAACGACACATACATGTCATCCATCCCACTCGAGGACATCAAAGAGCCTTTTTTGGCGCTGGGGGCCGAAACCAGCACTGCCGATGAGCCTGATTTCAAGTACCTAGCAACACTCCCTCCAACCCAGAAGTATTCTGTGAAATTTAATGGTCAGCAGGTGTTCATGGATTCGGTTGATTGGCGGGATAGCAAGCTCTTGAAGGCTCAAGTTCTCGTCTCTTTTCTGACGTTTATTTTGTTTGGTTTAGCCGAGCAGACCATCGGTACTATCATTCCTCGTCTTCAGGAGCACTACCACATCAGTGACTTGCAGACATCGTTCATTTTTTTGGCTTCGACCTCGGGCTACTTCATTCTGGCTTTAACGTGCGAGTTCTTCCAGAAAAGCTTCGGCGTTAGGGGTGTCGGTATCATCGGTACGGCCTCCATGACATTGGCCTACCTAATGCTCTTCATGCACCCTCCATTTCCCATTTTCATCTTCTGCTATGTTTTGAACGGCATTGGTTTTGGAAGCTTGGACGCCAGTATCAACGGCTGGGTTGGTGGAATTGCCGACTCCAACCAGATCTTGGGTATTGTTCACGGCTGCTACGGTTTGGGATGTATGATCTCACCTCCGTTGGTAACTAAACTCATGGAAAGAAAACACAACCCCTGGCACTGGAGCCAGTACTACATAGTTCTCAGCTCCCTCGGGGCCTTGAACTTGGTCTCTTTTGCGTTGTCGTTCCGCTATGAGACCGCCATGAAGCACAGGTACAATGTGATTTTGAAGGAAATGAAGCGAAACCTCGGGGACCAGGATGCGGAAGAATTCGACATCTCTGGCGACGAGTTTACAGATGATAAAGAGAGCTCAGACATTTCTTTTGGTGAGGCACTCAAGTCCAAGCTTGTGTGGGTCTTTGCCATTTGCTTATTTATATATGTTGGCGGTGAAGTAGCCTTTGGTGCCTGGCTCATGACTTTCTTGATCAGGATCAAAGAGCTCAGCTACAACTATTCTTCGTGGATGGCCACCGCCTTCTGGGTCGGGCTCACTGTTGGTCGAATTGTCCTCGGCTTCGTCACTGCCGCTGTGTTCAACAGCGAGCTTACAGCGAACTTGGCCTATATCATCGCTTCTCTGGTCGGCTACTTAGTGTTCTGCCTTATGGCCTTCGCAAAGACAAACTGGATTTTGTTCCCGATCGTCTTTGTCACGGGTCTTTTCGTGGGCCCTATTTTCCCCACAACCATCGTCGCTTCTATCGAGATCTTGCCTCACCGGTACCATGCCACTAGTGTGGGCTTTATCTGTGCTTTTGGCGGAGGCGGAGGAGCAGCACTTCCTTTCCTTGTGGGTGTGGTTGCTGACCACAGCAAACTCGGAATGAGATTGCATCCTTTCATTGTGCTCAGCTTTTTTGTCCTTCTTCTTGTCAATTGGGCGGCCATTTGTAGGCGCTATGCGGGTCATAAACGGAGAGGCGTGCTTTAAAGGATTCCACCCTGAGCTTTCCACTCATCTGGTGTGAATCCCTTTTGAGTGAATGCGTGAATGGCGGCTATTTCTTCTTTTAAGGCTCCATTCACTAATCGGTGTCTCATCAATTTGTTCTTTCCTTTGAAGGCGTCAGACACTATTATTACGGCAAAGGCCTGTCCACATCCGCCGGACATGTCCTCTACCTGAACAAGACTGGCCAGAAGCCTTTCTTGAATAATATCTTTGAGGGAGTCTGCGGTTAGAGCCATGCTGATGGGAAAGATAAGAAGAAATCGTCGCTGATTTTTTGTTGGAGACCTCACTGGCTCGACAATGTGCAGCACTTACACACTTTTTAAAATAATTACATTCATAGATATACATACACATTTAGCTTTTTGTTAACTTTTATTATTTCATGTCATAACCTCATCATTATTTCGCTGTCGCGATAGAGTCCACGCTTATCTGGCCTCTCTTGATAGTGTTTTGCTGGCTAGGCTTTGTGGATGCCTCAAGCTTGAGGAACCGCTTGAACACTTCTGGGTCCTCCTTTGAGTGTCTTTGCACTTTACTGAAAATGTCTTTGGAGCTGAGCGAGTCCAACTTGGGCGTGTTGTTGAACTGGCATTTCTCGAATAACTCCCACAAATCGGGCGGAATCACTGCCAACTCTTCGTGCATTTCGATCATCTGATTGACAACCTCAATGGCCAAAAAGTATGATTCGCCTGACTGAACTGGCGGCGCATCGGCTGACTGGCTCTTTGAAATAAGAATATTAGGTGCGAGCACCGTCGCCAAATTGTGGGTGTCCATTTTGGACCCGGATTCTTCATCAGTGGAAGCAAACGAAGCGACCCACCTGAAGAAGTGAAGAAGAACCTCTAGTAGATTTCGGTGACTGCGAGGAAGCATACAGTAAGTAAGCTGCAAAATCCTCTTGCACATCGCACTGTCGTTGGTCTTCCTTGAAGATATCCACAAATCAAAGAGATTGAACGTGAGCAACGGGGTGGGCATTTCTCTGAGCCATTTCTTCAAGAGCGCAGCCAATTGCACCGCCGAGTAACTGTGGAAGTCTGGCGACTTGAGAGGGTTTTTGTTTATCTGTTCTGTCAACTCTCTCAAGTTTTTGATATTACCGTTCAAACGGAAAATACCTTCGACGGACATATCCTTTTTCCTCAAAGAGTTAACCACATCATCGACCACAATCGGAATTCGAAGCTGAGAAGGGCCCACTCCCAAGTCAGAGTCAACACCATAACGTTTAGTCAAATCTTGGAGGTCAGTTCCAAAAACATTCATTGGCTTAGACTTCTCACCTCCGCTGAACTTGAACTTGTCCCAAAACGTTGGCAGCTTTCTTGTTTGTATCAAAGAGACGAGATCTTCGCGAGATTGATCACCTCTAATCGCAAGGAAGGCTTCAACGGCAATGTGACGCATGATGAAATGCTCAGATTTTGACAACTCGGAATAGTATTTGATCTTGACTGGCACTGGAAGGTTACTGGTGACGTTGATGTCACCCAGGCCCTTGAACTGGTGAATGCTGCTGCCGTTCGAAGATTTGAGAGGCTGGACCTTCTGGTACAATGAGTTGTGATGCTTGAAGGCATTTGGTCTCTGGTCTCTAGCCTGTTCAGCAGCAACAATTCTTGGAATATCATCCAAAGTTAAAGACTTCTCGTTCTTCAACAAGTCCGACGTACGACCCAAACTGCTAGCGGCAACGGCAAGAGGTGGCTCATCCCGAATCTTGAGCGATTTGTTGTGAGCCAGGAAATTGGCTTGGTCGCCATCACATTGTTGCATAACAAACGAGAGCGAGGAGGCAGAGCTTGCCTTTCTAGTCAGATTCAGTCCATCACGATCAGCATTATCTTCTCTCGCAGAATCAGCTTCTGGAGCCTCGAGAATCACGGATTTTCTAGCGCTCTTCTTCACTGAGTTTGACAATTTCTGACTTTCCCTCTTGGTCCTCAAAGATGTGACATCTTGAAGAGTTTTAGAGTAGACAGTCTCCGTGTCACTCATCTGGGAGATTTCCTCGGCAATATTGGACATTTGTGGACGCATTCCCTGGTCGACCTTTTTCAGCAAGTCACTATCCTTTCTAATCGCAGCCTTTGTTCGGAACATGGCGATTTTGAGAAGATAGATCAATTGTGATAAGTCCGAAACCGAGGTGAATCCATATTGGTATCCCATGCCTGCCTTGGCATTCAGTTTCGAGCATTCCACGCAAATTATAGAGTCATCAGCGCCGCAAAGGAAGTTTTCAGCTTTGAAATCTTGAGATGGACTTCTTTGACAATAGCTGCACTCAAAACATTTGACGTGCCATCTGATATTTTTAAATCTGTAACATGACTTTTCAATGCTCTTCTTACATGCCCGGCACGCATCTGTAGCATTTTGAGGAACAGCCAATCTAGTTTCAAGCAGTGGCAACCCCGAGGCAGGGTTCTTCAAAGCTTCTTCAACTTCTTCATAACGTTTCGCGGACTTCAAGAAGCCATCCAATGCTCTAGTGTCGCCTCTTAACTTGTTCAACTTAAGGGCATTATTAAGACCGGTTCTAAAAAGAAGCTTGAGGTAATGGGCACAGCCTGTGATGACGGACAAGAGCTCGGCTGAGAGGCTCCCCGAGTTTGCGATTTGGGTAGACTTTCTGAGAATAGCCAAGTAGCTCATGAGCTTTCCAGATATGTTCCTTGGCTCTTTTCTAAGAGGTTGGAAATTGTCATAGGCATCAACAGAGTAAATCTCATCACCTGAGGCATTTCTTTTCTCCATGCTTCGAGAGGGATCGGAGTTGATTTCACTGCACATATTTTGGACGAAGTCCAAAGCGGAGAAAAGAATCTCGACGTAAACAATCAATTTGCTCGTGGCTTGAATACCATTGGCTCGGTTGCCCGTGCAAGCTGATAGAAGCATAGACGATATAGAAGAAGCCAACGTCTCTTCGAAGCCTGACAATACTAACCAACATTTCATTACCACGCTCTCGATTTGTTGTTCGATAAGAAGGAGCTTCTCCGGCTCGCTGGTCTTGTCGACAAACTTGGTCCTGTCCAGCTCAAACTTACTCGGGAGACCAACTGTATCAGGGGTGATGAATACGTTCCAGAACTTGTATACCATGTAGCACTCGGGGTGCCACTGCTGATTCTTTCCGCCCTTGAACAATTCCACAAACTGTTTGACGATGGAGGACTGACAGCCCTCGCACTTGGTCGCAAAAAGGTCCGAATAGTGGAAGTGGCAGTAGATCTTGCTCTCGTGCTCGTAGTAACTCTCCTCAGAGTCGAAAACCTTTCCACACTCCGAACATTTGAAATGCTCCACATGATATTTGTTGCCCAAGGCGGTGATATAAGGGCCCCTCAAAGCACTGTTGCAATTGTGACAGATCAAATCTAGCTTCTTGAAGTAGTCATACTCGCAAAGCGGGACTTGTGTGACGGTACCATCTGGTAGCGTTATGTCTTGAGGGAAAAACTTGGAGGAGCACTGCTGACCGCATTCATTACAAGTGAAGCACTCAACATGGTAGGCATTATTAAGCGCTCTGACGAACTGGCCCGCTATCTGCTGGTCACAGACCTTACAGATTTTACGTTTTCTCGGCGTCAGGCGTGACTCGTGGGGTGTTTGTTGGAGTTGCAGTTGCAGCAGCTGTTTTCGACTTAGCGCATAGTCGGGCTGTGGAGGGTTCTGCGTAGGAGTGGATGAGGAATGTAGGCTGTTTGGGGTCACCTGGCGTTGAGGCGCCGAGGGAGTCATGGGGGGCTGGAGCACTGGGGGTTTGCTTTGGGGATGGCCTCCATTAGATGGCTTAAAGGCCAGACGCTGCTGACTCGATTCTGCCGGTAGAGTGGAGCTGTGCTGGGGAGTGAAGTCGAATTCCTCGGACATGGGTCTCTGCTTGGAAGTGAGGAAAGGCAGCAGACGGCCGTACTGGCCCGATTTTTGGAACTGCGGATGTGTCTGGGGGTGTCTAATGGCGGGGTGGTCGTCTGAAGGAGGATGAGGAGGGAGCAGGTTCGAGAGGGCATGGGGAGGCGTCCTGGCGAGATCCGAGGTGCGCTGCAGCTTATCTTTTCTGAACGGATTGCGGTTTTCCTTGACCAGTCCCAGGGAGCTTGTTCGGGAGGCGGCCTGCGGCATTCGTGGGAAGTCGTAGTCCCGCTCACGGTCCAGCTCTGGGTTGGGCAGCGGCTGGAGCATATCTGGGATGTTTTTGGAGGAGATCGGGGAAATGGCGATGGAGTGGCGCTGGGGCGGCACGGACAAGTCGCCCAGGGCAAACGAGTCCGAGCTGGCTGTTCTGGAAGTGCTGGGGAGCGGAGGAATCAAGTTGGTCCATTCCAGGGAGGTTTGCACGTTTTTGGACTGGAAGGCCTCGTGACTGAGCGATCGAGCGTGGGTGGAGGGATACTGGCCGTTGGACGATGGCTTGTAGGAGCCGTTGGAGCTGTTGGAGCCGTTGGCATTTAGCTGGGATGGAGACCTAGAGAACAGGCGTAAGGGCAGCAGGGCAAGGCCCTTTAGAAACCGCTTGGGGCTATGCGGGTACTCTGTCTGCCTGTTTTCGCTGTGGCGCATATTAAAGAGTGACTGGGGTGAGACAGATGGGGTGTTTGTTGTGATTAGATGGAGGGAGCTTATTGGGACATGTATTAGGGAGTGGTGTAAAAAAGTCTCAGTCGCAGTGTTTTGGTCTGCACTAGACACGAAAACGAGAAAAAAAATCCTGTGCGGGCATGAGACATGCTGTAGACTAACTGGGGATGGAGAGAGATTCTCTTTTTGAAATAGTAGACATTGCGATTAATCGAAAAGTTTTAGTTTTTGATTTTATTAAAGAGGAAGAGCTGAGCGAAAATTTATTTTTCCCCAGCGGCCCAGTGGAGCCCCATCTATCACCATGACGCTTGGCTTGGTTGCAACTCTGTGCGCACCGGCACAATAAACAACAAAAGCCATCCTCGACGCGTGGCCGTGGGGAGGTTTTTGGGATTCATTGAAACAAATGCTACTTAGAAAAAGGAGAAAATTGCGTATATCGTAAGATTCTTGGTTTCTGGTCCGAGAAGCACGCCTGCGTTAGACTGCGTTAGACTCGCTCGCTTCGCAGCGCGGCCATATGAAAATGCTTTTGCGCGTATTTCCTTGTTTCCTTCTTGGGTAAATAGCTGGGCTGGTGCGGCCACGCTGGAGCTGTTCTTGTGGAATTTTTTGAACGCATTTGGACGAATGAGCGTATTTGGATGAGTTTGATTTTGAGGTGAAGTTTTCGGTTCGGGAGCCAGCGGAATCGGGCCCTCGCGGCCGAATGCAATGTGCTTAGATGGTCTGGCACGGTCAGTTCAGGGTAGCATAGATTTACGGTACCACGAGGCGTGGAAAAATTTGTAAAAGCTAAGCGCCTCTGGCTACTTTAATTGTAAGGCCCCCAACGTCGCCAAAGTTTGTTTTTGTGTGGTTTGTGTGGGTCGCTGAGTGGCTGCAAACGCGGAATCCACATACATAAGGTTTCGACAGCTCTAATTGGAAACCGAGATCGACGGGCTTTTTGGCTGAAGCGAGGTCTGTGGATTACGGTAGGTTTCGCCAAAAGTCCTATTACACTTTGGGAGTAAGGGAGGCGTAGTTCTGAACTCAGTAGTAAGATTCCTCGGCTTCCAACGAATCAGCGAATAACCGACAAAACCACGACATCAACGATATTGGCTTTTGGCTGCTTCCCCAGTTACACTCGGTGCGTGCTTTTGATTGGACACTGGACCCATAGAGTATCGGCGAGCCAGCGGTGGCTTATAAGCACATTAGGGTGTGAAACCAGGGCCAGCCAGCGGCCAACAACAGAGCCCCACTTGGCCAGAGCCAGTACCCAAAGCCCAGAGGCGGTGATTTTTCTGGCTCTTGTGGCTGTGTCTTTCGTCTTTGTAGGGGCATTGTAGGTCTTGATTGGAAGTAGCACCACCATTGGCGCCGCATGGCCTGGCCATTGAAGCGCTGTAGAGGTCTTATTGGATTCTTCTGCTCGAAAATTGTATTCCTCTGCTCGAATATTGGAGTTTTCTTTAGTATGGCCATCTCAGTTGAAGATGGGCAAGAGGCTCTTTCGATAAAACATTGACGATGGAGGTGCTCTTCCGATAGAGTTCAACAACAAGCTGTACGACCGGAACAGAACGGAGATAAATATAGAGACACAGATTAGCCCCTCGACTGTCTGAACCGGCGCATAATCTTTACTCAACCTCACGTTGCTAACGCATATTGGCAACACTGGCCATACCATCTGCCCTACCACAAAGCATTTCACCTAAAGTCAACTAACTATTTCTACCGCTGACTCAACTTCCTCTCCATGACCTCCTCAAATCCTTCACCCTACTGATCTTCACCGCTACTCTGACAACTCTTCACCACAATGAACCTCGCCCTGGGCTGTTTGGCTGCAAAAGGACTCACCAGATCTGGCCAAGCCTCCGTGTGTCACGTTGCTTTCACTGATTGCTAAGGACGCCCAAGATAGCACCAGAAACCAATGGGCGCCCGAAGCGAGATGTTCCACAAAGTGGCGCCACGGGAATGTACCTCCGGATTCGTTTCAGCGCTCACCTACGCTTCACTGCTGGCGTTTTAAAAAAAATTAATTTGGTAAAAAACTTCTCCTCTTTATTTTCTACCACAAGATATAATTTTTTAATACAAATCTCCCACTGTGGCCTCGTGGATTATGTGTGCTTTCTAGGGCTGTCTCGCTTGCATAAGCGAATATCACCAGACGGAACATCTTACGATAGGCCAAAAGTTTCTTTTCTGTCTGCGGTATGGTGACTCCCGAGTCAACAGCGTTCCTTGCATCTCGGAAAAACTCGGCTCGTATAATTAGCATCTAGTATATATATTCCTTGTCTTCCTTATCTTCCGTCTATATCTACAATGATTGCCCTTGCTTTCAGATCCGCCACACCAATAGCACGCATGTCCTTCTTGACCCCAAACGCCTCTATGTTGATTATCAGTGGAGTTGGCTCCCTTATCGCAAGTGTACAGATGGCAGCCTTGGCTGAAAAGCACAACCAGGGAAGCTTCGTGAGACAGTTTAGTCGCTATTGATGCTTCGACAATGACGTTACAGATGACGTTACAGGTAACAGTGACAGAGCAAAGCCGCTAATAGAATGGCTGCTGTCACGATCCTTCACATTTGGGTTTTTGGTTATTATAGATTAATATAGTTTTCGTTACTCTATCTCGTAGTGTCATTTGTCGTCTCAATTCTTCTCCAGCGTGTACCGCTTGGTCGTTCCGAAAAGCATTTCACGGCTTTGGCGGCATACATCCACAAGGATGGGCTTGCGGGGCAAAAAGTGGGGAAACACAACCTTGATGCCATTCTCTTCGGTGCCACTCTTATGCTTGGGAAGCGTCAACACGCACATGTAGAAGATCACCAGCGCAAAGCCGTAGAATCCTTCGTGTATCACAATGTCGATGGTGTCTGATAGCGGGATAAACTCGTTTTCGGTGAAGCCCCATCTGCTTCGACTACTGAGTTGGATGCCCACATCTTTGATAATCATGATGCTATCCCGAGGCTCCTGAAGTCTCAAAAGCGCAAGAATTGAAAGTGAATGTACCACAACGATCGTGATGAGGCACAACATACGGACAGTTTCCTCTGAGAGCGATTGTAGAAGTACCACCCCCTGAGCCTTATATCCCACCTCCGCAAGAAACACCTCAAACAGCGGAATGTAGATATCTATCGCTTCAAACACGTAGTCTGCCTCAGCTGCGAGTCTTAGGATGAACAGCATCAAAGAGCCACATAATACGGCAGAAATTGGCACTTTCCAATATCGTATAAAAGAAGACGGTATGCCCAGCACCGTATAGGTCGCCAAGTTACCGTTGTCGACCAGCGTTATGTCCAATTTAAAGTCTTTCAGAGAAGACATGCTGGTTGTTCAAAAGAGACTCCCAGAAAGCATTAAATGGAGCCCGAATCGGAGACGATAGCGATGCCGCACCGTGTTGTTCAATGCATGGGTGTTGTGTGCACACCAGCCTAGATTGGCAGATGAGGGATTTTGCAATTGCAAGATCAACTTTCTCCTTTGAGAGCCCTTGTTGGCTTTTTCGTGTCGTCCACAGTACCAACAACCACCTCGTTCTTTCTCAACTCTCTTTCTCTCTCTGCTCTGGTCATGATTCTCGAACCTGTTCTGAGCTCCATCTCTCTCTTTCTGCTAGCCTCCAAGTCCTCCTTAATAGCCTTCTCACGCTCGCTTTGAATCTCATTAATGTGCTTTTCATGATCATCTCTAAGCTGCTGGATTTCCTCATCAAATTGCTTCAAGGTCTTGAAGTTCTTACCGTCAGCAGCAGCCGCGCAGTACGCTTCGATGTTTGGAGGAAGCTGTCTTCTCAATGCCAACTCAACAAGCTCGGGGCGCTTTTTCTCTTCTAGTGTAAACTTTCGCTTTATCTGTCGCCTGTTTCTGTAGGGAAAGAGCTGTGCGATAAACGTGAAATCTGTGCCCCATGTGCTCAAAGCGTTGTAGAACTGTGTAAGTTCATCACTTGTCCAAGCATCTGTATAGCCCAGCTTCGTGTAGGAATTAGATGTGATCGGGTTCAAGTAGGAATTGTCGTATTCAACTTGACGGTCGCCTTTCCCAAAAACCTGGTTATGGGATCTGATGGTCGTCTCAGTGTTAACAGATATATTACCATCGACAATTTGTAACCCCAATGCATTAGTGGTTGGGGTTTTCTCGACCTCTGGTTCAGCTTGGGGCTTTTCCTTCTCTGCGGGTGTCTTCTCTTTCTCTGTGGGTGACGTCTCATTCTCTGCGGGTGTTTCCTCGATCTCTGCGGGTGTTTCCTCATTCTCTGCGGGTGTTTTCTCATTCAGAACTTCCTCTAAGGCTTTTTCGTAGCTGATACGCTTCTCCCTGGCTCGTTCACGGGCACGACGACGGATGTCCTTTTTCTCTGATAACTTCTTTTTGGCACTTTCAGCTTCCTGGAAGTTGCTGCTGACGGAGCCAATTGGAACCAAGGGTTTACAGAGCTCGGCCATTGTCATATCGTCCGCCAGCACACTAAGTAGAGCAAACAACGCCTCATCCTTGGCTTCAATTTTTCTCGGAAGCTGCCTTATATCCGTGACAGTCGTTACAAGATCTGCAGGTGCAACTGGAAGCGTGCCGTCTACACCCTCGTGGGCTCTATACTTCACGAACTTGTTGGTTGCAGGGTCTAAACCCACAACAAAGTCTGGACCCAGTAATTTGGTACCTTCATCACTTTTTCCGTTTTCCTTCGCAGCCACACTAGCTGTCTCGTCTTCTTCAACCAATGTCTGGTCAGGCACTGCTGCAGTGGATCTCTGTCTTTTGGAAGCTCTAGAGATTGACAGTCGGCTTCTCTTGGAAGGCTTTGCGGTTGGAATACCAATTTTGACAGGAGCAGCCTGCGCTTCCTCGCCATCTGGACCAACTGAGCCTGGGGTAGACACCGAGCCAGATCTGTTGAAGATACCAGATAATCGCCTAGAAGCGACGGATGACCTTCTTCTCTGGGTCTTTTGGAGCTCCTGGTTTTCGGCTAATGTCTTCTTGAAAATGTCGTTGTCACCGTATTCGTGACCATCACTATCCTCATCTTGGATCGCCTGCTCATTGGCGACTCTCGATGTATCTTTAGGATCGATTAAATCGGCTTCATCCTCTTGCTCTTCAGTGTCCTTCGCGCTCGGAGTAGCTATTTCGTACTTTGACAAATCCGTACGACCTCCGGGGACCTGGGTTGTTGGAGGTGTGGAGATGGGTGCCTCATCTGGCTGTGTTATCTGAGTTGGATCAGGAGAAGCACCTGTATCCTGGGTTGTAGGGGGCGTGAGCTGTGCCGCCTTATTGTTTCTTGGGACCCTTTTCTTGACTTTGGGCACAAAGTGCGAGGACTTTTTGACAATACTACTCATCGCTGAAGTTAGTGTCTTTGATTGTGATAGATATGAGGGTAAACATCGAGATTGATAGACGGGTGTGCAGGACACGCCGTGGGACAAAAGTAACTCTTGCCGTTTCTGACCACCGAGTGATTTGGAGAAGGTGTAATTTTCTCGTTTTTTAAAGTTACAGAAGTATGGCTCTAGCTTGTAAATTTGGTTTGGGGTTTGGGTGACGGTGTGAGGTATTGTTCTCTTCGTGAGGCTCTCTAGGCCTCCAGCCACTACGTGGATTTGAAATTTTTTAGCTCAGATTAGAACGAGCTTGAATCTTCAAGTTGTGAACGTATTCACAAAATTCGATCCACCTTGATTGGTCGCTTTGTTTGGAATGTGAGTAAACGTACTTTTCGCAGCCATTGCGATGCACCTAGAGTACCCAATACAAGATAAGTGAAAAGTTGGTCGAAAGAGAATATATTGCAGCAATTTCCTTACCCCTTGGCTTAGAGATAAATTCCATACAAAGACTATTTAAGCTCTATGAGCACTACTTGGAAATGTAGATAGTGCCTGACTTGGAGGTTGATCATACCTCACACCAATATCTCCCTGTCTCAATTTAAAAAAAGAAAATCAAAGAAAAGGCTTGAATGCTTGAATCTAATTCTGACTTACTCTCACTATTAATCTTAAAGACACTTCTCCACTTCCATCCACCCATCTCTTACTACTACGTAACTGTGCGCGAAGAGCATCTCATATCAACCACACCATGGAAGCCAAAGAGGTGTATGCATGGCGTGCCCAGGAAGATACATGGATCCTCCAGCTTTTGCACTTTCCTGAGGTCTCTGGAGGCTCCTTTGTTGCGTCTACCAGTTCTGGCGGATTGGCTGTTTTCTCCACTGGATCCTTCAACCAGGTCCCCATCTACACCAACGAAAAGGCCCACGAGTCGAGCATCAACAGCATAGCCAAGGTCAACGAGACTACCTTCGTTTCTGCATCTACAGACGGGCTCAAAGTGTGGGATTTGACCCAGGGTCTTCAAAAGCCCGTGGCCTCATTCACCAACTCGAAAAACTCCAATTTCCTCTCCGTGGCTGCCTCTCCAGACGGACGACTCGTAGCAGGAGGAACAGAGCTCGCCGGTGTGGACGCAGAATTGCACATCTGGGACTGGGCCAGCCAAAAGTTGGTCAAGCTGCTTGTGGACTCCCACCACGACGATATCACCGATATCAAGTTCCACCCCACATTGACCCAGTACTTGATGTCTGGATCGACGGACGGGTACGCCAATGTCTACGACTTGAGAGAAGAGGACGAAGAAGAGGCGTTGCACCAGGTGATCAACTTCAATTCCGTGCACACGTGCAACTTCATCAGAGAACGCCGTATTCTGGTGCTTTCCCACATGGAGACGCTTCTTTTCAGCGAGCTCAACAACGTACACTACGAAAACTCCGAAGAGCCAGTGCCTACAGACGTGGGCGACCTCCGGGTATGGCCCCACTGTGAGTATGTCGTCGAGGTGAGTCCATTGGGATATGCCGCTTTTGGCGCCAATCTGGAACAATCGCTTCTGGTGATGCCGTTTGACTGCGAAAACGAGACTTTCGATGTGAACCAGATCGTCAGATTTCCGGGCGC
This sequence comes from Candidozyma heveicola, assembly GCA_003708405.2. Lineage (NCBI taxonomy): Eukaryota > Fungi > Ascomycota > Pichiomycetes > Serinales > Metschnikowiaceae > Candidozyma > Candidozyma heveicola. The sequence continues at coordinate 170,446 of PPOB02000007.1, forward strand.
CCACGGCGAAGAAGTTGTTAGAGACGTTTTGCTTGTGCCTCAGAGTAAGCTAGTGATAACCTGTGGAGAAGACGGGGTGATCAAGGCATGGGAGCTTCCTGTGGAGCTTCAAGGCGTCGCTGTCGCCAAAGGCGGCAAGACAGAGGTGAAAGAGAAGAAGAAAAAAGACAAAAAGGACAAAAAGGACAAGAAGGATAAAAAGGACAAGAAGGACAAGAAAGACAAGAAGAAGAAGGACAAGCATGGAAAGGATGCGCGGTTCAAGCCCTACTAAGGTGTTCGCCGCGGAAAGGAATTGTCGATGCACGGCCAACTTCTCAAGAAAAAATCAGCACGGCGCTTCAAACAAGTTTTTCCAAAAGCGCCACCTCCGCAAGCAACCGTGCTATTTGAATTCCACTAAACCGCCCAAGCTCCACAAACTACGCTGGTTTTTGGGGATCAAGCTTTGCTGCAGAACATGCGCATGGCCTTGCAGCCGCCTCGCTTCGGTTCTGGGCAGGAAGATAGATCCACGGCATTGGTACCAGTGCCACACCCCAATCGGGAATATTCGACATAGACACAAAGCAGAAGCACACATATTCACCGTAGACAAGACGGGACCTGAACGATCTCGGAGGAGCCCTTTTAGTCTTTGGAATGCGTTTGTTCCTGCACACACTGCCGATACCCACACACTCTTGACATGTACTGCAATTGCAAAAACCAACTTGTTTTCACCAGTTTCTTCTGCTCCCCACGTCGGAAACCCTATGTATACTATGAACACAGAGGAGCTCAGAAAACGACCTCTCGAAGAGGATGAACAGGCCGACGTCCCAGGCCCAGACACCCTGCAAAAACCCCATATTTCGTCGTCCCCAGTATCGGCTCCCCAGCCTGGACCTGACGACCAAGACATGGACACCGAGGCGGCCCGAGTTGCCCCTGAAATCAAGGAAGAGGCTTATGCAGAGGACGGCGGTGCTCTGGTTGCGGAAGCGGTGAAAACAGAGCCGGCTGTGGCCGACGTGCCCAATGAACCCAACGGTACCGAGTTAGGACCCGAGGCGGGCCCTGAAAACGGCACCAAACGCTTCAAGCTGGATACACTTGTCGTGGTGCCACACAAAACCCCACAGCTCTTCTACACGTTGCTCAAAACAGGACTCGTCTACGACGTGAGAATGAGATACCACGCCAAGATCTTCACGTCGTACTTCGAATACATCGACCCCCACCCCGAAGACCCTCGTCGAATCTACCGTATTTACAAGAAACTCGCAGAGGCCGGGCTCATTCAGGATACGTCGCTTTCTGGCTCCGAGGAGCTAGGCCCCCTCATGGAGAAGATCCCCATCAGAGAGGCCCGGGCTGAAGAAATCTTGGAAGTGCATTCGGCAGAGCACTTGAAGTACATCTCCCTGACAGAAGAAATGACGAGGGACCAGCTTCTTGAAGAGACAGAGAAAGGCGACTCCATCTACGTCAACAACGACTCTTACCTCCTGGCAAAGCTCTCCTGCGGTGGTTCCATCGAGGCATGCAAGGCTGTGGTCGAGGGCAAAGTCAAGAACTCCTTGGCCATTGTGCGGCCGCCCGGCCACCATGCTGAACCCGATACGCCCGGTGGATTCTGTCTATTCAGTAATGTCGCAGTGGCCGCCAAAAACATCTTGAAGTCGTATCCTGAATCTGTGCGTCGAATTGTGATTCTCGATTGGGATATCCACCACGGAAACGGCACCCAGAAAGCTTTCTACAATGATCCCCGCGTTCTTTATATCTCCCTCCATCGTTACGAAAACGGCAAATTCTATCCAGGCACGAAGTACGGTGGTTCCGATAAAGTCGGCGAGGGTGAAGGTGAAGGCTACTCTGTGAATATCCCATGGAGCGTGCCAGGCGTGGGTGATGGTGATTACGTCTACGCTTTCCGTAGAATTGTGATGCCCATCATCAGCGAATTTGACCCCGATCTTATTATCGTCAGTGCTGGTTTTGATGCCGCAGACGGTGACTTGATTGGCCAGTGTCATGTCAGCCCTGCCGGCTATGGCCACATGACACACATGTTAAAGGCTGTGGCCAAGGGAAAGCTTTCCGTCATTTTAGAAGGTGGATACAGTTTAGACGCTATTAGTGACAGTGCTTTGGGAGTCGCTAAAGTGCTTATAGGTGAGCCTCCCGAAGCCACCATCAGCTCCCAGCCTCGCTTAGAGACGCTTGAAGTGGTCAACGAGGTAATCAGAACGCAAAGCAAATACTGGAAGTGCATGAAACCTGGCAACTCGGCCCATGTCTTCGAAGACGTCTACGACTTATCCACCGACAATCTCCTTTCCTTTGCAGAACCAATCAGAGCATACCAGGCTCAGCAGCTTTTCTCCAACCACTCCTTTATTAGTCTTCCCATCATCGACCACCCAGAGTATAAGCTCTCCACGTTCAGCACAGATCTTCCAACCCACTTGGAAGACCTTATTTTGGCAAGCCCCCAGATTCAAAAGAACTCTACCATCGTTGTTTCTATTCATGACCCACCAGAAGTCTGGGCTAATATAAACTCAATCAACGGAAACATTGAGAGCAGCACATCTGTGGTGCTTGAACATCCATTAACCCGTGTCATGAAAAAGGTGCATTCAGAACTTTCCAACGATGGTGGCTCTCCTGACGATGTGGGCTACATCGACATAAATATTCCTTCCTATACTGAAGCCATCGCTGCAGCATCTTCGAGGGAGGGCTCCGTTGAAAAGACGTCTTCACCGGTGAAGAGCTCAAATTACAACCCCACGATATTCGCCCAGGAGCTTCTCCTTTGGGTTTGGGACAACTACTTAACCTACTTCCCAGAACTCAAAAAGATTGTTTTCGTTGGTTTTGGTGATTCATACCAGTCCATTGTCCACCTTTATGCTAAACGTCCATCGCAGGAAATCAAGGACGTTGTCAAAGGCACAGTGGGCTTTGTCAGCCGATCAAATCTCAAAGCTTTGGTGCCAGTGATGGATGAATCGATGGTAGACTGGTACTACCAGAGTTCCGTTCTTTTCACAAGTTACAAAAATAGTTGTTGGCTAAGCGCTTCAGCGAACACGAAAAACGGCGAGGTTGAGGATGCGGGCAAGCGTCCCAGAAAGAAATATGGACGTGTGTTGAAGGCATCTGTTGACGGATTGTGGGATGTGATTCACGAGAGATTCGACGAGGGAGTGGATTTTATACTTGATCTGATCGAGGATTTCTCCGAATCAGAATCCAACTAAGACTAGTGTACTATCTATGTATTATGAGGCCACATCAGTGGACACGGGCCGAACGCATACTAATACAATGACGCTTTAGACGTAACTCGGAAACCTTTTAGCGAACAGCTTCTCAAGGTCCTCTACATCAGGCATGGAGGAATCACTGGATGTGCTGAGCCGTCTTGTGTTATCAGGTAAAGTCAAGTGCTTTGGCTTTGAGGGCTTAGGTGGTGGTCTCTTCGTTGGTTTCTTTGGTGTCGTAATCTCGACAGTGGATTTCGTCTTCTCCGTCGTAGTTGCCTCTTTCACAGGAATTGACTTCTTAGCCAGATCCGGCTTTCTGACGAGCTCTGCTTGCTTTTTCATGTCCACCTTCACGAGTTCAGGCTTCTTAGAAGAGTTATCCAATTTACTCGAGGGCAAAGACTTCGCAGGAGAATGCTGTCTTTTTGGTATAGAGATCAGCGAGTGTGATTTGCTCAAACCTGGAGGAACGGGCGGTGGTGAACTGTACTTTCTTGGTGATTTGGACTTCAAGCGTTTTTCCGACGGGGTCTTTGTCACAGTTGGTCTCACTGGAACTGGTTCGATCTCTTGACTCTCCTCAACTGAGCTAGACTCATTTGTTACCACGGATTCAGCGCTAGCGGATGTGGAAAGATCAGTGTAATTAATAGCAGAGATATCGTCCTGATCAGTATACTTTCCGTAACCAGTAGCAGTTTTTGGCGCTTTGTAGTCCGAATTACTGAGTAAGAGCGACATTCGCTTTTGAATGGACGATGACTTCTTCTCATGAGATGGAACCCGCAAGTGATGGCGGTCATCGTGACCTTCGTTCTTCTCCTTGGAGCCAGTGAAAAGCTTTCTGAGCGACGTCGAGCTTGAACGCCTCTTGTATTCCGAAGACCCACTCTTTTGGGAAGAAACTGATCCGCCTGTACTTATTCTTCTCAATCCCTTCTTCAAAGATGCTTTGATGGAGCCACCTGTGCTCTGGCGGGAATTGATCCCGTCGTCTTCCTTGGACTTCAAGAATTCGAGCGTCCCGCGATCTATGTCTTCAGACTTTCTATAATTATCGAGTTCAGTCGAGCTGTTATCGACTTGCTTCTTTATCATGTCATGCAAGGTAGCTGAAGAATTAAATGACTTACCGGACGGTCTGGTGGGCAAGTCTGGTTTCTTATGATTCGAACCCATAGAAAGAATCTTTGATTTATCAATTGAAGCAAAGACATCCAGTGTCGCAGCTTTGACTGGAACCTTCGGCGGGATGTTCGCCTGCATCACCTGAGTTTGAGAAGTAGAATCGTTGTTAACACTGGTGTAGTCGTAGCTGACAGGAACAGTCTTGGAGATGCGGACTGAGTATGGAACGGTTTCGGGAAGCTGCTTAATGCCTTGCATCAGACAAACCTCCTGTAGAAGTTGGAGAGCGCTTGGTCTTCTTCTAGGGTCGGCTCTTAAACAACACTTTATGACGTTTTGGAGGCGCTGTGAGTACTGAGGCGAGCCCGGGAAACGAAGATTGACGTCGCAATTGATGATCAGCTGCTCCAAGTCGGCCAATGACTTTTGATGAGGCAGCTCAAACGGAGTAGTGTAGTAACATAGCTTGTACAAGAAAATGCCCAATGCCCAGATATCCAGCTTATCGTCTATAGGGAAGCCATGAGTGAGGTCTATCATTTCTGGAGCCCGATATTGGGGTGTGGTGTGTTGCATGATGTCGGAGTGCAAGGCATTGAGTTCCTGGGGTGTTTGGGGTACCGGGGCGTAGGGCACGGCGGAGCCGAAGTCACAGAGCTTGTAGGTGCCTTTCTCGTCAATCAAGACGTTTTCGATCTTAATGTCTCTGTGTATCAAAGGAGGGTGCAAATGGTGGCACATAGTGACACCGGTGGTAATCTGAGACATGATGGAGAGCACCTCGGGCTCTGCGAGACGATGCGTCAATCTAGTATTCATGAAATCTATCAAGCCGTTTTTGGAGCAGTACTCCATGAGAAGCAACACCTCGTACAGCTGAGTGTCGGTGGCTTTGGTCAACGGAAGCCTCAGAGCATGGGAGTCGATGTACGAAACAATATGCTTGTTTCCACGCAACCGCTTCATGGCATCCACCTCCTGTCTGAGCAAGCTGAGCTGAAGCTTATTAGGAACAACCACCCGCTTCAAACAAGCGACTTTGTTCCCATGGAACGCCGGATCAATAGTGCACGTGTACACATGAGCAAAACCACCCAGTGACAAGTACTTCAAAATGGAGATTTTGTGGGAGCCCACCTGTAGCTGCTTTCCTTTGAGGAAAGCGTCGGGCGGGGCGGAAGTCATAGGTGTGGCGGTCAATGGGAGGTGGTTTTGGATCGAAAGATGTAATATGTTTCCAAAGGCTGTTGCGATATACTGCACCAGTGCCTCAGCGGTGCTAGGGTGCTTCTTGGCGCAAGACCATAAACTGTTTCTGGGCTTAATCAGTGACGGGTTTCAGGGGCGCTGAATCCGAGCCAAGAACGGTGGGGATGACCTGGGAGAGTTGAAGAGTGGATTAGTCAGAGCTGGCGCAGCCTTCGGGTGGTTTTGCTATGGAGTGGAGGAGCGCCAAAAATAGAATAATCGGGGGAGAAAGCTGTTTAAATTCAAAGACAGTCAAGTTTCGAGATTTGTTAATCCCGGGCTTTTCTTGTAAAGCTGGTTTTGTGTGCTTGGACTGGGCCTCGTTAGAGCTTTTCGCAGCCATTTCTCGGTAAAGGCTACATCGGCCCGAAGAGACCGAAAGCAAGCAGACCTTTGGAGCATGAGACAATGAAATTGACTTGATTTTAGTTTCGGGTTGAATTAGTAAAAATGCTCTCCAACGGCTCGCCTCTTCATGATCTGTTGATCATGGTTCCTCGGTCTCAGCTCATAGAACCGACGACGCTTTGCCAGAGTAAAACAAATTTTATTAACCTTAGCAAACTTCCTCAACCATGACCTCTTCAACCTCCGTTGGTTCTTGGCCCGCTTATCACACGGTGTATGCATCGCTGCTATGGTACGTCTAATGCTCTCCTGCACTGCTTGGCGATGAGCACCTACTAGATGAAGCTCTACTTCGAAGCTGAAAAGTTCGTCAATAACGACAAGGGGAGCTTAAAACATAGGATCTTTAATGCTAATCTTTCGAATTCTCCAAAACACGTTTTCGCCCTTGTGATCTCCACCCTCAAGTACAAAGAGCATATCGATGTCATCATACGAAAGTCTCGCTTGAAAGAGGTGCCGCAATTGAAGAAGTTGAAAGTGTCCGATGCCTTACTATCGCTACTTGTCCAGGACTTTCTCTTCTCGGCCAAGGGAAGAATCCAGCTGGGAAAGCATCCGATCAAGGATGCCTTTTTGCTCAATAAGACAAGAATGCAAGCAGAACTCACCAAGCTCAAGCTAAAGCACAAGGTGAAGTCCGTGACTGAACTACCCTTGAAAGAGGGCTTTGACGATGACGAAACGCCCGTGCGCTGGATCCGTGTAAACACATTGAAAACGTCGCCAGAGGCCTTGCTTAAAACCCAATTTTTCACCAAATTGACCCAAGTTTCTTCACTAGACGAGCTCACCGCTCCAGGAATGATATATAAAGACGAGTACATCACGAATCTTTTTGGTATTCATCCCCGGGAGAAAATCACCAGCACCCAGGCTTACGCCCATGGTGCAGTGATTATCCAAGATCGTGCTTCATGCTTCCCTGCTGAGATACTCAACAACGATCCTTCCGATGTGCACAGCTGTGTCATAGACGCCACGGCTGCTCCGGGCAACAAAACTACACATGCAGCCTCTTTTGTGGCCCAGCAAGATGGCGTGGTTTTTGCATTTGAAAGGGATACTCAGAGGGTCAAGACACTCAAGATGATGTGTGAGAAGGCCACTGGAAAAGCCAGAAAAAGCCTAATACACCCGACCCATGCTGACTTCACCACGGTGAAGCCCGAGGAATTCGAAAATGTAACCGGCCTCATTGTGGATCCGTCTTGCAGTGGTTCGGGCATTTTTGGAAGAGCTATAGAGGATGGCAGCTCTGAGCAGGAGAAAGAAGACACTGACGAGACCAGACTCAACAAGCTAGCAGGTTTCCAGTTCAAAATCATGAAGCACGCTCTTTCCTTCCCCAAGGCCCACAAGGTCGTTTACTCAACGTGCTCTATTCATCCGCATGAAAACGAAAGAGTCGTGGTAGATTTGCTCAATGACCCCGAGGTGAAAAACGCCGGGTGGAGACTTGCGCAAAGAGATGTAGTGATCTCGTCGTGGCCCAGAAGAGGCTGGGAGCAAGAATTCACTTCTTTGAGTAATGGAGACGAGGAAAAAGGCCGTGAGCTTGCTGGAGGTTGTGTGAGAGCAGTGCCCAAGGAAGACGGCGGTATTGGCTTCTTTGCAGCCTGTTTTGTACGTGAAAGACAATAAAGCATCCTATATTTTCTATTAAAAGCGTCCGACAATGTCGTCAATGACCTGCTGGGTGGTGGAGGATCCGCCCAAATCAGGGGTCTTGACCTTGTCCTCAACCAAGTTGGCGTCCACGGCCTCGTAGATCTTGGCAGCGGCCTCCTGGTAGCCCATGAACTCCAACATCAAGGCGGTGGAGCGGATCGTGGCAATTGGGTTGGAGATACCCTTGCCCTCAATGTCTGGAGCAGAACCGTGGCAGGGCTCACCAATGGCAAAGTCGGCACCGACGTTGGCCGAAGGAACAACACCCAAAGAGCCCACGAGGGCAGCAGCACCGTCACTCAAAATGTCTCCGTACAAGTTGGGAGCGACCACAACGTCAAAGATCTCAGGCTCTCTGAACATACGATAAACCATCGAGTCGACAATCTGCTCCTTGTACTCGACAGAGCCGTATTTGTCCTTGTTGGCCTCCCAAACGTTCTTGCAAACTTCACGGAAAAGACCGTCGGATGCAGACAAGACGTTGGACTTGTGGGTCACAGTGACAGAGGGCTTGGAGTGGAGCGAGCTGAGATTGGAGGTTTCTCTGATCTTCTGTCTCAGCAAAGCAATATCGTAAGCCATGGCGGCGATTCTGGACGTGGCATTCTCCGAGATTCTCTTGATGGCCTCGGCGACTCTGGTGCCGTCTTCAGCATTGTATGTCTTCTCCTCCTTGACGTACAAGTCCTCGGTGTTTTCTCTGACAATCACCATGTCCACGGGCTTCTCGGCGCCATCCACAGACTTGACAGGTCTGACATTAGCGTACAAGCCCATCTTCTTTCTCAATGCCACAATAGGCGACGAGTAACCGGCGACCTTAACACTTGGCGACGAAACAGCACCGAAAAGGGCACCATCACACTCGTTCTTCAACACCTCCACAGTCTTGTCGGGCAAAGCCGTGCCTGTCTTTTGGAACAACTCGTAACCAGCGTCCAAAGTGACAAACTCAAACTGCAAGTCGAACTGCTGGGGTAACTTCTCCAAAACCGCCTGGCCAGCAGGAATCACCTCACGGCCAATGCCGTCACCGGGGATGAGGCCGATCTTCAATTTCTTCAAGGAGGCGCTGGATGTGGAGAAAGTCCGCACTGATCTGGAAAACATGGTGGTGGTGGAGTTGGAGTCTGTGAAAATTCTACGCTTGTCCGGGCCGGCATAGGTCTGGGTGTGCATGCAGCAGGACCACTATCGGTTTTCTGGGGAAAGCCGTGTATGAGTCACCGGGTGGATGAAGTGGTGATATGAAAAGGAGGCTGCATTTGTTTTATGGGTAGAAGTACTTTCAATTTTGTATGTTTAGGCAAGTTCGGAGGTAAACGTAAAAAAGTCAGCCGGTTAACTGGGACTTACTGGGAGATAAGCATGCGCAATGTCAGTGGATGATTCAAGTACCGCCGTACGGCCGATTACACACAGAATTGACTTCGATAAGAAATCAAAGTGTTTTAAAAGTAACTTTGGGGTGCTTTTGGCCGTTTGTATGATTTTGCTGAAAATAAGCGGTGGCGTTTATGTGTAATATGGATTCCTTTCAATGGCTGCAATCTATGATGGCTGCAAACAAGACTCGCGCCGAGTCTACTTAGGCAAACTACTGCTGTTACTCATGGTCTCTATAATTGAACGTAAATCGTACACAGCTGTCATTTCCAGGCTCTACCCGGAACGCAGCTTTCTTAAAATCCTATAAAATTACCCTAGAGGCTAGCTCTTTTGGTCCTTGCTGTCCAACCCAGTCAGAACACCAGTGGCATACGAGATGGTCTCATAATCCACTCCCTGGACAACATGGCCTTGCAAATCCTCTTCGAAGTTCTCCACATCCTGGAACTCCTCGTACCAGGCCTTCTCAAAAGGTTTCACGTCAGGTGCACCTTCCACGGGCCAGAAGTAGCACAAAAGTGCGTAAACTATGGACGAGGCAAAGAATCCGGTGAAAAAATTGAGTCTGTAGACGTAGATTGCACCAATGGGCACGGCAGACTCACCCTTCACTTGTCCCACGAACCCAACAATGTTGGGCAAGATTCCGCAAAGATAAGCTATAAGAGCCCTAGGGTTCGAGCCAATCTTGTTGTACTTGTACACTGAAGGCTGGGACTGGTCCTCAGGAGCAAACAAGGAGTACAAATGAGTCAACTTCAAGTAGCCTCTTCTCACGTAGTAGTAATCGCAACAAATGACCCCCACAATAGAAGAAAGGAACACGGAGTATGCGGACAAGTAGTTGGTGAAGTTGGAAGAGCTCGACGTCAAGTTCCATGGCTGCACGACCAAGGCCAAAATGGCGCAAAGATAAGAGCCCCTTCTGATAGTCAAGTACTTCGGGAGAAGAGATGTGACATCAGTACCGAATGAAAGTGAGTTGGCCGAAATGTTCGTACCCAACTGGGCAATGGCAAAACAGAATCCAAGTAAGAACACTCCAGCCCTGTTTCCAGCAGTGTAGTTGTCCAAGAAGTGACCCAAAACGTCCAATGGATTCCAAGTGGGCTCTCCGTACAAGACCTCAGAAGCCGAACTCACAAGGATACCAATCAACGAAGTGATGGAAAAACACAACGGAATGGAAACTGTTTGAACGACGTACTTCATTTGGAATGAAGGCTTGTTGGCAAAACGGGAAAAGTCTGGGGCGTTTGTAATTAAGGTAGCGAAATTGGCCAATGCGTTCATGGTCGACTCGACAAAAGCCCAGGCCAAGTCGTTTGAATTGAGCGTGGTAGACTTATGGATAGCGGGACCAGCGCCGTGCGCCTTAACCAACGTCCACACTAAGAAGGTCACACCAGCAAAGGGGACGATGTAAGCCTTAACAGTGAACAAGTGTCTTATCTTATGGGGAGGAAACCACAAGAACGGAAGCTGGAAAAGCCAGAAAAGGAAAAACGTCAAGAATGTGAAAGTGGTCAAGTTGGGGTTGTTGATTCCGTTGTGCATGGTTTGGTCAAGATGCTGGCCAAAGATAGCTCTCAACATCAAACCGATACATGGGGCAGCCACCATACTTTGGACGGAGTACCAGATGCACGACATCACCACACGGTTGATCACTGGCCAAGCAGCGAAAAAGATACCGAAAGATGACCTCACAGCAATTGGAAACGAAATGTGGTTCACCACACCGATTCGAGCTGAAATCGACACAAAGACACCACACAACAAGTAGCCGACCCAGACGGATAGCCACGTCTGCCACCAAGTCATACCCTGCTGAACACCAGAGGATGCAATCATCCAAGTATTGATGTTGAAAGAATCGGCGATCCAGAAGAACGCATAGTTGTACCAAGACCACTGTCTTCTAGCAGCCTCAACAGGACGCAAGTCATGATTGAAGAGAAACCGTTGCATACTGGTCAAGTCGCCAGGATTGTCGACCTCGATCCAGTCGTTGAATCTCTTATACCATGGCTTGTTGTTAGGCTCTATGCTGGCGTCCTCGGTGACCTCGATGGTTGTTACAGGACTTTTAGACATTTGATCTACAGATCATACAAGGCAGAAGCCCGAGTATTTATAAGTTTTTCACTGCGGCATCGCTGATTAGGCCAGGCTGCAGAAGGACATTTACGCTTAGTCTGATAAAACAAGACAGGCGGATAACGTAGGTCTGGCGCGATGCAGGAATCGGCGTTTGCTTTATAGATAAGGATTCAAAGGGCGGTCAGGTGGCCATCTTGAATGTCCGAGAATGAAAAGGGGCTCGAGTGATGAAGTTTTTTTCTGGAGCAAAACTTCACGAAAATCCTTTTTTAGAAAATCCCTTTTTTCTTTTTGCTGAAGCTCTTGCTCTAGTCAGCACATATCACCAGATAATGGCAAAGCCTGAGGGGTTCAGACACACAGGTCCGTTGCGGCATAAGCCAGGAGGGGATTTCATAAATACCTGTGGCTTGTCATGACTGTTCAGCATAAAAACCAGATCATGTATATTGGGGTGTAGATTGGAAGCAAGAATCTGGGGTGGAATTTGGTTGCCTATTTCGATAGTGACACCTGCGTCTATCGGCGCGATATCTCTGTCAAAGATCAGACGAGTCTGGCGCGGCGAACTTTTTGCAACCACGGGCCGAATTCTGCAGGGAGGCTAAAAGTGGAAGTGAAGACTTTGACCATGGCGGTCAGGTAGTAGGGGTTCAGATGAGATAGATAAGCAATTTGGTTGAGAAATCTAGGTATTTCGTCGAAGCCCCCTTTTTCTTTAATATTGCAAGTGGTCGCTGTTTTTGAGAATATAGTGAGAAATAGTGACATGCGCAAATGCATCAAACTTTATCTATCTACCAAAAATCAGCCTTGCAACGAGTGTCTATAAAATTGTCATAGAACGACCAGCGGAAAGACTTTTGGGAATCATCCGGCGTCCGAATTTCTTTGCGTAGCTGGAGCGGACAGGGGGGCACTTTATCGAAATGTGAAGAATGGCACCGGATTTTCGAGCCACGAATGCTGTCTTATCCTTCCAATTTCGAATTCACAAGAGGAAAGAAGACAAAATTGTTCAAGTATTAAAGAGGTAAACGATGATGAGAGGTATGTACGGATAAGATGGGATGTCACGGTATTTGAGTCTCTGACCAGTGTCTATAGGTCTTTATTCGTCAGCGTCTTCTGCTACAAACTTTGCATACTACCAAAGAACACTCTTTTCGCTCGGGTTGCTCAAGGACTAAGGGATACTCCCAGAATCAACCATCCAGTATGACTCGGCGGGTATAAAGAAGCTGTTTGGCTACGTGATAAGAATGGAGTGCTTAAGTTTTCAAGCGCCATCTAATTGATCTGTTGAAGTGTTGTGGAATATGGGATTGGCCATCCCTGCCACCGAAAATGGTATAGATGTCCACTATGGCTTCAAAACGTCGGTTCAAGAAACGAAAAATCTCAACGGAGCAAATCTACAGTTGTAGCAGTCGCTCTCGACAAGTGGGCAGAAAGGCCCAAAACATGCAGAATAAGGTTGATTTGCTCGTTCAAACTGAACTCCTCATCTGCCAAAACAAGTGAGATTTGCTCCAGATCTGGGGTCAGCTTCGTTTTGAAGTCCGAGGAAAGTTCGCAGCATGAGACCCAGCTTAATATAGAGGTGTTCAGCCGTATGGTCGAGGTGAGATGCTACGATTCAGGCAACAAGCTTCTTGATGGGCTTTTGAACAAATGACGAAAAATTTAAGTTTTTTTTTTTTTTTTTTTTTTTTTTCCTCAACCTCCAGCCCTCAAGAAACCCCTGACCTTCTTCAGGGTTCTCCATGTCTTGGCTGCGAATCGAAAGTGCGGACTTTCACTACCGAGTTGTACAACAACGGAGCTTCCGAACATTTAATACACCTCCACGCATCCTCCCTAATCTCTCTCGAGATCTTTTTTAAAAAACCTCCCGCCCTTGCCACCTAACAGTCACACTTTGGTGCCCCCTGTACACAACCACAAGTGAGGTCCACTGAAAATTTCTCGGAGTCACCTTAGTTATAGTGTAGCACCTATTCATCATAATGCAGAGAGCTCTTTACGCCGTGACGAGATCAGCCGCCATGCCAGCCCTTAGGATGGCCAGACCAGCTATGGTCCAGCCATTAAGGTACAATTTTGCTGCAGTCAGATTCAACAGCACCAAGCCCGAGGGTGAGGCTAAGGAAGAGGCCAAGGAGGAGGCCAAGGAGGAGGCCAAAGAGGAGCCAGAACAGGACCCAATCGTGGCCGAGTTGCAACAAAAATTGGAGAAGAAAGACAAGGACTTGGCCGACATGAAGAACCACTACGCCAGAGCCGTCGCTGACTTCAGAAACTTGCAAGAAACTACCAAGAAGGAGATGCAAAAGAGCAAGGACTTTGCCTTGCAGAAATTCGCCAAGGACCTTTTGGAGTCTCTCGACAACTTCGAGTTGGCCTTGAACTCCGTCAAGGAGGAAACCTTATCTTCTAGTGCCGAAGTGAAGAACTTGTACGATGGTGTTTCCATGACGAAACATGTTTTCCAGAAAACATTGGAGAAGCACGGAATCGAGAAAATCGACCCCATGGGCGAGGCTTTCGACCCCAACCACCACGAGGCCACCTTTGAGATTCCCCAGCCCGACAAGGAGCCCGGCACCGTTTTCCATGTTCAGCAGCCTGGCTACACCTTGAACAGCAGAGTGTTGAGACCCGCCAAGGTGGGATTGGTCAAGGGCGAAAACTAGATTAATCATCTTTTGTAAATAGTAACGACCCCCAGCAGACCCGTGATGAACTGGGTCTGGCATTTCTTCTGCAGATTTTGTGTAACTCAGTAGGCTGCGAAGACATCCACATCGAGCCGCGGTTCTTTCTCCACATGTTTGCACTGCGATTGAACTTGAGGCCGTGGGTGCTAAAACGGCAGATCCGTTGCTTTCAGCTTCCACCGACGTATAAACCGAATGGCCGGTTTGTGGGAAAGCTTCCTTTTGGAAAGTTGTTGAACATCTGGTGGAACTCTCTCAGACCAGGCAGACTCGAAGAGCTTCAACAAGCCTTGCTTGAGCACCACTTTCCCTTGGACAAGAAGGAGAACCAGGGAGTCAGAAGAGAATCTAGCAAAGTGCCCATTGACGATGAGGGAAACTTCATCAACGAGGTCTCTTTTGAGGTGGTCAACGGTGAGAACTATACCACCAAACATGTGGTGTTTGTCCATGGATATGGCGCCTCGCTAGGCTGCTTTGCCCGGAACTTCCAGCTTATCAACAAGTTTAAGGGGCTCAAACACAACTACAAAGTGCATTTTCTCGACAACATCACGTTTGCGTTGAGCTCCAATCCTCCCATCAAGAGCATCGACTACAGTGCGCCTATACCGCAGGTGGACTACATTAAAATGAATGACACCAAGCCAACTGTTGCTAAGGAGCTTTACAAAAAGTACTACAAGCTCATTGATAGCTACGAGTTCGATGTGGAGAAGTTCAAGCAGTCCAAGGACCTGCTCCTTCCAGTGCTCAAGGACATGGAGGACTACTACACCCTGGCGCTAGAGGGGTGGAGAAAAGCCTTGAAAATCGACAAAATTGATTTCTTAGTGGGCCATTCCTTTGGCGGGTTTTGGCTGGGTTCTTACGCTGTGAGAAATCCAGACAAGGTGGACCGATTGGTGCTTTTGTCTCCCGTGGGGCTAGAGAGAACAGCATTTGCCTTGACAGCACCAGTTCCAGAGCAGCAGGAGAATTCGCCTTCTCTTGACCCCACCTCGTACAACTTCTTGAGCAGATACCCGATTCTCTCCAAGGAGACAATCTACAAATGGTACCATGTCCAGCCCAAGTTGCCCCGGCTTTTGAAGTTCATGGGTCCGTGGGGAGTAGCCAAGTACTACGATATGTGGTACAGTAAGCTTTTCGCCATAAACAAGGTGATCAACAAGCTTGGTGGACCAAAGATTTTCACAAGCGAGAATGAATTGGTCTTTGGCTCCAACACTGAGTGCCAGCTTCTCATCGAGTACTTATACAACTCGATCACTAGCGGTACAAAATCAGACACCCACGTGAAGTACCTTTTGACGCCCTCCACGACAAGCAGATGGCCGCTTTATGACAAGTTCACGGGGTCCAACAAAGAAGACCTCTCTAAGTTCAAGGTGCACATTGCGTACGGGCAGTACGATTTTATGAATTCAGAGGCGGGGGAAAAGCTCGTCAAGGAACTCAATGAGACGTTTGGTGTGGACAACGCTAGATTTCATATAGTGGCAGAGGGCGGCCACAACTTGTACATCCAGAACCCCTTCGGCACTAACGAGCTTGTGGAGCGGATCGTGAAGGAGAGCGATGCATGATTATTTATTAGAAGCATTTGATTTCAGATAGACCAATAGACACTTTAAAGACGATTAGGTGTGTAGTCCTCATGGGTTCATTGAAGGAACATGGGGATGCCTCGGTTGGATGTTTCTGCTCAAAACAAATTCTACAATTTTGGGAACTGGAATCTAGCGAGAGGTACAATTCTCAGAATTGTCGAGACCGGAGAGGTAAAGAAGAGTCTCCACCACTGATCCCATCATCCATCTCTGAAGACTTCAAAGAAAAAAAAAAAAAAAAAAAAAATAAGAAAACATCAGAAAAGAGTATGGCTTGAAAAACTGCTCGATCATTGCCCACCATGGCCATTACGCTTCACCTGTTCACTCACCTACGCTGTACTGAACCACTACAACGGTGCAACGGGTGAACCGGGTAAAAAGCAAGCCGCTGCAACTTGCTGCCTGCTCCGAAATCAAGTCAAGATAAAATATTCAAAAAACTTGCACCCCCAAAAAACAAATATCAACACCCCCCATTTCCACCTCCATCATATCTCACCCACCATCGTGTTGATAATACTGCTACACCTCAGACCGTGGGGAAGCTCCCCTCAGGTGTGCACGGCAGGCACGGTTCGACAAGATCGGAGAAAAAAAAACATATAAAGAGCGCATTTCCAGACCAAATCTCGAAAATCGCACCGAGCAATTATGCCTCCTCCCTCAGAGTCGTCTAGGCTCTTGAGCACTCCCCCACCGTCGCTGGGGCCTAATTCTTCCACTCGTCGAGCAAGACCTCCTCTACTCTCTGTACCCAGTTCCCAGTCGGTCAGATCGGTCCGTTCTGCCCGGAGCATGGACCCTGTTATTGCCGACTACCGTCTGTGTGATGTGGATCTGCTCAACTTGGAGTCCATCGAGGCCCATAAGTCTTTCAGTCGCTGGGCGTATGTCAGCTACTATCTCCCCATTCTCCGGTGGCTTCCTAACTATAGCGCTAAGCAGAACTTGTTGGGAGACACTTTGGCTGGTGCTACTATGGCCAGTTTCCAGATGCCGTTGGTGATGTCATTGGCCACTTCTTTGGCGAAATTGCCGCCTTTGGTGGGATTGTACTCTGTGGTGGGTGCTGCTGCTGCTTATGCTGTTTTTGGCGGGGTGCCAGTACTTGTGGTTGGACCGCTGCCCAGTACAGCGGTCTTGTACGGCCAGGTAATCCAGGATATCTTGCACTCTCACAAGGAGATGCAATTGACCAACTTGGAGGTCAGTGCTACCATCTCGGTGGGCACATCTGCAATCTTGTTGGCGTGTGGCTTGCTCAAATGGGGGTTTCTAGATAACATTTTCCTGAGGGCATTACTCAAAGGCTTCATAGGCGCCATGGGCGTGGTGATGATTATCAACCAGTTTGACATCCAGATGGGGCTCCAGCATTTGGCTGCAAAACAGCCTCCGCAGTCCATTGTCGATAAGGTGGTGTTTGCAGTGGTGAATGCTCAGGACGCACACCGGCTCACGGTGGCCATTACGGTGACCACATTGATAATTGTGCTTCTTGTACGAAAACTCAAAAACACCTTGGTCAGCCGCTACGGCTTCAAACTGGCGGTGTATATCCCCGAGCTTCTCGGCATGGTGGTCGTAGCTACCATACTCTCCTACACCTTGGACTGGGAAAGCAAGGGCGTAGAGATTGTGGGGGACTTGACCAAAACCAAAACGAACAAAGTGTCTACCGATTCCTTGATCGTCAATCCCTTCAAGCTCTCCCGCTTCCCGTTGTTCAAAAGGGTCTTCCAAACATCCTTTCTCTGCTCCATCCTCGGCTTCTTCGACTCCACAACGGCCACCAAGGCTCTAGGGGCACGCTACAACTACAATGTCTCTTCTAATAGGGAGCTAGTGGCGCTTGGCATGGCCAATTTCGCCATCACCATGTTTGGCGGTCTTCCTTCCTTCGGAGCCTTGGGCAGATCCAAGGTCAACATTCTCGCTGGAGCCCTGACACCCATGGCCACGCTGATCATGGCGGTCATAGTGGTGATAGCCATTAGGTACTTGCTTCCTCTTTTGTACTATTTGCCCGAGTGTGTGCTTGCGTTGAGCACCACCATAATTGGGTTGACGGTGCTAGAAGAGATCCCGCACGATGTGACGTTTTTCTGGGGAATTTCCGGCTACGATGAGATCGTCTCTTTGTTGGTAGTTTTTGCTACGACCATTTTCTGGAACGTCGAGTCGGGCGTCATTCTCGCTATAGTCATTGCCGTTGTTCGGATCATCAAGGCTGGCACCCAGTCCCGCATTCATATCTTGGGCAGAGTGCCCAACACGACGGTATTCAGAAACGCCGACGAGCTCATTGAGGAGAGTTTTTCAACATACACAGAAGCAGAGCATCAGGAAGACAATGGAGAGACAGACAATTTGGCAGAGTTGGTCGCCGAGATCCAGCAGATCGAAGGCGTGCTCATTATCAAGATCCCCGAGCCATTGAACTTTGCCAATCTGGGTGCGTTGCGGGGACGCCTTAGCCGAATCGAAAAGTTCGGCACACTTCTGGTACACCCTTCTCAGCCGTCAGTTCGGGGTTTTGAAGAAGGCGCAATCAAGTTTGTGATTTTCGACTGCAAAGGCATGACAAGCATCGACGCTTCAGCTACACAGACACTATGCGAGATTGTGCGCAGATACAGCGAGGTTAATAATATCTGTGTGTCGTTTGCAAGAGTGCCGACAAACTCGCAAGTCCGAAACAGGTTTCGGCAGCTGGGAATTGTGGGGATAGTCAACTCCAACTACGAGCGGTTTGTGAAGGGCCGGTCAACACCTCGGCTCTCTGGAGGAAGCAGCTCTACATCTCTACGCACATACACAGTAGCCAAGCGATTGGGAAACGGGTTTTTCCTCAGCATTGACGAGGCGCTCAAGGCGCTAGATATCGAGAGCGTTTGATCTACAAGCAGGTGACATTTGAAAAGTGCAAGTAATGGTTGCAAAATGGACGGTATAAGAGAGGCATGACTGGCCTTGACCAATGTGCGCATTTGTAATGAAGGCCGTCTTGGTAATGCCTGCAGACTCCACAAGGCTGGCCTGTGTGAGCATTGCTCATACTTAAGAGATGTTTTGCGCATCCAGACCTACAGCGAAAGCTACTTCCATTCTTTTGAACCTTTGGTCATGATTAGATGCTATAGACAATTATCGACGTCGCTAGTGCGTTCGTCCAACAAATTTGCGTTTTACGACTTGGTGCTTAGGACCCCGACCCACCCCAGAATGCCGATCGAGGCCCTGTTGATGAAACCCAGAGAACTAGATAAGCTCAAGGGCAAGACAAAGACGACCTTTGAGGGAAACTACGCGCTTGAGGATCTCTCGCCGGAAGAGCGGATCGCCAAGGTCTTTGGTGGCCGTATCAAGGGTGAAGAGAGACAGAGCTCCAGTCGTATGAACATCGGCGAACCCAGAATCATCGCCGGTGTCACCGTCCCAGATAAGCCTTTAGAACCCGACAACTGCTGCATGAGTGGCTGTATCAACTGCGTTTGGGAATTGTACAATGATGACGTCAAGGACTGGAACGAAAGGAGAGCTTTGGCGGCTGACAAGCTCAAGGAGCAAGGCGGCGTATGGCCTGCTGACTTCCATCCGCCATTGAAGCAGTTGAACAAGGAGAATATTCCCGAGGGCATGGAGGTGGACCCTGAGACCACAGCAAAGTCGGATACCGAGGAGAGTTGGGGTGGTGTTCCTGTGGCCATTAGAGTGTTTGCCCAGACCGAAAAGCGGTTGAAGGCCAAGAGGCGTGCAAGATCTGAAGCCTCGTAGGCTTTTGGATGCTTATAACACCGCTTAGAAACCATCAAGGACCGAAACTCACTCAGAGTCCCTACCTTCCATATGGCCTTTCTCCCGGCCAGTCACCATCTGCATCAGAGGACAATCGAGCTTTGCTCTCTTCTCTACATCATTTTGCATCGTTTATCTTAATTTATATTGGCATATATCATGAATCTACTCGTCCAAGTCAAGGCCCTTCAGTTTGTAGAACGTCTTGGCCTCGTCGATCTGCTGCAACAACTCCCTGTAGCTGCCCTCCTTGTCCTTGAAAGTCAAAACACCCCAGCCTAGCGTGGCCAAGGAGTAGCTGCCAAAAGTGACCAAAGCCCACCATGGCAAGTATGGCAAGATTTCGTTCTGCACCAACTCGCCAGTGGGAATGGTGCCAGTGATCAAAGCAAAGTAGACTGCACCGACGGCGAAAAATGCAAGGGCGGTCTCGGTGGCTTTAGTCATGGCGGTGGATGATTTCTTGTTGAAGTCGCTTTACGTGTTTTTATCAGAGCGAACTGTGTGTGTACTGCAGGGAGGGCCCCACTTGTGGAACCATACCGACCAGCCAGACCTCCGTGATCCTTATGTTTTTTTTTTAATGGAGGGATTCATTGGAGAGAATTTGACTTTTGTTTGAAGCTTTAATTTCATTATATTGAAGGGACTTGGGGTGGAAGATTCTGCGTTGACTCAGGAACGTTCAATGGTCCGCATGGATAGCCTCGTGTTTGATGAAACCATCGAAGGAAGCGAGTTTCTCGGCCGCTGCTCCTCCCGCTTGCTTGATTCTATTAAGTACCGACTCTTCAGTCACAGAAGCAGGATCAATTACTTCCTCATCCATACCATGGTCTTGTGTATCTTTCACTTCTTCTCCATCTTCATCCTCCTCTTCGACCTCCTCGTCTTCGTCACCATCCATGTCTTCATCTTGATCCTCTCCAGCCTCCTTCTCCGTGTAGTCTGCATGCACAATCTCATGTATCTTTTCCCGCTCAATGGGCAATTCTTTGTACATCTGGCGTAACTTGTATCTGACGATGCGACGAATGGTCTCGAAGATCTGCTTCTTGATCCAGCCTTCCTGTGGATCCAACGTATCTCTCAATAGTTCACCTTGTGCTTCCGCTCGCTTGATAACATCGACAATGTCTTCGTCCATAATATCACCGATCTGGTAATTAATTGCTCGAGGGAGTTTCGTACCAGTGAAGAGCAAATGCTCAGAGACGGTTATGTCCGAATTGGGGTCGTTCATTTTGATGGTGTTGGGAACCACTCGCGTGAGATCCTCATTTTGATCAAGCTTCGAGCGAAGTCCTTGTAGACGGAAATACCCACTTTGGTATACCCAAAATGAGCTGCTTTCCTTCGGATTCACTCCTAGCCTGACATTGCAGAATCTCCAAGGACCATTCTTGTAGCAAAAGGATACGTAAGGTAGTGCTTCTTTCACGGCGCCTTTCAATGGTTCTGGAGTGGTATCCACCAACAGCTTTCTTAGCCATATAGGCTTGACTTCAAAAAGTCTTCGGAGGAAATGAATACAATCAAAAAGCTTTGCGTCAGCATATTCGCTGGAAAGATCCGTTGCCACCATCCATTCGTACTTCTTGATGATTTCTGGAAGAGGTGCCTGGGGCACCGAGTCGCCGTAAAAGTCGACCGTGTTGGTGAACAACTTTTTAGAGTCCAATTTCATCACAACCTTTGCATTTCCTTCTTCGTCACGTAAAGTAACAGTGTAAGGGCTTTTCTGGTACCGGAAGTCGAAAGGAAAACGGATGCCGCTGAAGTGTGGAGGCGGTATAAGCTGGTGGTCCTTGTTCTCGAATATCTGCGGATCTTCATAGTCGTCCGTCTTTTTTAGTTTTTCTCGGTAAAACTTCTTGTAGTCGTCAAACTGGTTCAGGCGCAACACATCCTTGTTGAAATCTTGTGCCATCTTGTTATTCTTGGTCGACATCTGGAAATCGGCAATTGCCCTGAAACTATAATTCTTGTTTATGATAGCTACGGGCTCCACCTTTGACTGAAGACCGTCTTGCTCAGATTTCTTCAAAAGCTCTCTTACGGAGTATTTCTGTGGGGAATCATGGTAGTCTTTGGGTAGACTCGACTTGGGTATGGAAACTTTAAGCAAAACCTTTTCTCTTCTATTGACCGAGGCTTGAACTGGATGGTGAAATGGGTCATTTCGGAGTTTCAATTCCAAGGTTTTATCATCCACAGCGTGACTGCTGGGCTGGATAGCTGAAGGTCTGTATTGAGAGTTGATGGCTTTCTGAAGTCTCTCTTTTCCCCCTAGCATATGGACGGCTTTGTCTGTGTTCTTGACGTTGAAAGGCAATTCCACAGACGTCACATGGGGGATGTCCATGGAATGCTTTTTGGCATGGTCTCGATTTGACATTTAAAAATATAGTGTTGTTTAGTAAATGTGAGTTTATAGATATGTGTATGCGCGATGCAAAAATAATGCCTTCAGCCAGATTCGAACTGACGATCTCCTCATTACTAGTGAGGTGCCTTACCAACTTGGCCATAAAGGCAAATTTTATTTGTTCCTAGTGCGGGTAATATATGTCGTGCATAGAGCTGGGGCTAAAAATGCGCTTTTTGCAGGAAAAATACCCTCAGTCAAAAGCATAAGTTGTAAGTTCCTCTGAAAAAGTGTTTAGACTTAATTGGGCCCGTTCTAGGGTACCAATTGGCGAAAGAAATTTGTATTCACCATATAAGGTAATTCTAGTGAATCAAGTTGGCTCCTGAGACTTGTTGTGAAAAGACACAATAGTATTGGATCTAAAGATAATGCCTGAAAAGTTTGGAAATCACAAACATGGCTAAATTGCCCCATTTAAGTGGTGATTCTACAGATAGAATATTTGACCTTACAGGGCAGAGGGGTAAGAGGGAAAATGTTGAAATTTGGCATTTATAGAGCATTGCCTTTTAACTCTGCATTGTCTATCAGTCACAGCAATGGGAAAAATTTGCTTTCTTGAAAAGAGATGGACTACTACTCGAAAATAAGTATTGAAACAGTTCATTTACATACCTTTGCTATCTAAACGGTACTGAAACAGCCAAGAAAAAGTCACTTCTATCTCCCACTTCCCCTCTACCTTCAAGGTTCCTTTAGAACCAGGTAAATCTATTGAATCCACCCGCTCGTCAAATACAAGAACCTATTCTCCACCAAACCCCTAGAAACTTTCCCGGGGTATCCACAAATGTCAACCTCATTCGGATTTTGAATTTACTCTTAACTGAACTAAAATTACATTCTCCAGAGCGTTGCGATCCATCCAAGGCCGCTGCTTCTGGCTGATCTGCGCTAAAGGATAACAGCCTATCAACATGGGAGCTTTCGATAATCGAATTTCCTTGACTGGCCCATTTATCAGTAACTTCAAGTATTCACTTGAAAGAAAAGCGCCAAAAATTCGAAAAATTGACCTCCCATACGTTAGTTGAAAAGCCCACGAGACCCCATGGGGTTGATAGCCACGGCAGGACTCTCGAAACGGACCTGGTGGCCTCATAAAATCACCAATTGATCACATAAGAGGTCGTTTCTACAGTGTAATATCTCCTTTTTTCACTTCCATCAAATATCATCAATTGGAAAATCTCCATTCGCCCGGATCACTACACCTGGTTTCACCTCCCCAGTTGTATCACCAGATCACCACAGCCGGTCACAAACACTAATATTGCAACCCCTGTCGATTCTCCATCTCACATTGACCAATTCAACACAAATTCCAACTCAATTCTCAAACCTGCCAAACAATACCCCCACCGCAATCTCTGGCTGTCAACCCCAGATTATGGCTGCGAAAGCCCTGAGCCACAGCAGACTGGATCTACCAATCAGC
The DNA here is from genome assembly GCA_003708405.2 of Candidozyma heveicola. NCBI lineage: Eukaryota > Fungi > Ascomycota > Pichiomycetes > Serinales > Metschnikowiaceae > Candidozyma > Candidozyma heveicola. The sequence goes on from PPOB02000007.1 coordinate 193,659, forward strand.
GGCCATTACGCTCTAGGCCAAGCCAGAAAAACCCAAACCATCTTGACCCAAACATCCGATTTCCCTGATCCCACTGCCATTTTAAAAAAATCCCAAAAACCCGCCGTTCGGTCGGACTCGGAGAGCTCTAGCGGGCCTGGGAATCGTTCGCGCTGATTGGCCCGTGGACTCGAGGTCGAGCGGTTTTCACACTATCCCCCACGACTATATAAGCGCGAAAAATTCACCGGCCCGATCCTCCCCAGACTCCCATTTATCCTCACGATGTTCAAGGTTTCTGCTAGATCTTTCGCCTCCTCCGCCTCCTCTGCCTACAAGGTTGCCGTTCTCGGTGCCGGTGGCGGAATTGGCCAGCCATTGTCGCTTTTGATGAAGTTGAACCACAAGGTCACTGACTTGGCTCTTTACGACTTGAAGGGTGCCCCAGGTGTTGCGGCCGATGTTTCCCACGTCCCCACCAACTCCACCGTCCAGGGCTACAACCCCGACTCTTTGGAGCAGGCCTTGACTGGCTCTGACGTGATTGTCATCCCAGCCGGTGTCCCAAGAAAGCCAGGTATGACCAGAGACGACTTGTTCAACACCAACGCTTCCATTGTCAGAGACTTGGCCAAGGCTGCTGCCGACTACGCCCCCAACGCCTCCCTCTGCATCATCTCCAACCCTGTCAACTCCACCGTGCCAATTGTCGCTGAGGTGCTCAAGTCCAAGGGTGTGTACAACCCCAAGAAGTTGTTCGGTGTCACCACCTTGGACGTTTTGAGAGCCTCCAGATTCGCTTCTGAGGTCGCCGGCACCAACCCTGTCAACGAGAAGATCACCGTTGTCGGTGGCCACTCTGGTGTCACCATTGTGCCATTGTTGTCCCAGACCAACCACAAGAGCTTGGACCAGGAGACCAGAGACGCCTTGGTCCACAGAATCCAGTTCGGTGGTGACGAGGTTGTCCAGGCCAAGGACGGTGCTGGCTCTGCCACTTTGTCCATGGCCCAGGCCGGTGCTAGATTCGCTGGTGCCGTTTTGGACGGTTTGGCCGGTGAGACCGACGTTGTCGAGCCATCTTTCGTCGACTCCCCATTGTTCAAGGACGAGGGTGTTGACTTCTTCTCCTCCAAGGTCACCTTGGGCCCTGAGGGTGCCGAGAAGATCCACGGCTTGGGCGAGTTGTCCGACTACGAGGAGGGCTTGATCAAGAAGGCCAAGGAGACCTTGATCGGCAACATCAAGAAGGGTGTCGACTTTGTCAAGCAGAACCCATAAGTCTGTTCAATAAAATGATTTTAGAGACGGGTGTAGATGGAGCTGAGTTGAGCTCTAGGAGAGTTGAACGCAAGCCTAGCAAGTCCAATCACAGAGTAGCGCTGGGAGGTCTCATAAGGGAAGGAATTGAAGGCAGAAAGGAAGGAGAAGGGCAGTCAGTGAAAGACGGCCATAGTTACCAATGCAGATCGTCCAGCCTGAGTCCAATGCTTATCGATTTCCTCGTCACCTCTGGCATATTGGGAGATGGGGGATAAATTGGTTTCTTGTCTACTTACAAAAGACCTTTTTTTCTTTTTCAACCGCAATGGCTTTTCGTTCTGAAGAAGGTGATCGGGGCAGAGTGGACGATTTCGTACACCTCGATTTTTCCGCCGTGATTGCTTGAAAGCCATTCTAAACCGGAACTAGCTTCAAACCAAATCCCACCACTTAGCAATGGACAGCTTTAAAGCTCCAAAACATGGAAATTTCAAAAGCCCTTTGTGTGCCTATATTATGAATATTTCAACGTCAGAACCCTAAATGTGCATAATATCCAGGCAACGTAGTAATTTTTCATTCACAATTGGGTGATCATATAACGCAAGTTGCAGCACTATTCGGCTAAACGCAATATTCTCCTGAAACTGCCTCTCATTCAGCACCCAGACTCTAGACGAAACGGGGTTTCACAGGCTCGTAAAGCAGACCCGGAAAGAAAATTAACGACTTTGCGGCTCTTTATTTTTCGATCTCTGAAAACATGCCAACTTCCCGACCATGTCCAATTCCACGCATTTCTTGCCGAGCTCCAATCTGAAACCGCCGTCCCAATCCAAACCTTGAAACCAACCTTTAACGCCGTTCTCTTAAATCCGATCTTTTCTTACATAAACTTTTCATTCACTCCAAGAGTACATGCTCGGATTCAAGGTCTTTTCCTCTTTGGGTAGTCTCAAGGGACCAGCGGTCCTCGGGCCTTTTCTCGCCCGATTCCTCATACCCTAAGCCTGAATCGCGGTCCGGCATCACCCGATTCTTCAGGGTCAACCGTGAATGTTCTGAAAACCGAAGGATGCAAATTTCATCATCGCCATGACGTCAACATCTCCTTTAAATCCCAAGCTAAAGAACCTGTAACGTCATTTACGCCATGTCTGGATCTGGGGTGAGCGGTTCCACGCATGGGTTTAAGCGAGCAAGTGCATGTTCCATGCATGGATAACCGCTGTAGGAGGTGCTTCGTTGCGGGCGGGAAAAACCCGTGCACCAGCGCAATTCGGGACGCTGGCGAATAGGGTCCGGTGCTATTATACTGGCGACTTTTTCGGGTTCCAAAAATAGCACGGGGCGGAGTGGGGCAAGGACCGTGGCGCCTAAGTAGGGCTATTCCAACGCGGTGACAGAAGTGAGTGCGCTTTTGCGGCGACTATATGCAGGAATATAAACGCGTCCTCGGCGCGCCCACATTATCGGCTGTGACGGCTCAGAGGGGACCAATTGGAGCCAAAATGCAAAAAAGAGAGATTTGCTTTTTTATGGGGCACTTGGAATTTAGGTGTCACGGAGGAGGCGGACGACAATTGCGCGGCGCGCTGCGCCGCAGCCAGAAATAGCACGTCGTATCACCGTCCATGGCAATTCGCAGCCACTGCTTGGGAGAGACGAGGCCGTCAGCAAGAGCGGGAATTTAAAGAGAGCTGATTTGGGCATTTCGGCCCGTCGACCAGATCAATAAAAAAAAATCACCAATCTCTAACAAAGCACCACGTAGTAAAAAATTCCGGCCGGGCCCCGCCTTGTCGCAGCCCTCGTGTGGATCAGGTGCCATTTTTCACCCGAGGACCCTGGGCATTTCCCGGCAACGCCAATCCACCACAAATAAGCTCAAAACGCCAGAGCAGCTTCAGACGGTAAATCTGCATATTCCCAAAAGTCCACCCGTTTTTTGTAGCCGTTGTCTGCCCTGCGCTGTCTCAGCTCGCTTTTTTCTTCGTGCGTTTTTCTGGGCCGCTACGCTACTTTTGCTTTTTACTCCCCCCCAACCACCACCATCTAAAGGGCCCAACCCCCTCGAACTCCAACACCATTTTCTGCCAACGGGGCCATGGAAAAGTTCCTCATGAGCTCTCCCTCCCAGCATCACCACCCGCCTTTATACACCCTGGACACGCTAGCGGCGCTTCAGAACATCGATTCCGGCGACACGAATAACCCGTCTTCCAACTACGACTTGGACTTTGTCGACCTCCCGCTGGACTTCTATGACTCGGCGTTGGACTTTGATTTCGACGACTCCTCCGCTCGCCCGCTTCTGGCGCCTTTCAACGACGAACCGTCTCGGAACAAGTCCCATGCTTTTTACCACCTGAGAAACATCTCCTTGGACGAGCCTTATAGACGTTCCCACCAACACACGCTGCTGCTAGTGCTGAATCTGGCCGACCCGCCTCTGGGCACGTTCTACCTGTCGGGCAATCTACAACTGCTGGCGGATCTGGTGCCTCAGCTTCTGCTGCTGGTGCTGAACCCGCTGTTGCTTGATCTGCCACATTCGTCCTTGCAACCGACCGCTACACCCGGGCGCCGCCACAAAGCAACGTCCATCTCGTATACGACGCCTCTCCGCGGGGGCGTGCTGCCCTTGACCCACGCAAAAGTCGGCAAAACACCACTCAAGGGCCACCGCCGTTCTCGACTGAAGGCCAGCTTAGAACCGTCGCTGGCGCAGCTTTTGGCCTCCTCCAACGTTAATCACAAGACCTACGACGCCTTGGCCAACTGCCACGTCAATTTGAACGAGCACAACCCGTTCCATTCCGACTTTGTCTCTCCTCGGGTCAGTCTTCATGAAGACAACGACTCCACGCCTTTGACGACTCCCGCGGGCAAGACGTCCATGGGAGGCTCCCAGTACTTCACGCCTATTTCTCATAATCACAGTTTTGGCGGGCTGTTGCTTGATCTGGCGGGACCCAGCCAGTCTCGCCCTGCGCCTCTTCGTCGCAATGACACTTTGGACTCGATCAAAATCGAGGACCAGGAAGATGACGCATGTATGCAACTACGCAAAGCCAAGCTGTTCACGTCGTTTGGTGACCAGCTGAGAATGGCCCGGCTCGTCAACCCCAACTCTCACCTGGGCCACGATTTGTCCCAGGTGCTCGACCTGACCCCGGAAGTACTGGCGGACGGCTCGCCTCCAAAGTTCGCCCAGCACCGCCAGTCTTTCAAAAAATCTGCATCTATCGACTTGTTGCTGCCGGACCTTATAACGTCCGACCGCCTGGCAGACACCAGCTTGAAGTCATACCCAGCATCCATAGACCTCGCGTCTATCACCCACTCCAGCACCAGCGCCAGTGCTAGCACCAGTGCCTCTCTTGGACAGGCGTCACCTCTGCCGCCTGTTCTGTCGGGGCGCTTGATGCCCCCAATGAACCACATTCTGGCTAATATGCCTCTGGGTCTGAGGCTCACCCAGGCCAATCCTCGCCTGAGCTTGTTGAACAAGGCCGCCAGTAAGGTTACCTCCAAGGTGTTGACCGGATATCCGACGGCATCGCAGATCCAGAAGACCTCCACGACGGAGGACATTGCCAAGTTTGCCGAGAGCATACTCCAGCTGGACCTGAAAAGGCCGATTTACGTGCAAAAGGAGCAGAACGACGCTTTTGACCCAAAGAAGAAGCACAAGTGTCCACTCTGCCTTGCTCGTTTCCAGCGGCCGGAGCATGTCAAGCGTCACTTGAAGAGTCACTCTTCGGAGAAGCCTTTCCAGTGTGACGAGCCTGACTGTGGGCGGCGATTCAACAGAAAGGACAACCTTAAGGCGCATCTCAAGAAGATCCACGGCAAGGTTGTCTAACAGAGGCAGAACGGGAAGTCCAGGGGACTTCGGTGGTCTATAGGCCATACTATGCATTTTAGGTATACACGTAGATTACTCGGCTGGGTACTTCCTCACCACAGCGTCCACGGCACGACAGAAGGTGTCCAAATTCGACAGATTGAGCCCAGCGACGTTGATACGCCCGTTGGCTGTGAGGTAGATGGAGTGCTCCAGGATCAACTTCTCCACTTGCAACGGGGTCAACCCGGTGAAGCAGAACAAGCCGTTTTGCTGGACCACGTGGTCCCAAGTGCCTGGTGTTTGAAGCTTCTGGAGCTTTTCCACCACCTGTTGGCGAACGGTTTTGATACGGCTGCACACATCGGCAACGTCTTTCTTCCATTGCTTCAGGATGGCAGGATCATCTTGGACGATGGTGGCGACCCTGGCGCCGAAAGCTGGGGCAAATGAGATTTCAACACGTGCAAGAGCGGTCAACTGGGATGTCACGTTTGCCAAGTTGTCTCTGTCGTTGACGACAACGTGAAGACAGCCAGCTCTTTCAGAGTAAAGACCCATGTTCTTCGAGAAACTCTGGCAGACCATGAACTCGATTCCTGCCTTGTAGGCAAGACGGATGACAAAAGCGTCCTCGTCCACCGAGCCGCTGGCAAATCCCTGGTAGGCAATGTCAAAGACCGGGAACAAGTCTCTTTCCTTGAGGATGGAAACGATTTGCAGCCACTGGTCCTGTGTGTAGTCGCAACCGGTCGGGTTGTGGCAGACTGCCTGGAGGACGAACACACTGTGTGCAGGAGCGGTCTTCAATGCCTCCACGGTAGCTGCAAAGTCGACGGAACGCAGAGCCTGGTCGAAGTACTTGTAGGTGTTGAAAGTGCCGCCAACGTGCTCAATCATGCCCTGGTAGTTACCCCAGGCCGGCACGCCGACGTAGTAGTTTTTGAGGCCCACGGCGGCTAAAAACGCAAATGCAAAGTGCAACGAGCCCAGACCCGAGATGGCCTGAAGCGACACCACATTATCGTGGTTTTCCCCGAAAATGGTGCGCTGGGCCAGTTGACGGAAAGCTGGGATTCCCGTCATGTTGGTGTAGCAGTGGCCGGGATCGTTTTCCGCCAATTGGCGTTTGGCCTGGGCCACACACGGAAACACATAATGAGGGTTGCCCTTCTCACACTTGTAGACGCCGATGGAGACGTCGATTTTCTCTGGGTTGGAGTCGGCGGCGGAGGCCTCCATAAGCTGAGCGATGGGGTCTGGCTCCAGGTGGTCGATTTGGGCGAAAAACGAAGAAACAGTCATAGCTGAGGTGTGCAAATAGCGGCAGGACAGCTTTATATGGACCGATGTCGCTAGGCGCTAAGGCGATTTCTGGCCGCGAACAGCCGTGCGGTTCCGGAGGGGCCACCGAGAAAAAACCGACAATCTGACGGAATCTCACTGCGACACCTGGGACGCCACAAAACGAAGAAACTCGTCGCATATGGACACCACGTCTTCGTTATCGTGAAAAAGCGGTTTCGCCTTGGCAGCCACAAAACCCGCGTTGTTGACCACGGGCCCGAAGCCGGGCCCAAAGGCGCTGCCTTGCTCCAAAAGTGCCTTGTGCAGCATCAGAAGGAACAGAGCAAAGGGCCCCGCTACCGCAGAAGCTAGGGCAGAATCTCGCGCGAGAGTATCTCTGGCAGTGCCGTGGGAGAAAAAAAGCGCCTGGGCGCGAAGCTGCTCTAAAAGCGCAGAGGCCGTTTTTTCGCCTGAGGCGTCGAATAACGCAGCTATGAGCAGGGGCCGGAGGCTCCGGTCTTCGAGAAGAACAAGGCCTGCTTCTTTCTGCAAAAGCGCCCGGAGCACCTCGTCCTCGGTGTGCACTTGGGCCCACAAGCCGGGGTATTTTTCGGAGTCGTCACAAAGCGCTAGTTTCTTGAGAAGCTTGCGGGCTGTGGCTGCGGCCTCAGGCACAATTCCGTAGTTGTCGCAGGCGGCCTTCACGGTAATTGCGAATGAGCGCCAGTGGGCGAATATCGCTGTGCTTACGGCCGGTTGCATAAGGTTTGTGAGACAGTGCACATATTGCGATTGCACGAGATCTGTCCACTGGTGGGTGACCAAGCGTTCCACAAACGGGGCGATTCCGGTTTTTTGTTCAATTAGCGTTGTGAGCTTTTCCTGGTCCTCTTTGCATTTGACGCAGTTGCCCACGTCAACGGCGGCCGCAGCCATGCCATAGGGGTCCTCTCCTGTCATGATGTAGTCCACACTCTTCTCCACGTTGGCCCAGTTATCGTAGCACAGACGCAGGAAGGCGTTGCCCTGGCCGCCAAAAAGACGCCTGTTCGTCTCTCGCTGGTAATCGCTCTCGGGCACTTTTTCATACAAGCTGAAGATGCTGTGAGCGTCCACTGGCGAGTTGCTAGCGACGTTCTGGAAAACCATCGCCCAGTATAGTAAGTGCTCCTCGTCTGGCTCCTCATCAGCATACGCCAGGCGCATTTTCTGCATCAACCCGGTGGCCTGTTCCTCGCTCAACGTCATCTCTTCGTTCACGGCCTCGGAGAGAAGCTCCACGGCGATCTCCTTCTCGCTGCCGCCGGCAAGAATGTAAGCAATGACGGCGTCTCGTCTCTGTTCCAAAAACCTGGTAAAACTGTCCTGGATCTCCTGGCCCACATTGTACATGTACTGGGCCATGAGAACCACCAACAAGTCTGCCACCTTCTCGGTCTCGGCGCCCAACTCCGTAGATTGCAATATCGTGTCCACTTCGTCCCAGAATCTGAAGTTTAGTCTAAGAAGGTTCCTGTTGTTGTCGCTGTCGGCAGTGAAGTTTATAAGTGCCTGGGCCACCTCCACTTGGGCGTGTCCATCAATGAAAGCCTGAGCCATGGGCTCCCTTACTTCTCGAGCCTCGTGTGATTCACGGACATTTTCGTCACGTAGGAGGTTCTTGATCTCATTGACCGTTTCAGACAAGTCCTGTCTCTGCTGGACCTTGGTCTTGAGCTCTAGTAATCGCAGCATGGTGAAGATGAGAACGCGCACTGGTCGGATGTAGCTGAGGTTTGGAGAAATGGGAAAGGCTTTGCAGTGGTTTTTTAGTGGATGAGGGAATTGAGGGTGGAGGAGGCTTGAATGGGGTGATTTTTTGATTTTGTAGATTTCGCTATTCTAGTTCTGTCTGTCACTTGGAGATCTATCAATAGTCGGGCCCTTAAAGCTGGAGCCCTAGTTCATGTCTGCCTTCCAGAGATTTTTCTATTCTAGAGAAATAGCTGATTTTGGCAGGTACTTTGTTCTTGAGCCATTGAGAGGGATAGAGCAGTTTGGAAGGGTGGAGTGCCATTGTGACTTTGGCTCGCTTGGTAAAATCGTTCATTCTGAACGCTGAGGGCTCTTTTTTATTTTGTCTTTTATCTAGGTAATAGTAAAAGCAGGTAAAGACCGAAATCGCCTGTTTATGGCGTTTTCACTGCTGTGGCGATTTTAGATACGTTGAGGTGGTTTCTGATTTTGCAACAATTGTGAGAATGCATGTGTAGATTGAAAAACCACCGGTGACTTCTGGAAGACCCAGTATCGCAAGCAGTCAGAAGTAATTTCAAACTCACCAGATTAAGAATGCTTTAATTGATCCCTAATATTAAAACATCCACTCTTTTTGTTGGAGAATTCAGGGCCACTTTTCGTGGTTTTACAGTATGATTCTTGAATTAGAGGGACGAAATAGCCAAGCGGAGGAGGAATCCCCACATTATTATTAAATAAAACTCGTATATCTTTTAACACCTTTAGCTGATCTAAAACAAACTAACGCTCTCTAAATACATAGATCGAGGCTTAGAACCTATTGTATACTGGTACACTAACGGTGGGGAAATGTGCTTACTTTTCGACTCTTTACGTACTATTCCTTCGAAGACTACCCCTCTACAACCGGTATACTGTTCATGAATCATTAGCTATGTCATACTCTCAAAGAGCTTCTCTCCACTGCGCATTCCCAAGATAAACCTCACATCTATACACATGCTCAAGCTGTAGAGCATGGGCAAAAGATTGACCAAGTCCCGGTCGCTCTGGTCGTTGATCCAGCCCTCGATCATCACGGCATTGTGCTCGTGCAAAGCGTAACTCACGGGCGAGTTGTCCAAGATGATCACGTTTTTGAGGTCGTCGTCCCTCGGGAAGAATTTCGACAAGTCTTTGATGTACCCGACGCCTTGCCTATATGTGCAATCTGTTCGGTAGTAGCGTCTGGTAAAAACCTTGCTAGGAGGGTCTCGCTGGGCACCTTGGGTCTTTCTGTAGTCGATCAAGTCCATTTCTAGCCAGTCAATGATCGGGTCAGCGTACTCTTGCACGCTGGCGGTGAATATCTGGAGCTCAAACCACTTGCTCAATTCCTTGAGAAAGAAATCACAGTAGGGCCTTTTGTAAACATAGTATAATGTGGAGACGTTGTTGACTTTCAACTCGATCATGTGGCACTGGCCACCAGAACCGCCCAACGACCGAGGAGCTCCTCGGGAGAGCGAGTGGATAAGCGTCTCGTCTAGATCTAATATGAGCACCTTTTTTTTCTTTCTTTTGTCAGGGTTCCGCAGCAATGGGAAGAGTCGGGGCGGAGGAGGTATGAAGTACTTGGGCAGCGAAGACGGTGACTTGATGTGGTTGGCCATGATCCGTTCTTGCTTGAGCAACTCGATCTTCTCCCGCTGTTCCTCCTCGCTGGGCAGCGCGTTGTTGCTGAGAATATGGGGGTACTCTTGTTCAAAGAAGTAGGTGAATGGAAAGGTAATGAGGAGCCACAAGAGCGTGAGTGGACGAATGATCAAGTTCTGGGGAAGAAACATGAGAATTGACCAGAGCTGCCGGAGGAACGAGGGGGAGTCTGGCAGCGTTTTGGATGCAGTTGTGTCATTGTCGACGGGTTCGGTGGAGTCGATGGACTCTATTGATTCAGTGGGTTCTTGCTCCTTATAGTTCTTCTCGTCGAAAGGTTGACCCTTTTCGGGATCGGCCAGATATAACGGCTCAAAAGATGCAACTAGTTTTTTGATGGAATTCATATCTGAGTCATTGTGTGGGTGGACAGGTTGCGTTGGTTGAAGAAAGAGCAGTATGATGAATTGAGTTTCACGGGTGGTCCAGAACGGAAGTAGCGATTCGCAGTGTATATAAGCTCACAGAGGTCACCAGGAGGCCTTTTGGGAAGGAGAGTGAAGATGGTGATTTGAAAATGACTTTAGAAAAAAAAAAGGTGTTGGAATCAGCCGTCGGAATCTCCCGCTTGCTATGCGTTGGGGTATTTATTGGGCCAGGTGGGTTATGTGCGTTCTTTTATCGCTTGCAGGCATACAGTGGAGGTAAACGACTAGCATAGGCAAAGCTATGCGGCCATGCGGTGGGCTCACGTGCTAGACCGTCCAGATGGGGCCAATTTAGCAACCATACAAATTCTGGCAAAAGGAAGAAAGGGTAAATGGAGGGCTTTCAAAAAAATGGGAATATTTGGCCTGCGATAGGCTTCCTTCAGTCCGCATCACCTTCCCCAGATTTTGGGGCCCAACATCGGTAACGGTTGGGATTGCCTATACAGGCTTTGGGGCGCCGTGACATTTGCAGCACTTCGTGACGTTTGGCACTCGAAAAAAATTGGGGTCTAAAACCCACCAATTATGTCGGTCTCTGACTGCACTTCGTTATCGGAGTTTTCGTCCACCGCCGTGTTGTTGATGAATTTTTGGAATACCGCTGTAATCGACGTCCGGTCAACGTCTCTTTTGCCTAGTAGTGACTTGGTGAGCCTGCGGAAGTTGACTATACTGCCGGAGTTTCCGCCTTGGTCATCCAGCTCCTCACCCTCACTGTTGTAGTCTGCGTCGTATTCCGTGTTGTTATCTGTCGTGTGCTCGTCGATGATGAAGTTGCTACTGAGATTCGTTTGCATGAGCCGCATGGAAGCTATACGGTCGTTGTCTCCGTCCAGATCTTCTTCGGCTGAGTTAGCAGCACTTTCCTCTTCGGGCTTTATGAGTTTGAGCTGGTTGGTGTTGTAGCTTTGGCAGTACTTGCACTTGAGCCCTAGCACATGGTACTGGCAGCTGGACTTGCCTTTGCAGTCATTGCAGCTGATGATGCACCGCCACATATTGTACGGATGGGGGAGCGGCAGCTGCCGTATTTCCTGGTCGAGAATCCGAAATTGCGTCTCCACATTAACAACCGTCTTCTTGCACACGGGACATTTGTACGAGTGTTTGACCATCTCGTCGTAGCACAGCTGGTGGATCAGGTGGCCACATTTCATGAACACCACCTTACTGACACTGGTGAATAGATACTCGTTGCAGATCGGGCAGTTGCAGTGCGTAGTGTTGGTGACACATTTGTGGTGCTCCTTCAAGTCGATGCTCAAACAGATGTTGCACTCATTACAGTGGAAGTAGTCCTTGCCAATACCAAGGCCCAATCGGCAAATTCCGCATTTGTCGCAATGGTAGATATCCTTGTTCGGATCGTTGTCGTATAATACGCACTGACTGCAGAAGTAGTTCGCCAACTCTTCATCACAATTCACACAGTAGGCGCTATCAGGGACTTGCGGAGCATTGCACTTCATGCAAAGAATGTGCTTCACGGCATTCCGCTGCATCTTGTGGTCTGTCACTTCCTGGTCGTGACAGAATCGGCACGGAAACCATTTGAGACATGTAGGACACTCAAGCTTGCAGTTTCTCTGATAATGGCTGCAACCCAAAATGTTCTTATCTTTGTCGAACCACGACGGCAAGGTGTCTTCCCGAGTAAGCACCACCTCCTCATCGTCAACGTCCTCCATACTCTCATCTGCCGATTCCTCATCGTTCGTCAACGATGGCTCGTCCTCCATCTCATGCTTGCACTCCTTGTCCACAGGCAAGTGGAGTCCTGCCTGATTACGCAAAGAGAAGCCTTTCTTTTCCAAGAGCTGCTCGTTGATGTACTTGTAGTAGTTGCCCATCATAAGACGGGTGACCAACTTGTTCTTCGACAGCTGGCTGAGGTTAGCCAAGTTTTGGATTTTCTGGATCTTGCTGCGTAGAAGGTCCTCTTTGTAGAAATCGTCGATCGAGTCCAAATGCGTAAGCGCCTTGGCCTCCTCTGGCGAAAGCTCTTCCATGTACTCTAGGTCGCTTCCGGTCTGCGTATCATCTGAAAGGATTGCACCTCCAGCACGCTTGTAAGACTTCTGACTCTTGTGTCTATGTCTGTCTCGTCTGGGTCTGTGGGTCGGGTTGAGAAGCCCGTCTATTTCCTCTCCATCTGGAGGCACAAGTTGGGTCAACAAGGGCTGGTCACGATTCACGATTTCGCCCACCCCCTCAGGATCAAAAGCCGCTTCAGGCTTATCTAGATCTTCGTCTCCATCAACGGGTAGCGTGATCACCTCGTGAATAAGGTCCGTGAGCGGCTGGAGTCTGTCTATAGCAGCCTGAAGGGAACGACCGTTTCGCAAGTCTTGCAAGAAACTGTTCATCTGGATCTTCGTGGCCACCGCCGTTTTCACAGAATTCATTCTTTCTGGATCCTCGTCTTCTCCCACCTTGCTCCTCAAGGAATTCATGTACTGGGAAATATTCTTGGAGACCTCAGAGAGATCAAAAGAGGGTAGATCGAACGACGGAAGCTGGGGTAGATTGCCGAAACTTGCAAAACCAGAAAAATTCGGGAAGCCATCTTTCAACGACGGCCACGACGGTATAGTCAAACGGCCAATCTGGTCTAGTTCTCCAGCCATACCATCCCTTTCGGATGAACTGGAGGACTCATATCCAGACTTTACCGAAGCTTTGGGAGAAGGGAGTGAACCACTTCTTTCTCGGCTATGCTTGGGTTTCCTGGAAGGGCTTTTGGCCCGTGGTCCAGAATTAAATCTGTCCAGTAAGTGAATCATAGTGGTAGGTAGAGGCACCAAGGATTAGAAGGATCTGAGGCAAAGGCAGGTGTGTCACGTGAAGATAGTATTTATTTTGGGACATAGCATCCTCGGGTCCGAACACGCCGACCATCCGGGACGAATTACAAAAATATAAAAAAGAAGTTGATATCAGAAATTAGAAGAGGGACTTGAATAGGATCCAAAAAAATATTGACACCCGCGAGGTTCGAACTCGCGCCTCCGAAGAGACCAGGAATGTATGGTAAGGTAACCTTACCCTGGCGCCTTAGACCACTCGGCCAGAGTGCCAATTGTTGAAAGTGAAGGAAGAGAGCTGAATCAGAAAGGCAGATTAAATGGTTTCTTTCAAATCATAGTATAAGAAATTTTGGAGCTACCTGTTGGTTTTAGGATTGTGCCTGCAAAATTTGAGCCCCATAGCCCCAAAATTGACGATTTTAGAGCAGCTTTTAGCTTATTGGGGCACGGTGACGAATTCATTCCTATCTCCCTGAAATATTTAAACAAAAACACCACGTTTCAATAAAAAAAGTTCTCTTTTTATCGCCTCTCACGCCATATATAAGTAGTATACCCTGTTGCAGCCATAGTGCGTCCTACATAGTGCAACATCAAGAGCTCATCTACTACTAAAACTACCATGTCTGTTCCTCCCATCCAACTACGAGACACGATAGAAAAAACAGCTCGTTATGTCATAAAGAATGGCAGCAGCTTTGAAGAGCGTCTTTTGAAAAACGATAAAGAGGAGAAGTTTGCCTTCCTCAAACCTGAAAACGAATTCCATGATTACTACAAGGCCCAGCTTACCAAATCCGAGGCTCCTGCCACAGAAAGCCAGAAAGTTTCCGAAGAAGTGAAACCACTAGAAAAGCCAGAGGAGCTACATTTTCTCTGCGAGCTACCACCGATCCTGGAATTCGACCTAGAGGTAGTCAAGCTTACTGCATTGTACATCGCTTGCAATTCACGCAAACACATCGACAGCCTATATAAAAATATGGAACGCCGAAGCAACCGAGGCCAATTTGCATTTTTGAAGCGGTCACATTCGCTTCATGCTTTGTTTTTGAGATTGGTGCAGCAGTACCAGACAGTCATTAACTTGGTTGAAGACCCAGACAAAGATCCCACATCCAAGGCTCTTCGGGACAAGATCATGCTGGAGAAGTCTGATTTATTCCAAAATGCATACAATCGTGCTGTCTACGAACAGCAGCACAAGATCGAGAAGAAGACGGAGGAGACAGAAAAGAAAAAGAAGCAGGTCCACTATGCCTCCATAGACTGGCAGAACTTCACCTTTGTAGCAAAGATCAATTTCGACGCTGTCGACGAAGTCAGTGAGCTTGCCGTGCCCCTTTCCCGGGAAGACATCATCTACAGGTCTTTGCAAAGCAAATCAAAGGAAATCGAAGTACCTACGGCGCAGCCCAAGCCGGAAGTTTCTGAGGTAGCTGAAGAGCCCCAGCCTGAGGCAAAACCACAGCAAAAAGCACCTAAAGGCATGAAGATTAAGGCAGCTGGCGAAACGAGACTTAAACGTAAAAACAAGGATTCTACGCAAGGGTCACAGCGGACCATCAAGTGTCCCATCACAGGAAAACAGATACCAGAGCAGGACTTTGACACGCATTTACGGGTGCTTCTTCGGGATCCCCGTTACCAGGAGCAGAAGAGCAATTTCATGAAGAAGAACTTCACGTACGAGTCGAATTTGACCACCGATCAGGTGTATGAGAATATCAAGCGGTTGGTCAGAAAACGGGATTCATCGGAAGAGGAGGAGCTGCAGCGGAAGCGTCTTGATGTGAAGTGAATAGCCATTAAGCAGATAGGACTATAGTTCGTTGATTATAGAGAACATGCAAGATCCTACAGTAATAACAATATATTGGTACAGCAACCTCAACAGATTCATAACAGCATCTGTTGCACTCAGAACCAAGTAACTACACTGTCGTCGAACAAGGTGATATTTATAGATACCAATTATAGTACGGGGGCGAACAGACCGCTGTTCTTAAGCCTTCAAAGAGGAAGCTCTTCTCTTCTTGATTTCGGCTCTCTCAGCCTTACGCTCGTGCAAACGCTGGGCCAACAACTGGGCGTACTCAGCGGCAGCGTCTCTCTGCTGTCTAGCATTGTTGATCTTCTTGGCCTTCAAAGCTCTCTTTCTCTGCAAGGTCTGAGGAGTGACCAATCTCTGGATCTTTGGAGCCTTGGTGAAGGTCTTACCGTTCTTCTCGACGGTTCTTCTGACAACGTAGTCTCTGACGTCGTCCTCCTTGGTCAAACCAAAGAACTTTCTGATGTGGTTGGCTCTCTTAGGACCCAATCTCTTTGGGGTGGTGGTGTCGGTCAAACCCTCAATGTCAGCCTCACCCTGCTTGACAATAGCAAGGGCAATGACAGACAAGTCCTGGTTGACAATGCAGCCTCTGACGGACTTTCTCTTTCTCTCACCAGATCTTCTTGGTCTGTAGCACGAGTGGCCCTCAGACAACAACAATCTGACTCTGGTGGGGTGCAAGACACCCTGTTTCATGGGGAAACCCTGCTTGTCGTTACCACCGGTGATCTTGAAGATGTAACCCTTGAACTCGTCGCTAACAAGGTCACCCTCAACCTCCTGGCCCATACGCTTCTCGTAGAAGGCACGCAACTTGTGCTCGTCATCAATGTCGATACTCTTCTGGGTACCGTTGGCTGGGTAGGAAATGTTTAACTGGGCTGTTAGTATAACTGTTGAATGGGAAATAACTCCACTGTCGGTGATTGGATGGGGACATTTTTGACATGGTTGGATTCGTCAGACGATGCTCTGTTTCATGGCAGTGGTGGCGTTGGTCGGGGAACATACCTTCATGTTGAACTTGTTAGCCTAGATGGAGATGGAAGAAAAAATTTTAAGCGGACCTGGTGAAAATTGAATTTTTTTTTTCTCCCCAGCTGCAGCGTAGTGTGGGTGGGCCTCAGTGCGACTTTTGGTGGTTTATGTGCAGGCCCCACTATGAGCGACTGTTTATAGTGCGAGCCTTGAGTGCTCAGCGAGTCACGTGTGGCGAGTAAGAAGGAGGGCTGGAGCCCTGACCCTGTTCCGACAGCGATATCTCAGGGCGGCACAGTCTAGGGAGCTGTTGTTAGATCGGAATTGTTTAGAAGAGTGACACGGGGTGGCTTTTAATATTTATGGTCGGTTGACTGGTCGGTTGATTGGGGATTTAGAGACCCCATTGAGCGCTTACGACTCTCAACTTCAAGCGTAAGGCCGAAAAAGAGAAGAGATCAGAATTCAATAATCGGTCAATCTAGTGTTATTTATTTATTTCGACTTCTCTTCATTTCGTCCCTCTTTGTTCTCTTATGGTATCACTCAGTTTGACAGATGGGCTTATTAATGGCTGCGAAAAGAAAGGACCCTGAAACCAGGAGTAGCCGGATTTGAAGGCCATAGAGAAATCAATGATTACTATAGAAGACTGCAAGGTACAAAAACCATAATCCTACATCTTCACTTCGTACACACTCATTTCTCTAAAATACATAGGTCCTTAATATACATTTGCAGTGAGGCCATCGGCACTCTATTTCCCAACCATTAAATGAAACTGATGAATGATGCCATAGACGGTGTGATTTACGGCACTGATAGTGCTGATAGCATAAACAGCTTTGAACGATATCTTCGACATCACCATCAATTGACACCGTCAAACACTACCATCAAACGACACCATACTGCTGACACTGAAGTCATTGAACTCTGACTAATCCTTCTTGAATAGCTGCTGCCCGCTCATGTAAAGCTCTTGGTTCTGCGGCAGCGTGTTAGACGTACTCGTAGCAGCCTGTTTATTTGGCGAAGACAGATTATCATCTTGTCGGTCTGAGAACCCTCGAGAGCCAGAACCCTGGCCATTGCCTCCCACAGCCAGCAGAAGCGACCCTCGTGCATTTGCAAACATCGGGTTTCCTGTCATGGGCGTAGTACCACTCCCCAGCGGCACCATACCCACAAAGTAATGGGGCATGTTCTGAGGGAAGGACGTCATGCCCAGGGGCCACTCTTGCAGCAGGTACAAGTTGGACGGAGAAGGGAAAATGTCGTTCATGTAGCGGGACGGGAGCGCCAGCATTGGTGTTTGTTCTGGATTGGCGAACTGGGGCGCATAGGGCGGCTTGTACTTTTGGGGGTCGTCGTTTTCATGGCTGTTATCCTCGTTCGAGTTAGTTTCATTGCTTCCCTGCGGCTGCTGGCCCATATACTGCTGGTTGAACACCTGGTTGAGAACTGGGGTCGGGAGAATCGCCGGCTGGTACCCTCCAGGAGAAGCCTGGGGCATTGACGAGAAGAATGGCACGCCTGCATTGCGAGGAAGCTGTGGCGCCATGGCACTGGACGGACTCAGTGTTTGAGACTTACTGACTGTGGGCACCGGGAGCTGGGGAGTCTTAGCAGGCACTCCATTGACTTTGGAGAAGCTGTCGAAGCGGCCCGCGGGCTGCCCGTTGTTGGCATCAGAATTCTGTTTTTTGTCCGTATCCACAGCAGTAATTGTCTTTGCTGAGTCGTTGCTGCTGGAGTTTTTGGCGTCCGAAGGGATCTGGACCCTAAGAACCGGCCTCTGCAGCGGTTTCTCCTTCTGGTTTTCGGCAAACTGGGACATCCGTGAGCTGACCAGCTGCTTGAGCGAGTAGACGGAAGAAGGCGTCGATTGGCGGGACGGAACGGACGGTTTCGACGGTTTGCGTCTTTTTGGCTCTGGTGACTCTGAGTCGTAGTCTGAGTCAACATCGTCCACGGGAACACTGTGGAGCTCGTCCTGCGGCAGAAGAATGGGTCTCTCATGCACATGGCTCTTTTTCTTGTAATTGCCGTAGTTTTCAGGCAGTTTCTGCTCGTGGATATCGCATCTCTGGTAGCTCTTGATAAGTTCCGGTGTGTCGACGGAGGAGAACTCGTAGATTTTGTTGTTGTTGCCCACAATGATCACAGCAAGATCCACCTGGCAAAGCACGGCCAATTCGTGGGCCTTCTTGAAAAGACCGGCCTTCCGTTTGACGAAAGTGACGGTTCTGTTGCGGTCGTCGGTTAGCGGCTCGATGGCAATTTTTCTTCTACCCATTGCAAAGTTGAAGAAACAGATAAAAAGGGGTTCGGAGCGTCTGGTTAATATAGGCTTTGGATGCCTGGCGGTTTTGTGTTGACAGATTCGGCGCCGTTTGGAGATCGAAGCGGACTTATAAATAGAAGCGAACAGGCGATGGAGCTTGTATGAATTGGCATCCGCACATAACAAATGCGCCTGAGCATACACTCCGCTGACCAGGGCACTCAGGGTTCTGCCGTAAACGAGGGAAACCGGGGGCAAATTTTTAGAAAAAGCTGGAGAAAAAAGAGGAAATCGGGCTTTCTTATATAGTTGAGTTTCGGGGAAATGGGCCGGAGGTGGGGGTTTTTCAATGGGGATCTTTTGTTCCGACCGGTAGCTCCATAAGCGTCAGCTGCAGGACTGCTCCTGATAAGACATCAGTCGAGCCCCACCGTGGGCTGAGATATAGGAATTGGGGAATTCAGTTTGGATTTGAGTTTTTGGGATTTTAGAGCATTTTGTATTTTCACTTGTATTATTTGGTTTCATGGTCTCTTTCCCGTTGCTGGCGAACAATGGCACTCTAGAACTGTACGTTCAAAACGGCCCAGTAGACAAATGCGGCTGGGGCTGAGGGTTGGAGATCGTTGGAGGCTAAGCTGACACGGCGTTATTGAAGAAACCAAGAAATTCTTAATTTTGGTTCTTGTGGCGGGGCATCGATTTCGGTGTGGGTTGTGAGGTCGCTTTGCAGCCGTTCTTAAGACATGAGTGCGGCGTTGAAGAAGAAGATCCTTCCAACGTTCAAGAGCCTCACCAACTTGAGGTCGCTACTTTTTTTGATAAATTGCGGGCTTGGGTCGTTTAGTGGGCTTTTAGCAAATTGAGTTCAGAAAGAATAAGGCACATGCTCTTCTGGTTTAAAAGCCCCTGGATCAGAAGCCACCAGTACTTGTGAAGTATCCATTGGATCGTCTCCACTAAATATTAGGCTTTCGGAAACCCCTAAAAAATCTCAATGCTGTCGATTCTCTCTGTCTTGTGGCGGTACCGGAATTCAGGCATAATCTGGGAAGAGTTGTTTGTGTGTCAGGTGGACGTGGGACAGAATGGCAGCTTTCTCCAGTTCATGGTGGAGGAGACCTTCGACTGGTCTGCTTGTATCAATGTGCGATTCGGTGGCTTCATGGCTGTATCGTCTTGAGCAATTGACTATGTCTCGTTCGGTAGATCCAACTAGAGACAAGTTGACAGCGATGAAGGGGTATTCTAAACTTAAACCTTTCAATAATCGGGAAAAAGGCTACTAAGGAGTATAATTCATAGCACACACAAAAGCATGTCTTCACGGCGTACCATATACTTGATTATATCGCCGGGTTGTTGAAACCAACGGAACAAGACAGGATAATTCTTATACCAGGATAATTAATCCAAAAAGCCCTGGTTCCATTAAATTGCTTGTTTTTGATCACACAGACACATATAAATTGCCCTTAACGAGGAAACACACCAACTCACCCCTTCGGGTTGACACTTCTATTGTGTTCTCTTGCAGCCAACAATAGACTGAGCTTCCTCAGTAAGTGCAAGACTCCCACAAAACCGATATAGCCAACCACACCAGACTTTCCCGTCGTGGATTTTTGATCAAGTTGGGGAATCTGTCTATTTTATCTAAAAAACTATCACAGCGACTATAAAATCCTACTGTTGTGCCTTCTCTAACCCCACTGTCGTTGTTATATAGGGGCATGGTAACACGGATTCAAAACTGATAGACTCAGCAAAAGTGTTCTTCAAAAAGCTCTTTCTCATATTACTATCAAAGCCACCGAAGTCTTCGGTTTTTATTTTGTCTACTCTTGACATTTGTATTACAACTCCCACCGTCTTAACATCTTACAAAATGGCTGCGAAACGAGAGACCTAGAAACACCACAAACTGTGTCCCCTATAATACCAAAACAAAGCCCAAATAGCTTCCAAAAGCATCTATACACCTCTCAGCTCCCCAATAAACATCCAAAAAAAGTCCCCTATAAATTTTTCAATCGAATCGTCCGTTTCAGTGACCCCCACCTCACCTCCACCTCTTTCCACCAGCACCAGAACAAATCCCTCTCCAACTCAAACGGCAACCAATATAAGAAAACACCCTGAAACAACCAAAATCTCATCACATCTTCCACCACCACCCCAGACAAAACGGAGCTCTGTCGTTGGCGTCGGCCTGCACACAAGACCAGCGTCAAATAACACGCTTTATCCACCTCACTAACATAAACCACCCACCAGTACTGTTGGAATCCGACTGACGGCGAGTTTTTATAAAACTACGTCATGAGCTCCAGAAGAAGATTGAACAAGGCCAGGGGCACACGTGCCAACCAGCCCTTGGTTGACTTGGACGCTCTAGCCTCCAACGTTATACCTTCTGATTCGCCGGCTCCAAACACTGATACTTCCGGCGAACCGGCGCCAGGACCGCCGCCCAGGAGAGCTAGAGCGCCTCTGGCGCAAAAACCACAAAATCCGGTTTCGGAGGCCGAATCTACCGACGCTCCTCCTCCTCGTAGAGGTGCTGTCAAGCCACCTACGGCTGCAATAAGCCAGCTGCAACCGGTTCCAGAAAAGCAAGAGCATAGCCAAAACAGCGGGGAGAAGAGCAGTCTGCAGTGGGGCCAATCTCCACAATGGCAGCATCAGCAGCATGAACATAGAGAGGAGCATAAGCAAGAGGGACTGAATGGGGAGGACCAGGATTGGAAGCTGAATCAGCCAACGTGGCAACAAAGTCAAGGCCTGGCTCAGCAATACCACCAATCGCCCCACGAGCATCAGAAGCGGGACGAGCAAGGCTCCGGAAACCGCCCTTTTGAGGTGCCCTGGGAGGAGAACCAAGCTACAGGCCTGATCCAGCACCAACTGCATGAAAGCTTCAGCCACCACGGCTCCTTGCCATTGCCGCCTGATGAGGAACTTCAGGACGACGATGGAAACGGGTGGGATGCTTACACCAACATCGAACTTGAAGAGAGTCAGCAACTCCAAGCAAACCTTGCTGCCAACCCTGTCGAGGAATACAACCACGAGGGGTACAACCAAGAGCACGGGCACCAGGAGGAGCATGCCGCTTTTGAGCATCAAAACCCAACCGAGCATCATGAGGAGCATAATCCATATGAAGATCATCACAACTGGCAGCAATATCCAGAGGGAGATGCGCAGCTGTCCAACCAGCAAAGCGAAGCTTACAACCAGCAAAGCGAAGCTCACAACCAGCAAAGTGATGCTTATAATCCGGAGGACGCTGAGAAAGACCCTTGGGATCAGGACGACAATCTCAGCGAAGATCCATGGGAACAGGACCTCAATTTGGAAGCTGATGACAATGAGAACTGGAATCCAGAGACAAACCAGGAAGCGACAGAGAAAGAGCATGACGCTTGGGATCAAGGGGAGCTAGAGCAAGAAGCACCCGCTCCGTGGGATCAAGAGGAGAACGCTGAACAGGAAGCACCCGCTCCATGGGACCAGGAGGAGAATGCCCAGCAGGAAGCACCCGCTCCATGGGATCACCAGGCACCTGAATCCTCTCACGATGCTTGGAACCAAGAAGGTGGAACTGACGCTCCGTGGGACCCCAGTGCTGCGCAAGACCAGAATGATGCGTGTGAACAAGAAGCTGAGAATGAAGTTCCAGAGCACCAGTGGGAGGAAGAGGCCTGGAATAACGAAGCAAGAGAGGAGGTCTCCCAAGCTCCATGGGAAACGCAGCCAAATGTTGAGCCTTCAGAAGAGTATCAAAGGGACCACCATGCCCACCTCGCCCAGAACACTCTCCATTTGGCTCATCAACAAGCGCCTGAGCCCAAGTTTAAACATGAGGAGGCCAGTTCCCTTGACAACCTCGATGCCCGCGATGAACAGATTTACCAGCCTTACGAGCATGACCAGCCGACACAACAAGGACTCGGCCATCAAGATTCTCAAGAAGAGCCACTTCCATGGGAGGACCAGCATAACAAGGATGACCTCGTTGCTTCTCTGCGGACCCAGGACGATCATCAACAAGATCCAGCGCCACACACTGAGCTAGAATCTGGTCTGTACGAGCAGCACCAGGCCCAAGATGACCGGTTTGGGACTCAGTACTCGGAGCCGGATTACTTTGGAAAAGCAAAACATCAAGAGGCTCAATTCTTCGACGAGCTAGTCCCACAAGACGTGCCCGAGGAAGACCAGTATTTATGGGATAGCGGAAAGCCTGTTTCTGCCGAGCCCGAGAAGCACCACGAGTTAAACGAGAATGATCTTGATAGCATTTTGGGCGATGACGATTTCCTTGCAGAAAGTGAGTCGCCTGCTCCACAGCCTGTTGAGGAACCACAGCCTGTCGAGGAACCACAACAAGCTTACAACGACACTGTTATCCACAATCCCTCTGCAACAGTTCAGGACGCCGATGAAACTTTGAACAACAGACTGAGAGCTTTGGAAATGCTCGAATTGGATGATGACTTGCTTCTGGACGAGGAATTCCTTGATGATGAAGAGCCCGCTTTTCTCCCAGAAGAAGATACCCAAGCTCCTCCACCCCAGCAACCAACTGCTCAACCGGTATACCAGCCTGCCTCACAACCTGCTACACAACCTGCTCCGCAACCAACGCAGACACAAAAGCCAGCAGCATCAAAATACGCTCCTTCTCAGAAATATGCTCCTACGGCTTCTGGACCCGTGAACCCTTATGCATCTAGGGAAGCTGAACCACCAAAGACAGGGCCCGTCACTGCAGTGAAGCCTTCGGGTCCCATCATCGAGGCCAAGAAGCCAGTGGCTGCTGATGAGGGCATTAAGGCTCTTCCCAGGAAATCAAGACCCGAAGACAAGATCATTGAACAGCTCAATGCCGCGAAGAAGAAGAACGATGCGTATGATTTCCCAATGGGCTTGGTGAAACCCCCCGCTAAAGCCCACAGAGCGGCTTCCAAGCCTAGTGCATCATCGTTGACGTCTCCCCCACCAAACCATTCTGGTATGGCCCCAACTCACAAAGAAAGAGTCCAATCGATCACTTCCCCTAATGTGTCTTCAGCTACAATGAGCCCTAGCGCACCTCCCAAAAGCTTCTTCGAAGAGTACCCTGCTAGCGCTATCAAGCCTTCTTCGAGACCTGTCCGAGCTGCCGCTTCGTCTTATACCCCTCAAGCGAACACGGAAGATCCTAACGCAGCTCGCTCTAGTCCAACGGCTGCTCATGCATTACCGACGAAGTCTCCAAAGAACCCTTACGCCGCTTTGCAGCCTAAAAACTCACTGTCTGCTTCTCAAATGCCACAGCCTGCTATTGGAAGTGTTCCACCTGGTCCCCCTAAATACCTGCCTAACACCCAGGGTCCTCAGGATATGTCTGTTGGTAGACCCCCTCAGGCTGGCGTAATGGCTCCTCCGGGCCAGCAGCAAGGCATGGCACCTCTTGGGCAAATGCCCCCTGCTCACGGACCTCAACCGTTCCCCAGCATGGGTGTAAGGCCACAAGAGCCCATTCAGGGTCAAAAGTCACCTAGAATGAGTGTCAACACTACTGTGCAAGGTAAATATGCTGACAAGGCTTCAGGTAGCCCCTACGTTCCAGCTGCGGGTCCTTATGCTCCAGGTGCTAGAGGTCATTCGAGAACTAGCTCTATTATTGGTGGTAGAGGAAAGGAGGGCAATCCTTATGCACCAGTATCCGCAGCTCCTCCTCCCAGTCAACAACATGCGAAGGGCGCCTTACCTCCTCCAGGGTTCCATGGCAATAGAGCCAGAGGTGGATCGTTGAACAGAAAATCCATTCCAAAGGTGCAGAATCCAAATGCTTTGTTGGAGAGACAGTTCCCAATTTTCCATTGGGGCAACTCCTACAACGTCGCTTATATGGTTCCTCATCAACCTGTCAGCTCCTACGATCCATTGATTAGGAAAATCAACATAGACAAGTTGTCAGACGCTGCAAGCAATCACCATCTCTATAATGACTTCCCTGGACCGGTGATCAAGGGCAAGACGAAGAAGAAGGATATGGAAACTTGGTTGCAAAAGACAGTTGCATCACTCGAAGCGCAAAATCCTGCCTCTGACGAGTTGATTCTCTCCAAGGTTCTTTATTTGCTTGTCAGATTTGACGGAAATTTCAAAAACGAGGAATTGTTGTTGGAAATTGCCAAGGTACTAACTCCAAATGTTGACTACAACATGGATGTCGCTGGTGCTGCCATGTCTGCTGGCGGTCAAACTATATCCGCAAATGCGTACAAGCTTGACAATCAGGGCATCAACAACGTCTGGAGCTTGATCCAAACAGGTAAGACCGAGGAGGCATTGTCAATTGCCATGTCCAAGGGTGACTGGGCACTTTCCTTCATCATTGCTTCTTCAATTGGCCAAGAGCGTTTTGCCAAGGTTGCTTCTGACTACGCCAGGATCTCTTTTCCATTCCAAAAGGGCCTGATAGCAAAGGTGCAACACCTCATGCCGATTCTCATGAAAATCTTTGTTGGCAACTCTGCCGGTGTGATAAGTGACTTCGAGAATGTCGCTACAGAGGGAGAATTCGCAAGATTGCACTATAAGGAGATTCTCGCCGCATCGATTGTGAACAATTGCAGCACAGACTTCTTAGTGGATTTTGGAAAGTTCTTGTCAAACTCTAATATGAGCTCCGCAAGCGAGCTTTGCTTTATCATTGGAGGCTTGGTTATGACTCCAACGCCTTTTACAAACGGTACCTCGTTTCAAGCAGTGGGTGCTTTCACCCTGACTTCAGTCTTCTCCGAAATTTACGAGTACATTTTGCTGGTTTCACCAGCGACTCTGAACACGATTCCTCCTACTGGCTTACCTCATATGCTTCCGTTCAAATTGAGACGTGCCCAGGCACTTGCAGACTTCGGATGCTACAATGAATCTAGAAGATACTGCGATTTAATCGGTAGTGTCATGAAGAGCCTTGGCAAGTCTCCATATTTGAATCCTTCCATGGCTCACGAGTTTGAGCATTTGCTCATCAGGTTATCCAACTCTGGTGCTTCTGACTCAGGCTGGCTAGGTGCCAAGATCAGCAACCTCAACTTGGACAAAATGTGGGGACACTTAGACAAGATAATTGGCGGCGAAGACTCGACTCCTAAAGCACAAGACGTTGGTGTCTTCAGCAAATTCAGCCCTTCAGTTTCCCGTAATGCTTCAACTGTCGATGTGACCCAAATTTTGCCTAATATTTTGCCAAATGGTACCCAGATTCGCCCCGAGCTCAACAGGACCGCTTCTCTTGCATCTGCTCCAGCTGGACATACTGATTTCAGCCCAGTTCAGCCACAATCTCGTGGACATCCACTGAGATATGCACCTGGCGGAACAGGAAGCTTCAAGAAGGCACAACCCCCATTACTGGGCCACACAAGCTTCCAACTGGCTCCATCTCAACATCCTTCATACCACAAGAGGATTCCAAGCAATGGCTCGCAGGTGGGTCTTAATGTTCTTGACCCAAGTCCTGTGAATGAGGAAACCAAGCCTCCAATGAAGCAGACTCCTTCGTTTGCTCCTAGACAGCCTCCTGCTCCTCGTCACCCATTGTACAGCAACAAATCAGGCCAAATCTCTGCGCTGTCGATTGTTTCTTCCCACGTCAGCCCTCAACAGAATCATGCTGGTTACAGGCAGCCAGATCACCCCGAAAGATTTGAGTTGCCTGACCTTGACGTCAACAATGAGCACCCAGTCATTGAACGTTCCCCAAGAGGCCTTGAGAAGGGTCACTTCCGGACATCACTGTTGCAAAGTGAAGTGCAAGATGGCATTGATAGTAATGAGGACAACCATGTTCCCGAAACTATCGAGGAGAGATCCGAGGAGTCGTCCATCAAGCGTCCTTCACAAGGTGACTTGTTGCCAAAGGAACCAACACCGAAACAGGATAAAGCTGATTCGAAGCCAATTGAGGAAGCCGAGGAACCTGAGGAACCTGAGGAGAAGAAGCCACAAGTGAAGGAAGCCGAAGAGAAAGAAGAGGACAAGAAAGATGACTCTGCTCCACCTCCTATTTCCACAAGAAAAGCGCTTCCACCGAGAGCTAATCCTTATGCTCCAGGCGCAGCCAGGCAGAATCGTGGCTCGGCCTCAAACAGGTATGGACCAGGAAAGACCACCAACAAATACGCATATCCCAACCCTTCACAGCATAAGGACTTTTTGGAGAAGTCCACACCAAACGTGTCCATGAATGAGATTTTGGGCTATGAGCAAAATGGTAACGCAGAGCCAGAGCCGCCTAAAGCCAAGGAAGACAAAGAAGAGGAACCGGAGAAGAAGGAGGAAGAAACTACTCAGCCTGAGCCTGTCGAGGCTCCACCAGCAAGGGGTCCACCCAAGTCGACTGGTCCGCCTAAATCAGGAGGACCACCAAAGCCAAGTGGACCACCAGGCAGACGCAATCCTTACGCCCCACCTTCAAAGAACCCCTATGCTCCTGCTGGACAACAGGGTAAGCAGCCAGAAGGTGATAAGCCAAAGACTCCTGTTCATGCCAATGTTGATGTGAGTGTTGATTACGGCGCAGAGGAGACCGTGGAGACCGTCGAAGACACCAACCCACCAGTGCTCAACAGAGTCACTTCCCCACCTGCAAAGGCAGCCTACGCTAATCCATTCCAGCATGAAAAAGCGCCAGTGGAGGGTGGCCTTGAGGACTTCTCAATTCCCGGTTCTCCTGAATACACCACCAGGGCCAACTCTGTCATTGGGCAAAATGGCTTGTTTTCCAGCAAGTTGTCCCAGTCTCAGCAGTCTGTTATGTACCAGCAGTACGAGGTGAAGGATGACACTGTTCACGACTATGTCCCTGTGCCCGAAGATGACGAGGACGAAGAAGACAAGAAAGCCAAGAAGAGAGAGGAAGAGAAAACCGCCGCTGACCAGAAGGAGAAGAAGAGGAAGCCTGCCCAAGAAGGCGACGGCTGGTTGAGCAAGTGGAGAGGCAAGAAGGCTGACGACAAGCCTAAGCCCATCAAGGCTAAGCTTGGACAAGAGAGTACGTTCTACTACGACGAGGAGCACAAGAGATGGATCGACAAGAGCAGGCCGCTTGAGGAGCAGATCAAGGAGCTGGCGCCTCCTCCACCTCCAATGCAGAAGAAGAAGGCTGCTCCAAAACCGGCGCTGAAGGCTAATATTGCTACACCAGGCAGCTCGTCTGCTCAGCTGGAAGCCAATTCCGAAGCCCCATCGGGGCCTTCAGCACCCAAGCCGCGAGCAGCTCGTGCTCCTGCCAGAGGAAACTTGGCGAATGCCAATTTGGACGATCTTTTGTCGTTGAGCAGCGGGACTCCTTCCACGGGCCGTAAGCCAAGGAGAAAATATGTGAATGTGCTCGAGAAGCAGTGAGCCCGGCATATCAAAAATACATAAAATAGAATCGGTTCAAGGACCGAATCGTCATGAGAATAAGATCTGCAAAGAGTGATCAAGATGTGGGCATGGTTGTAGAGGTCTTGATACAGCGAGATAGAGTGAGTAAGTACTGTTTGGTGATTGGGCCACAATTGAGTCAGTCTTCTCGTTTGGCAAGTTTTTAGCGGATCATGAAAACTTTAGTCGTGGAAATTTTTTCTTCAAATTCCCCTACTGGGATACGTTATAGTAACTATAGTGAGCTACTTGGGTAATTGGAGGGTCCTGATAGAACCAGTTTCCTTATCAGACAAGCCGTTTTGAGAAACAAAAAACTTACCAATTCAGTCTCAACCTACCAATTCCCAAAAGGCCGTATTATTTGATCTCCAGAATTACACGGCTATCATCTCGTCTGTTGTCTTGTCTACTGAGAAATGGCTGCGAAAACCACACTTATTACTGAACCTTCGATCCACACCTGAAAAACCAAACTCAACAATTCCAATAAATATAAAACCCCAAAAACCCAGACGCCAAAAAACCGACACTTTTTCTATACCCTTTCTTTTTCCTTTGTTCCGGTCGTGCACACACCGCGCCGGGTAATCTCATCAAGGCGTTTGGAGGAAAGTGAGACTCGTCTAAGTCCAGCGATGGTATCTGGGCCGGCCTGCACACAGCGTTTTTTTCTCACTAGGCCCATCAACGATGATTTTTTTTAAAAAAGCTTTCTTTCTCAGAGAAATCTCCAGCTTCTGCCCCACTCCCGACTCGTGAATAGCCCAGAGCGCCGTCTCGCCGTTGTTCGTTCGTGTCCAGTTTTCCCTAAAAAAAAGAAAAAAAGCAAAAAAACTATAAAACCAATACATCATGTCTGCTCCTGACGCATCCCAAATCACCGAGTCCTTGAACAACTTGAACATCGACTCCAACGCCCCAGCTCCAGCTGAGGCTACCGAAACCCCTGAGGCTGCTGCCCTGGCCGACACCGAGGCCGTGGCAGACACCTCTGCCTCCTTGTACGTGGGTGAGTTGAACCCATCTGTCTCTGAGGCAGCCCTTTTCGAAATCTTCTCCCCATTGGGTCAGGTTTCGTCCATCAGAGTTTGTCGTGACGCCGTGTCCAAGAAGTCCTTGGGCTACGCTTACGTGAACTACCACAAGCACGAGGACGGCGAGCGTGCCTTGGATGAGTTGAACTACTCGCTCATCGAGGGCAGACCTTGCCGTATCATGTGGTCCCAGAGAGACCCAGCCTTGAGAAGAAACGGTGACGGCAACATCTTCATCAAGAACTTGCACCCCGACATCGACAACAAGGCTTTGCACGACACGTTCTCTGCTTTCGGCCGTGTGTTGTCTTGTAAGGTTGCCACCGACGAGGCTGGCAACTCCAAGGGCTTTGGTTTCGTCCACTACGAGACCGCCGAGGCTGCCGAGGCTGCTATTGAGAGCGTCAACGGTATGTCTTTGAACGACCGTGAGGTGTACGTGGGCAAGCACTTCTCCAGAAAGGACCGTGAGTCTTACTTCGAGGAGTTGAAGGCCAACTTCACCAACGTGTTCGTCAAGAACTTCGGTCCTGAGTTCACCGAGGAGGAGTTGAAGGACTTGTTCTCCACTTACGGTAAGATCACCTCTGTCCACTTTGAGAAGGACGCCGAGGGCAAGTCTAGAGGCTTCGGTTTCGTGAACTTCGAGGAGCACGATTCTGCCGTCAAGGCCGTCGAGGCCCTCAACGAGAAGGAGATCAACGGCCAGGCCATCTACGTTGGCAGAGCCCAGAAGAAGAGAGAGAGACTCGAGGAGTTGAAGAAGCAGTACGAGTCCACTCGTTTGGAGAAGCTCTCCAAGTACCAGGGCGTCAACTTGTTCGTCAAGAACTTGGACGACAGCATCACCTCCGAGCAGTTGGAGGAGGAGTTCAAGCCTTTCGGCTCCATCACCTCTGCCAAGGTCATGGTTGACGATGCCGGCAAGTCCAAGGGCTTCGGTTTCGTTTGCTTCTCCACCCCCGAGGAGGCTACCAAGGCCATCACCGAGATGAACCAGAGAATCATCCTCGGCAAGCCTTTGTACGTTGCTCTTGCCCAGCGTAAGGAGGTCAGAAGATCTCAGATGGAGCAGCAGATCCACGCCCGTAACCAGATGAGAATGCAGAACGCTGCTGCCGGCGGTATGCCCGGCCAGTTCATGCCTCCTATGTTCTACGGCCAGCAGCCAGGTTTCTTCCCTGGTCAAGGCAGAGGCGGTAACGGTCCTTTCCCTCCTAACCCTCAGATGATGATGCCAAGAGGCCAGATGCCTCCTCCTCAGGGTCAGTGGCCTAGAGCCGGCCCTAACGGCCAGCCCGTGCCAATGTACGGCATGCCACCAATGTACGGCAACGAGTTCCAGGGTCCTAACGGTCGCCAGCAGAGAGGTGGTTTCCCACCTCAGCGTGGCCAGAAGGGTGGTCCTAACAAGGCCAGAGACTTGGCTGCCATCATTGCTTCTGCTCCTACTGAGCAGCAGAAGAGAATTTTGGGTGAGGAGTTGTACCCCAAGATTGTCTCCACTGGTAAGGCCGACGAGCCAGAGGCTGCTGGTAAGATCACCGGTATGATGTTGGACTTGGAGAACCAGGAGATCTTGGCCTTGTTGGAGGACGACGAGTTGTTCAGCACTCACTTCGAGGATGCCTTGACCGCCTACGAGGACTACAAGAAGTCTTCTGAGGAGGCCACTGAGGCCTAGGTCAGAGAATAGTTAATTTCTAGTTCTGATGTTTGCTTGCTAGTTTTTATTTTTTGGATGGGTAATTGGATGAGATATATATACCATGAAAAAAAGAAAACGAATATGACTGTAGGTTGGGCGTGCTGGTGTTGTCTGGTGACGTGGGTTCTTGCAGATACGCCCAAAAGTCCAAACCAACAAGGTAGCTTTATTCTCTGTGATTTAAAAATTTTTCTTGTTTTTGAATTTGCAGTTCCTTCCTCTTTCTTTATCCTGTTTATTTTGAAATCGCCCATAATCGACCCATTCAATTAAAGGTGGTTTCCCAAAGCGTCACTCCTGTCTATTCCATATATCACCACCCACGCATTGGCTGCAAAAGAAAGTGTACACTTTGAAGATTTCCATAAACAAAATAAGCCATAATCCCACTTTTCCAATTATCTGACCTTCCCGATTTATATATATTTTAAAAAAAAGAACAAACGCCTGGAAGAAAAACTCCCGATAGCAACCGCCGCCTCATATACCTACAGGCCTACCTGCCGTCCGAATATCGTGATAACCATTTTTCCTACTACCGGTTCTTTCTCCACATTCCACATGCCTTCGGTTTATGACCAATTGAAAGCTTACCCTGCAGACACCCCGACGGTGTCGCCCCAAACATACGCTGGAGACGAGAATCTCAAATTATCAGGCCGTGTTCTCAGCGTTGTTCTGTCGTTACCTACTCAGATATGCAAAGTGAACGGACCCCAGGGCAACACCGACTGGTCGGTAGCGCCAATTCGAGGCCAAATGGCACTTTACCTGTCGGTTCTTTTTCTCCAGCACGAAACCGACTGGGAGAGCCATCTTATTGGGTGGACAGGCGAGTTGGTGAATAAGAGCTCGGAGTTGAGCAACTTGAATCTGGACAACATCAAGGACGACCCGTTGTATTTAGACGAGGAAGACAAGCAGGAGCTTGAAGGCAAGATGCGGCGGACTTTGAAGACTGAGAACGTCCACCCGGTGTGGTTGTTGAGAAAGGATCAGGATAGATGGAGGCGGTATGCTGAAAGAGTTATCTGGCCCGTTTTCCACTATATCCAAGGACAGCCGAACGACGGCGCCCAGGAGGGCCAGGAATGGTACGACTACGTTCGTTTCAACGAGGCATACTTCCAGAAAATCAAGCAAATCTACAAACCTGGCGATATCATCTGGATCCACGACTACTACCTCATGCTCTTGCCCCAATTGTTGCGGATGGAGTTCCCCAATGCCTTCATTGGCTTTTACATGCATGCCCCATTTCCCTCTTCGGAGTACTACCGGTGTCTCGCCAAGAGAACCCAGTTGCTTGATGGACTTTTAGGAGCAGACAAGATCGCTTTCCAAAGCGAGTCATTTCAGCGGCATTTTCTCAGCTGCTGCGCAAGAGTTTTGGGCCACGACGTGACCAAAAACAGCCTCAACGCTTACGGCTCCTCCATTTCCGTAGAGACCTTGCCTATAGGCATAGACACGAAACGTGTTGAGCACGATGCTTTCCAGGACCCATCCATAGAGGGTAAGATCCGTGCTCTTAGAGAGATTTATTCTGACAAGAAGATTATCGTGGGAAGAGACCGGTTGGATTCTGTGCGAGGAGTTCAGCAGAAACTCCAGGCCTTCGAGATGTTCTTGGAGATGTTTCCGGAATGGCGAGACAAGGTGGTTCTTATTCAGATCTCCTCGCCTGGATTTTCACACGACCCACGGGTGGAGAAGAAGGTTTCGAGCTTGGTGACGCTGATCAACTCTCGTTTTGGCAGCTTGAACCATACGCCTGTTCTCCACTATGCCATCCGCATCAGCATGGACGAGTATTTGGCGCTCTTACGTGTGGCTGATTTGTGTCTTATCACGTCACTCCGTGACGGTATGAACACCACGTCGTTGGAGTTTGTTATTTGCCAGAAAAAGAACCACTCGCCGTTGATTCTTTCCGAGTTCACAGGCACAGCATCGGTATTGAGCGACGCCATCTTGGTGAATCCCTGGGACTCCGTCAGCATTGCAAAGACCATGAAACGCTGCCTTATCATGAGCCCTGACGAGAAGGCCAAGCTCGAGTCGAAGCTCTACGACAGAGTCACCTCCAACACCATTCAGGTGTGGACATCGACATTTTTGGAACACTTGATTGCCCATGTAAAGAACACACACCAGACCCACCACACGCCCACGTTGAACAGGCCCATGTTGTTGGAGAACTACAAGCACCTGAAAAGGCGTCTTTTTTTGTTTGACTACGACGGGACGTTGACACCAATTGTGCAAGATCCAGCGGCCGCCATTCCCTCTTCGAGATTGCATTCTATAGTGGATAAGTTGGCGGCCGACCCAAAAAACCAGATATGGATCATCTCGGGCAGAGATCAAGAGTTCTTGGATAAGTGGTGGGGGTCTAAGAATGTCGGATTATCTGCCGAGCACGGATGTTTCATGAAAGACGTGGGCAGCTCAGACTGGTACAACTTGGCGGAGGCGTTCGATATGTCGTGGCAAAAGAAGGTGGAGGAAGTATTCAAAAAGTACACTGACGAAACGCCCGGCTCCAACATTGAACGCAAGAAGGTGGCTTTGACCTGGCACTACAGACGGTCTGACCCGGAGTTAGGCAAATACCAGGCCGACACATGTCTCAAGGAGATACAGGCCGGAGTTATGAAGGAGTACGATGTTGAGGTCATGGAAGGAAAGGCCAACATTGAGGTGCGTC
This sequence comes from Candidozyma heveicola, assembly GCA_003708405.2. NCBI lineage: Eukaryota > Fungi > Ascomycota > Pichiomycetes > Serinales > Metschnikowiaceae > Candidozyma > Candidozyma heveicola. The sequence continues at coordinate 226,697 of PPOB02000007.1, forward strand.
CTCGGTTCGTGAACAAGGGAGAGATTGTGAAGCGGTTGGTGCTAAATGGCCATGGCAACAAGCAGGACCCACACCTGATCCAATTGGACCTGGAGTCAATCACGCCGAATCAGCTTCCTGATTTTATGTTGTGTTTGGGTGACGATAAGACTGACGAGGACATGTTCAGATCGCTCAAGGACATCGAGACCAAATGGCACTTGAACGAATTACCCAAAAACAAGTGGGGCTCCTACGGCGTGTTTCCTGTACTTGTTGGTCCTGCTGCCAAGGAAACGTTAGCTACATCACACCTTAATGACCCATCGCAGGTAATTGACACATTGGGTTTGCTTTCAGGCGATGTGAGTTTATTTGAAAGCGCTGGATCTGTTTCTCTTGACGACCGGGGTCATGTGACGAACAGCGAGTCCAGTGAGAGATCTAAAGAGGCGATCCGAGCCGTGACGATGAAGAAAGAAGGGTCTCGGATCCAGGAAACCTAAATATTCCGGAGTTTATCGGCATACAGCACTGCATTACCGAGGTCCAGAGACGATATTGCGGAAAAACGTTGGGTAATAGACCCGTGCACCACGGACTTTGCAGCAGCATAAGTAGGAACCTGATTATCTATCATTGCTGGCCAATGGGTATTTTGAACTGGGGCTTCCGTGCCAACCTTAAAATCCACACTGTCGCGGCGGAAGAGTCAGTGCAAATTGCTCCTTCGAAAACACTTTATGATTTTGTCCACAATGATCTTCCCCTTATCGACACCAAGAACAAGCTCTGGTTGAACCCCCTTTTGTTCAACGGAACACTCCAGACTTTGTACTACGCGTTGCACAAGAGTGAATTCAAGTTCCAGGTCTGGTACGGTCGTGAGTTATTCCAATACAAGGACGGTGGCCAGGCCTCAATTGATTGGGTGATTCCCCAGCCAGAATCTGTTGACGAGTTCAAGAAGCTCTATGACGAGACCATTCCCGAGGATCTGCCCAAGCTTCACCCCAGAACTCGATTTTTCACCAAAGAGGAGCTCGAAAAGAAGAAGAACCCAGACAATAGTGACACCACAGACCCACTTTGTGTGGTTCTCCACGGATTGGCTGGTGGGTCTCATGAGCCACTTATTCGTAACTTGGGCGAGTATTTGGGCAAGCAGCAGTCGTTGAAGTGGGACGTGGCGGTGATCAACTCCCGTGGATGCTGCAGAACAAAAATCACCACCGACAAGCTTTTTAGCGCCTTTTCCACCGACGATATCAAGGACGTGCTTGTGGAGTTGCGCAGAAGGTACCCTAAAAGACCCATTTACGCCATTGGCTTCTCCTTTGGATCTTGCATTTTGGGTAATCTCTTGGGCAGCGAAGACCCTGACATCCAGGACCTCATCAAGGCAGCCGTGTTCATTGGATGCCCATGGGATTTAGCTGACAGTGCTTACCACGTCGACAGCTCGCTCACAGGGCGCAAGGTGCTCAACCCGGGATTGACAGAGTTCCTTAATAAGCTCATCAAGCTGAACAAGCAGGAGCTCCAAAGCTTCAATCCTGAATTTTTCACAGACGAGCGTATTGAGCAGGCCAAGAAGGCTGCGAGGACCTATGAATGGGACAATTGCTTCACGTGTAAAACGGTTGGATTCTCGAACGCTTTCCAATATTATAGAGAGGGCTCGCCCTTGCGTCGGATCCACAAGATCAAGACTCCAGTGCTTGCGATCAACTCGACGGACGACCCTGCTGTTTCTGTGCGTTTGCCCATCCAGGATGTGGAGACCAACCCGTACATAGCGTTGGTGGAGTCAGACTTGGGTGGACACCTTGGTTTCGTGAAGTCTTCTGGAGAGTTCTGGTGCGTGGAAGCGGCAGACGAGTTTATCAACAAATTCGAGGTGGCTACGAGAGCTAACTGAGCGAGTTTAGAGGAAATTGAGCGAGTTGAGAGCTAACTGAGCGAGTTTAGAGCTAACTGAGCGAGTTTAGAAAAAATTGAGCTGAGCAGCTTATAGCTAACTGAGCGGAGCGTTAGAGGAAATTAATACGGTATGTATCAGGGGCCATTGGGGCTTGTACTGGGATACAGCCACACGGCTGTCAGACCGGCCGGTGCCCGAGTAATCTAGACAATTGAAAAGTTCATTATCTAAGAAGAAAATGCCATCACTCTTTCAATCTCCTGATTTTACAACATTGCTTCTCGCATGCTACTTGACAGGAAATCGCATCGCTTGGGCCGATCGCAGAGGCTCGGCAGTGCGAGTGGCCGTTTGCAGCAAATCGACAGAAGGGCAGTGTTTTCGGAGATAGACGCAGAAATCCCAAAATCCAGCTAAAAATTCAAGATCCACGGCGAATTTTACCCCCCCGTACGCCTCTCCCGAGCCGATTTGCTGCCTCCCCGGCGGCGTTTGCTGGGTCCGGCTTGCGGCCTGTGGCGCGGTAGCCGGGGAAGAATCAGAAGACTCATCGTACGAGAGGCCACGCCGGAAACCCTGAATATTAGCCGACATGTGCAAAAGACAGGGCCACTTTTGGAGCGAGATTTTGGCTTTTTTTCAAAATCTCGACTTTTGGCGTGTTTGTGCTCCCCTCCGTGCCAGTAGCGCAAATCCAGGGCAGAGCCCTGACGCGGCAGTGGGCCCAACGGCAGCAACTTGCGACTCAGAAAACACGCTACTAGTCGTGAAGAGGCCGCCAAAACACACACAGAGGGGCGGTTTCCACGAGCTTTTTTTTGATTTTTTTTCAGAACCCATAAAAAGAAAAGCAGTTTCCCCGGAATCGCCCCTCCTTTTGTATTTTATGGCCATTGGCCGGGGAACGTGGACAAGCTTTAGCGCCTCGCTTGGACTGGCCCCAGCCGCACCGTGGTAGATAAGACGCAAAAATTCAGCCCATCACGAAACACCGCTCGTTCTCAAGTAACCGTCTCTTTTGAATTACATGGCCCATCTCTGCCCCCATAAATGTTTAAACACTCCCACAGCAAGGATTTGTCGTATTTCGACATCAGGCTCAAGCTGGGCCACAAGAACACCATTTTGGTGAAAGGCAATGAGTTTGACGTGGACTCGGTGCCTGTCATCGGCTCGGTGAAGATTCTGACCAAGGAGGATTTGCACGTCAAGCGGGTCAAACTCCAGCTCATTGGCGAGTACCAGGCCGAGTACTACGAGAGAAGATCGGCCCATGTGGCGGGCCAGGTTCTGGAAAGAAATTGTGTGCTCAAAGTGCAATGGCCTAATTTGTTGACTTCCAGCGACGGCGAATTGCAGTATGGTGATTACGGCGACAACATGGTGAAGGTGTCGAAGCTCGAATCCCACTTGAAAAAACTGTCCAGGGAGAACTCGGTCACTTCGTTGTCCAACCTCGACAAAAACGGCTCGAAAACGAACTTGGCTGAAACTCCCAAGAAAAGACCCGCATACTCGCGGGCAAAATCCCAGAACATGTTGGGCTCCGTCAAACCGACCTTGTTCACGATTCCCCGGTCGGGCATCGACGGCACACCATATCCTCTGAAAACCAGTGGAAAGCTGGACTTGCACTCTTTCTTGCTTCCTCAGGGCAACTACAGCATGCCCTTCAACTTCCAGCTTCCAGCCAATGTCTCCGAGTCCGTGGAATGCCTCCCCATTGCGAAAGTCAGGTATAAGCTTGTTTGCACTGTGGAAAGAGGCCGCCTTGAAAAGGACTTTTCCACAGCGAAGCACGTTCGAATCGTGAGGACTTTGCACCCACAAAACGTCAATTTGACGGACCTGATCGAATACAGCAACACGTGGCCCGGAAAGGTCGAGTTCAAGGTCTCTCTGTCGAGAAAAGCACTCGCTTTGGGCACGAAAATGCCCGTGAAGTTGGTGATGGTGCCTTTGGTGAAGGGGCTTTCGTTTAAATCCATGTACGCCGAAATCGTGCAACACAACGGCACTAGGGGCTTATGTGGAGAGTCTCCCCAGTTCGAGGCGATCATCAACAGACAGAAACTCCCCAACGACTACACGCATTTCGACGAGGACCACTGGGTGGTCAAGTCCAGCTACAAGCTCCCTGGCTCGCTTAAGGATATAACTCAAACGTGCCTGCTCAAAAACGACATCATCAACGTCAAGCACAGAGTGAGAGTGCTGATTCACATTCGAAACGCCGACGGCCATGTGTCGGAGCTCCGGGCCAACTTGCCAGTCCACATTTTCATGAGCCCCAAGCACGGAACAATCACCACTCGTCATTTGGAAATCGACCCTCAAAGTGGCCTTTTCACCACTGCACCAGACCCCGAGCGTGAAGACACTGTCTTCCACAGAAAAGACTCTGAGCCCCCTTCGGAGGAGGAACTGTCTGGAGAAGACTCGTATGCTGCTGACAGAGAAGAGGATAATGCTCCTCCAGTGTACCTGCACCACACATTGGATATGATATACGACCAGCTGAGTCCCAGGTCCCCAATTGAGCAGCTCCGCATCAACGGCATCAAAACAGCGCTAGACGGGTACTTTGATATTCCTGTACTGGCGTCTGGCACGCTGTCGCCTTCTCTTGATGTGAGAATGCTTCTGAAGGTGCCCAGTTACGAAAAAGCCTTGGACGACGACTCCGAGGGCGAGGAGCCAGCACCTAATTACATTGGCGACGACGAGTTGCTGCGCTCTTTCGGCTCCCTAAACGCCACGCTTCTGGAAAGAAGTATCTCCATGTCAGACCTCCAACTCAATCTTCCTCGCAAGATGAAGGTAAGCTTGGGCACGCCGCCGCCCAGAACGCCGGAGGCACAGTCGCCAAACACAAAAAACCACCTCCGCTTGCGCTTTTCCCACAAGCCAAAACCGTCACGATAATAGATAAATGAACGACTTATAGAAAACGCCAGTAGCTTGGGTTTGCAGCCACTAAACCCGTACACCACGCTCGAGACACATCAATGCAAATCAAGCTCGACAAGCAGCGATAAAAACTACTTAATAGATGTCAGTTCCCACAGTTGGCAACGCCGCAGGAGCTGGTGTTCCTCCAGGAATGGGCGAAGGAACGCCTATCCAAACTACAGGCCAGACTTCGCCCTATGTGTTGAATGTGGCCAAATACTTGAGAGACAACAAGCAGCTAAAGCGCAGAACAGGCTTGTTGAACAACAAAGACGACATTGAATTCTTCAGATACAAGCGTTTTGTGCGTGCCTTGTTGAGTGAGGAGTACAAGAAGAAGCAGGCCAACCCCAAGAACGAGTTGCTTCCTGTCAATAGTGAAGAAGAAGCAGGCAAGCTTTTCATCCAGTTGATTCTGGGCCGCCTTCTTCTACCAGTGGAGAAGTTACACTACAAGGACGTCAAGGCCGTCAAGGGCTGGAAACCGAATAAACAGAAGCCCACGTTGAAGCCCACGCAAAAAGCCGCCTTGGAGCCAAATGCCTACTACGCGTGGATCTACCAGAAACCAAACCCCTACATTTTGTTGTACGGATTGCTCACGCTTGCCGCCGTTTTCACCGTCATTTTGTTCCCCTTGTGGCCCGCCTTCATGAGACGTGGTGTGTGGTACTTGTCGATGTGCGTTTTGGGTCTATTAGGATTGTTGTTTGCCACGGCTATTGTACGTTTGATCATCTTTGTGATCACGTACTTGGCCTTGCCACAAGCGTTCTGGCTCTTCCCCAATTTGTTCGAGGACTGTGGCTTCTTTGAGAGTTTCCAGCCTGCTTACGGATGGGCCGAGCCAGCGGGCGCCAAGAAGAAGAAGAAGGGCAAGAAGGGCAAGAAGAACGGGCTTGGAGAGCTTGGAGAGAAGATCGAGGCCGCCATTGACTCCCAAGCTAAGGAACAGCAGGGAGAGGCCTCTGCTTCCGGTGCACAGGCTTCGTCCACTCAACCCAAGAAAAGAGCCGTGACGCTCGAGGAAGTGGAAGACAACTAATCGAGCCGGCCGCTTTTCGAAAGTTATGCTTTTTTCGGTGATTCGAGGGAACCGGATGGTGGAGCCTGACTCGTTAGCAGCCAGCACCTTCTATACCGTACTTCCCCAGACTAGCGAGATATCACGTAACCTACTACACCATCATCTACATAGATCAATAACACCGCCATGATCAACGACTTGGCATTCAACCAGGATAACACGTGCCTCCTGATGTCCACACTGGAGTGCCACAAGATTTACAATTGTGATCCTTTTGGCGAGTTTTACACTTCCGATAAGAACAATGCTCCAACAGCTTTCCTTAGAATGCTCTTCTCCACATCCCTTACGATCATCGTGCCTGAATCGGGGCTGAATTTGGGCAACAGGGTCCTCCAGGTGCACAACTTGAAGCAGAACTTGAAGATATGTGAGCTCACGTTTCCTTCCAATATAGTGGATCTTATGCTCAACAGAAAACGATTGGTGGTGTTCCTCGAGGTGGGCCAGATCTACATCTACGACTTAAGCAGCGTCAGGCTCATGAAGGTCTTGGAGATCAACTCGTACCTTAAGGGCGAAAACGACAGGGTAGTAGCTGCCTTGAGTGCTGACGATAGGCTGTACTTGGCTATGCCACTTCTGGTGGTCAATGACCAGACCGATCTATTTAACGAGTGCTCCAGCCAGCCCAGCACCCCTGTACTCAGACCGAGCGACCTGGCTCCCGTGGTTCTGTTGGACTCGCTTGTAGAACTCACTCAAAAGAACGAAAACTCGCTGCTTGCCAAAAAAGAGGCCATCACGTTGGACGACTTGCAGAAGGATTCCAACGGCTGGGTGCTCATTTACGATACGATCAACTTGAAGCCCCGGCTTTTGTACAAGGCCCACGATTCGGGAATCGCCAAAATCGCCTTATCGAGAGACAGCCAAGCTGTGGCCACTGCGTCCACCAAAGGCACGATTATTCGTGTCAGCCACCTCAATTTTGATCTTCTTGACGATATAGGCAAGCTCCACATCACGCATATTACTAACCTCCGGCGAGGCCATCACCTCACCAGAGTGACCAATCTCACCTTTAGCGTGGACTCCAGCGTATTGGGCTGTGGTTCAGATAGCAACACAATTCATTTTTTCAAAATCGCCCCGGAGACGCCGCAGCAGGAACTGAGCGACGAGGAGCAGAGCAACCGTTCGTCACTGGATGACCTTAACGAAAACTTGGCCAACCTACTAATACTGAAGCAGCCCGAGGAGCCAGAGAATGAGGATAATGACGATCTGTATTTCTCACGTTTCCGGCGGTCCAGCAAGCTCCTTAACAACCCCTACACGAAGCTGCTCATGAAGAAACTTCCTTACAAGGACTACTTTGACAATTTGATATGGGAGCCGCCTAGACGGCTGTTTGCGTATGTGAAGCTTGGAGAAAGCGGACCTGTAACGCATAAGAATGTGGAAATTGGCTTGGGTGCCCTGGGCGTGTTGATGTTGGCGTCTTATCACACGGGCACCTTCTACCAGTATAAGCTTCCCAAGCCCAGTGGTGAGGAAAGGGAGGAGTGTATTCTTCTTTCCTCACATTCTTTGGAGTGAGAGAAGGGAAAAGGGTTGACTGGGGGGTTTTATTGAAGGGGAATTGAAGGAAACACCGAGGCGTGAAGTAAGCAATTCGTCAACGCAGGGGGCTTTCGTGCTTTTGCCCATACAATTGGGCGACCAGCAGCAGCATACTATGGAGTTGATCTCCGTCGTCTACCAATTGGTTAGGGACAAGCAATTCTTGCTTAATCCAAAATCCAAACTTTCTGATTTTCCCCGGGGCACAATTTGAACTTATGGAAGAATGTCCCGATTACTCTTCAGTTGAGGTCTCGGTCAACACATACCTGCCAGGTCTCTATCTACTTCGAAAACCACTTCTGATGCTTTGTCCTTCGTTGTTTGGATACCCAGGACCCGATCGTTAGTAGACCCATTGGCTGCAGCAAAGAAAGTTTTACCTTTTGATCTATATATCTGCATTGAGTATTTTATTAAATGGAACAATGGAACCTTTGGCTCAATCGAATAACCCGGACGAATGGCCACTACATGATGTACTTCATAAATATCCTTCAGCGGGGACGGGTCTTCTCCGAGATTTTTCCGTCAGACAGTCCTATTTTGGTTTCCTTGAGTGTTTCAGATCCCTCAATGCCAACCCAAACCCTATTCAAATCTACCCATGGAAGTGGGTCTGAATACGACAATGTCGTCGCTGCCTCAGCGGGCCTCGAGTGTTTTCAGCCGACTGGGATCGTATCCGGCTGAAAGCTCGTAGATAGCTTTTTTATGGGGAGAGATCTAAGCTATATAGGTTGAATAATTCTTATCGGAGTCTGATGAAGACATAGTGCCGGGTGGACTGAGGCAGTGACGACATTTTTGCAGCCACCAGAGGTGTAGAGCCACAATGTTCTTCTCTTCACATCAGGCTTGATTATTTCGTTTGGGGTAGATCCAGAAAACGTTTATCGGATCTTTTAATGGGGATCATTTGTGGATTTCGGTATATTAAGGTCGATAAACACGGCTAGACATTCGAGTAGCCGACAAGAAGGCCTCGTGAAATTGAATTTAGTAGGATCAGATTGGAGGTTGTTTCTATAGAAATATTCCTTTTAACCCTAAAGAGATATAGGTTTTTTTTTTTTTAAAGAAAATAGAAAAGAAAAGGGTGTATTTGGTTGGTCAGGAATAGAGGAGTAGGGCTGAAGGAAAGGGAACCTGCTACGTCCAATGTATTAAACAACGCATTTAAGCCCGACTTTTGGAGTGGATTCAGAGTGAGTCCATGCTCCAGAGTTAGTCCAAAATTTCCAGCCTTGGTCTGAGGAAATCTTCATACCAGAGGACCCCTGAATGGGTCATTAAGCTGATATCCAAGAGTGCTCACCTAAATGGGTCGATACCCATACAAATTAGTCAGTTCATCTAAACGAGTCGCTGTCGACTAAATAAGCCTGTTTCAGCAAACGACTCAATACCACCTAAATGCTTCAACCCATCACGGTCAAAAACGGAAAACATATCTCCTCTTGCCTCGCTTACTGCCTGTTTCGACCCACTCCCTTATTCGCAGCCAGTCGGGCTTACCTGCCCCATCGTAAATTGGCCTGATTAGTGGGGCCTGGTTAGTGGGGTCGGCAGCGGAGTCGATTAACCTGGATCTCCGACTAGAACAAATACCCAGGTTTCCGAGTCAGACTGAGGGGGAATGGCTCCTACACAATTGTATCCACGGATACTCGCGGGTCTGGAACGGACCGAGGAAGCCACAACCAGTCTAAAAAGCACTTTACGACGAAGCAAAAATACGAAAATTACCCAGAATCTCAAAACTCTCAAACCTTCTTCTCTCCATTTGCACCCAAACGAATGGTGCCTTTTTGTGGGGAACCAAGGGGTGCGCGAAAATTTTCACAGTCTCTCGGCTATTGGACCCCTCCGCCTTATAACAACCCACACTCCCACAATCCTGCCCAATGTTCAGCTATAAACGGGTCACTTCCTCTCGCTTTATAACGCAACTCAGAATGTCTTCCACAGGTTATGCCGCCGACGATGTCTTGTTCCACAATGAGAACTTGGCTCGCGTGATTTCTTTGAACAGATTGAAGAAGTTGAATTCTTTGGACACCTCCATGGTCACCAAGATCGGGCCCCGTTTGTCTGAGTACGCCAAACTGGAGGCCGCCTCCATGGTGATCTTGACCTCCAAGTCGCCCAAGGCTTTGTGTGCCGGTGGTGATGTTGCCCTGTGTGCCTCGGAGATCTTGAAGGGTAACCCAGGTTATGCCTCCAACTTCTTCCAGGAGGAGTACAACGTCAACTACCTCATTTCCACCTACTCCAAGCCGTACATCTCCTTGATGGACGGAATCACCATGGGCGGCGGTGTGGGTTTGTCTGTCCACGCTCCTTTCCGTATTGCTACCGAGAAGACCAAATTGGCCATGCCCGAGATGGACATTGGCTTTTTCCCTGATGTGGGCACCACCTTCTTTTTGCCTCGTTTGGACGACAAAATCGGCTACTACTACGCCTTGACCGGCGAGGTGTTGAGCGGCTTGGACGCCTACCAGGCTGGCTTTGCTACCCACTTTGTTCCATCCGAGAGAATCCCCCAGTTGGTCAAGCGCTTGTCCAACTTGAAGCCTCCTGTGATCAACAACACCCCCACCGAGGGCACCCTCTTGAAGGACCAGAAGGACTTCTTTATCCAGGTGAACATGGCCATTGAGGAGTTCACCGAGAACAAGTTGCCAGACAACTACAAGTTCCACTTGACCGAGGAGCAGATTGCCTTGATCAACAAGGCCTTCTCCGAGCCTACCTTTGACGACGCCTTGCAGGTGTTCTTGTACTCCAACACGGAATTTGGCAAGAAGACCTACGACCGTTTGTCTGCCAAGTCCCCCACATCCACGCATATCGCCTTTGACTTGATCAACAAGGGCGCCAAAAACACCATCCGTGCCCAGTTGGAGTTGGAGATGATCTCGGCCACCAACATGGTGAACCACAAGATCGAGGAGAACGACTTTGTCAAGGGCGTGAAGCACAAGCTCATTGACAAGATCAAGGAGCCATTCTTCCCTCAATGGAGCTCGTACGACGCCGAGCGTGTCAGAAAGTTCCAGGAGCCATCGATCCACACCGCCAAGCTCGAGAAGCCTCTTTTGAAGAGATTCTTCGGCGTCGACTTCCACCAGTATCCTTTCAACTTCGGATTGCCCTCGAACAAGGAGATCGAGAACTACATCACGGGTCAGGACGGCCTGAACAGAAAGTACTTGCCTACTCCTAAGGAGGTGGTGAGGCACTTCAACACCGTCACCAACAACAAGTTGGGTGTGGAAGAGAAGGTGAACAGAGCCTTGGCCTTGCACGGAGAGGCTTCGAAGTATGACAACAAGTACGTTTCTTGGAAGGCGTAGATCATTCAGGAACAGGATACGACGGAACGCATAAATTATAATACAGTATATACATTTGCAGGGGTGTAGAATGCTGGGCTGATTTTCCAGTGAACAGGGATGTTACTGATCAGATTCCCTCGAATTGGGATGTGTAATATCTAGTGTGTTGTTAAATATACTACCGCTGTCTAGTTGAGTAAGTTCTTCTCGCTCTTCATAAGATATCTCTTCCTAGAGAATTGATAATGCCTCAATTGCTAAAATACAGTGGTATGTCTGAGAAATACTTGGGGTAGTTCACTTCTACGTTAACAAATCTTTGACATTAAATATCATGGGATTGTTACAAAGAACTGCAACAACCTCTCTTCATTTACTTCAACAACGCTAACCCCGGCATTTACACCTACCATGAAACAGATCTTTGATATAATACAGGTATACTTACATTACTTGAACTTTTCCACAATCAAGTCCTCGCCAAGCTCCTCGTAGTCGACTTTGGAGATAAACCAGTTATCCAAGGCTATGTTGGCACTGCCGTTCTCGTCCTCCACTGTGTCGTTGAGCATGCTGGCCAAGTTGGCTGCACCCAACCACGAGCCGAACTTCTTGTCGTACAAGTCGTTGATGTCTCCCAGTGGATAATTCCTCAACGGCGAGATGTAGATCTTATACTGCGAGGTGATCATGTAGTTGGGCAACACGGAAGGCGCCGTCCGGCTAATGTCACCGCAAAGTCTATCGGAGAAGCCTGAAAGAAGCGAGCCTCCACCGGTGATCAAGGTGTTTGTGAAGAGCGTTCTCAAGACCTCGTTGAAACGAGCGTTGCTGTTGGAAGTGGCAGGGTCATTTCCGGCGGGCACCATGGTGGACTCCAAGTTCTTCAAGACGTACAAAACGAGGTTGGAGATACCATGAGTGTGGGCCTTGTCAAACGCTGGATCGGGGATTTGCACTTCCGGCAACTTGTAGACGTGGGGAATAAAGAGCGCCTCTAAAAGCGTCGACGACTCCCTGTCTGAGTAGCTGATCTGTGTACGGTCAGGCAACTGGAAAAATGGAGGCAGCTGGTGAACCTGGGTGTAGTAGCTATTAGGTGCCAGCATGCCTGGTGGAGGCTCGCTCACGGAAAGCATGGTTTCCTTGAAATTTTGTAAAAGGTTGTGTGTGGCGTAGTACAGCTTGAACGACTGGGACACCTTGTCTGTTCTGTACTGTTCAGGCAACAAGCGAGAGTAGTCGAGCTGGGTGGGCTGGTAGCCCAACTTGGCTTCTATACTGCGCAAACTGTGCAAGGAGGCAAAGTCACCCGCGTATCTCGAGTGGAAACACAGCTTCTGCTGGATCACTCCGTCCAAAATTGGAGTCACACTGGCTACTCCAGCACCCACGTCAATCACCAATCCACTCAGGCGACCCTTATGGTACAACTGCGCCAAGGGAGACTTCAAGAGCGAGAAAAGCGGAACCTGCAAGCCTTCAAACGCAATTTGGGCCGCTGCAGCCTTGTTTTTGGGCGTGTTCCACGTTTGTTCGGTCATCATCAAAGGATGGTCTTTCGAATCCACGCCATTGCCGGCGTCCAAATTCTCGTACACATGCTCCCAATTGCTAGCCACGTGGTCGTAATTGTAAACAATACCGTTGTCCACGAGCGTCATGACCTCGAGGTCTGGTCTGGAGTTGATCTTGTCACCAACTAGCACATTGTTATTTTCGTCAACCAGATACGAGGAGTTGAACACAAGCGAGGGTAAGTCTTCCAGCGCAAAGCCTGCACGGGTGCTGCTTGTGCCGTTGTCTATGACGACCGCAGGAAGCAGGTTGACCATGTTGTTAGAGAGTTGTTGGTAGAGTTGATGTTTTCTCACTTTGATACACCGTGGTGCACGGGTGTGGATATGGTAGAAAGTCGGTAGGTATTTGGGTGGTTCTGGTCGGTTTTTGGGTGGTGGCTCTTAGAGAGGCAATTGAGTGGTTCTGGGGTTTTATTGGGCTGTAAATGGATGACATACGGTGGCTGTTAGGTGATTTAGGCCTGTTTGGAGTTTTGGGTGGGGATTTGGAAGTGCAGAGGCTCAAATGGTTGCAAATACGAAACGAATATTCTTTTTTGAGAAAAGCGGTGATATTTCGATTATTTTATATGAAGCTATTTGTAAGCGTCTTGATTTATGCGATTTACTCTGGCGGTCATTTGTTGGAAAGTGCCTAGCATGGGGACTATAGTGCACTTTTCGCAGCCACTATGAACAAGCCAGTCCCTATAGTTGATACACATCTTGACGATTTTGCTACAGAAATTGACAAACCTTTAGGAATGATGCTCTCAACCTTTATTGTATTAACACTGGAACCGACATAGGGCATCAAGTGGAAATTGTCAGTGGCCTATTCGGGAACACCTTACGGAACAAAGGTATATAAGCAGCGTCGACTCAGGAGCTGTTGAGGCCAATCTTTTATTGAGTCGATTATACAAGAGTATAATAGCTCATTCAGGGTCATTCAGTATGTTACGTTTATAGATGTATGTTCAGGTGTGTAGCAAGGTAGAGTTGGTAGAGACTCGAATTTTTCGAACCGATCCTTCAAGATATGAATTTTAAAGAGATTCTCTTTCTTCTGATCAGCCGAATCAAATAAAAAGAATTTCTACCACCCTTTACTCCCAAGTTTCCCTCGAAATGCATTGCAATATGCTAATAATTTACACCTACCCCATCACCACTGGAAGTTCATCGACTGGTAGTGAACACTAGTCGACAGACCCACTTGCACATGCTCCATGCAACAGTTTCGTATCTGGTCATCCATAACACCAGGACCACACGAGTACACATAAATATCCGATTTTGATTCCGACTTGGCCTCATCAATGCTCTCAGCAACCCACTGCCTGACGTCCGGCCTGGAATCCACAACCTTGACGAATTCCGTTTTCTCGTCGTCTATAGCAATACCCTCACAATCACGAACAAAGACAGCCACCTGGGCGCCTCTTTCACGTAGGTATCTAATGTCACGGCGCATCCAGAGTAGCTCGTTGATGCTGTGGATGGTCCAGAGAAGCTTGCTGCCAGCTGGCTTTTCGTACATGAAGGGAAGCAAACTGCAGATTCCAAGGCCACCCGCCATAAAAACCCTCGAGTCAGTCTCCTTGTGCTTGATTGTTTTTCCCCCATATGGGCCATCCAAAAGACACCAGAGCCACATACGGCCTTTTTCGTCAGTGGGCAAACGAAGAAGACTCTTAGTGGCTCCTCCTTTCACTCTAACGTACATTTTCAACACTTCAGGTGAAGATGTGGGCGAGGAAAGAATGGTGAATGGATGTGACTGCAAACACTGGCCCCAGATCCTTGTATGGAAAAAAGTCACAAAAACTGTATTTCCTGGCCTATAGGCCATATCGTAGGCAAGCGGTTTTGGCAATATGAGCTCTAGCGTTTTCTCGTCCACCACGTTGATGCAAAGCTCAGTAAGGCCACGGTTTAATATGAACATTTTGCTCCACCTCATGACTCTGTCATACGCTGTAAGTGCTATCATAGCGTAGACCCAGCCCATCCAGCCGAGGGTATAGCAGTGGTACCACATGGACACAATAAAAAGCCAGCCAAAAACCTTGTGAATAATCAAAAACGTCTCGTACATGAAGTTCCGAATAGGCTGGAGGCTCTGGCCAATCATAAGAAAAAGAAGAATCGTTCCAACCACTCCCCATCTCCAGTAGTCGTCCATACCCCAAGCCAGGTATCCTCCGTCACGGAGAGCGTATTCAGTCCATACTGCCGAGTGGATGAGGGCCTCAATTGACATAATGATGGCGACATAAACGTGGTACTTAATAAAGTCTGCCGTTGAGCGACCGGTAAGATACGTGAGTGGGTTATTTCTGAGACCAAACATGAACACAACAGGAAGAAGCGAGAAGGATATAATCGCCGAACGGTAGCCAAGTAAGTCCAATGTCAAAAGGTGAACGTCGTTGATATAAGCGTTCGGAAGCTGCACTTCGTAGGAGAGTGCTGTAGCCAAAACTGTGAAAACAAGAAAGAGACCCATGACAAGGAGATCACCGAATGTGTAGCCCCAGAAGCGAACTGGCGAGAGGTATTTCGAGGTGATCTGGTTGACCGTTCTGGGCAATTGCAAGCCGAGATACGTTTTCAGGATATGCAATGCTGAAAAGATGCCCACCACCAAAACCCAGTACCAAAGAAGGCCCCAGCCGAGCCACTGGGACTTGAAAACGTGGTGGTTGATTTCGTCAAAAGAACGCATGTAGAGCTCAAAATCCGTGGCATTGACCCCGAGCGGATGGTACGTTCTTTGTTCCTTGTTCTGCTCGGTAGGCTGTTCAATGTATGCTGTAGCGTTTTCCTTCCATGCCTTCATGTCGTCCACGGAATAGTGAAAATGGCCTTTGTCGAGGCACCTTGTAGTGACGTGTTTCAAGGCATGGTCAATTTTGCCCTGGTCGTCTGTCTGACCGTAAATACAGTTGGTGACGGAGCCCAACCAGTCGACATTTCCACAGCGACACATATAATACTTGTGTCCCTGGCCCGTTCCGCCACATCCCCAGTCGAACCCCTTCATATAATAAATACATGCTGATGCTATGGAAGAATCAACAATCACAAGCGCCAGGACCTGGGAAATCCATAGAAACGGTATTAGGTGGAGTAGGAGCATTGGTTGCAAAATGTGCGACTGGGAAGTCTTGCATTATAAGTGTAGGCATCGTCGCTAAAAAGCTGCTTGAAGCGGTAATGAAAAACGCTCATACTGAGGCGGGCGGAAAAGACCAACATTGCGGTGCCAAGACGAGATAGCGAAAAAAAATTAAGCTTCTGGCAAATCAGAGCATTCTATTTTGGACTGACACTTTGGTGCCTGGAAAACAATGGACAATGCCGTGGGTTTGCTGCACTGTTACGGAAAAGTGAGCAAATACGGCGACAACAAAGGGAAGTCCCGATATTTCCAGGTCGGAGGAATTTAAGCTTTGTGGGGTGAGCAAATTAGAGATGAATTGGGGCGACAAGGAAATAGCTGTAATTGGAGGATATGGCGTTTTATGGTGGTATTGAGAATTGAGCGGCTACAGTAAGCGCGATATGTGGAGATTGAAGCCTGGACATTTTATTGACTCAAAGCTGGAGGTCGTATTTTAATTGGGCTAAAGTAAGGCAGGAAAACACTACTATATTGATATTTCTTGTCCTCTTGGCTTTGAGGTGAGGCATCGGTAGGCTTGACGGAATTGAGAGGTTGTTTGATGGAACCGAGGCAATCTTGTGTGATTTACGAAGGCAACGTTCATTTTTTTTTTTTTTTTTTTTTTTTTAAGAAATTACATCGAAGATGTTGAAGACCTTGATGCAGCTGGTGAAGCTAGCCATGTGATACACCTTTCCTATGGCGAACCTCCTAACTCAGTCAGAAAGCTTTGTTCATCGAATTTCCTAACCTCTCTTTATCAATAAGCTTGTAGAGAGTTTCACTCTTCTTTTAACGCACCCATTGCAAGAAAAAAGGACCTCGAACAAGCTCAACTCAGATTCGAAAGCCATTTACCCACACAAGTGTAGTCTCCTTGTGAATTATACGTATTCAAATACCTCGTTTAAAGTCAGCCCCAATTTAAAATCCCGCTTCCGCTAGTGCCCGCTCAACTTCCTTGTCTTCAATCTCATCAAAAGAATCCTTATCCTTCATAATCCCTCGAACCATATTCATGAACCTCTCCATATCCTCTGCACTAATTCCAAGATTGGGCGGATACTCAAACTCAATTTCCACATCGCCACTATCACACTCTGGGTGGTTCTTCTCCAGAAGAAGTATCGCCAGAAAATGGGCTGCTATTTGCTGATCACTGAAGTCTCCTTCGGGCCAGCCGTACTCTAATCTGTTTTCCTCATAGACCTCCCGAAGCTCCTGGGGACTCAACTCAAAACTGATATCCTCTTCCATCTTTTCCTGCTGGTTTGATGGGGACACCTCTGAGTTGGAGTCGTGGTAATTCAATGCAGAAGCTGTCAATTCCGAACTATTCTTTGGCTTTGACTCATTCTTTTCGAAACTCAAATCTCTTGCTTGTTTTGAGGAGTTTGATGTTTTATTCAGAATTGTACTTGCCAGCTCATGTGGCTTGTCAGCAAGACTCTCCGCTTTCGGTAGAAACCAATGAAGTGGAACCGAAAAGACACTCTTGATCCTCCCCAGATATTGATCTCTCTCATCAGAAAACTCAGAGGGTTCATCACAAATGCTTTCACTAAGCTCCACTTCCTCTTCTTTCTTCTCACGAAACAACCAGTCTAAACAAAACCACTCTCTCTCCATCCGCCTCTTCTCAGCCTTTCTTTCTAGCCTTGACTCAAAGTCCTTATCCATGACCTGCCTTGTATGGGCCCAGTTTTTCCAGTCAACCCAAGCAAAATCTGAGATCTCCTCCTCTTCCAGAACCCAGCCAGAACCCCAAGAACTGGACCAGTCACTCCACAGGGAATCAGCTGACAGGACTTCAATAGTGCTGAAAGAGTCATTTTCTCTAGTGGACTCTTCCGAGTCGAAGTTCCAATTGATATTTGTCGGACTTTCCTCAATTGAGGCAGATCTGGTTTGCAGCCATTTTTGAGAATGGTGGTTCTTCTTCAAATGGGCAACATCTTCGTCTTTTAGATTTATAGCACTCATAGTGTTAGCATTATTTTCAATCTCAACAGCAGGTTCTTCGTGAAACTTCCCCATTCTTTCCGTATCGAGTCCCCTTGAAATACTCAAAGTTGACTGGTCTATCAGACCACATTTTAAATCACCAAGTAACTTCAGCTGGCTTTCCATCTTTTTATACTCTTCTTCAGGATCAATTTCCTCGGCTCGCCTTTGGTAATACTTTAAGCTAGCCTCCTTCCGAGCCTTGGCTTCCATATACTTCTTGTCCGCCATATCTTGAAATGCTTTATAACGCAAAAACATCCCCTTGTCTGCATTTTCTTTGGCTTCAATCCTTTGATCACGAATCGCCTCAACAAAAACATTGTACTTAGTGGACTTCCAAACAACCATCTTGGTGTAGTTGCGAGGCTGCAAATCGCTTCATGCGCTACATATATAGACATCCAAAAAAATCAATCACTATACTTTTAAGCTCTGTCACGAGCTTCTTTCCTTTTTGAGGTCGTCAAGACTCTTCTTCAAAGAGTCGTTCTCCTCTCTCAACATGTTCAACTCGATGAGGAGACTCTGCTTGTTGCTGTAACTAACCATTTTCTGGAGGGACTCGTTCTCGGTCAGCAAGACTTCTAACTTGCTCGTGAGTCTGTGGGCCATCTCTTGGGCATCATAAGTGCCATTTTCGATGATATCACTGCCCTTATTCATCACTAGTGCCACCATAATGGCTTCTAACCTAGACTTTGTTTCATCCAATTCCGTGGTCCTCTCATTCAAGGTCTGTGTGAGGTCTCTGAAGAGCTGGTGGTATTTTTGCGGCATGTGCACAGCGGTGCTGTCTTTGTAGCTGGGTCCGGAGGATTGGGTCTTGTTCAACTTGAAGTTCTTGAGCTTCTCTGCTACGGACTTGTTGATTTCGGTCTGGAAGGCAAGCTCGGCTTCCAATGCTTGTACCTTGTCTGACGACACCGTTTTGACGGGTTTAATGGCTTTGCTGTCGATGGAGCTGTGCTTCGAGCTTATAGCGGCGTGGGGCTCCTTGTTTTCTTTATCGAAGTTAGGCGTATAGCTCTGGTTATTATAAGACATGCGAACGTCTCTCTTCCTCGAGAGGTCCACCATACCATCGACGCTCTTGTAGCGAGGCTGGGGCACGGCGACATACGAGTCTGCCCGAGGCCTGGGAACGTAGTTGTTGTTGATGTTGCTATCGTACTGCTCTCCAAGACCCGTTATTGACAACAGCCGCTGCATCGGGTACATGTTTTGGAACAGGTTGGAGGAGGAGATGGAGGGGCTCACCATGGAGGGCTGGAAACCCAGGTTGGCCACGTAGTTGGCCATCAGGATTTTCTGGGCAGTATCAAACTTATCACTCACCGATTGAGGCGACGTCCACGCTGGCAGAGCCTGGATCAGAGTAGCAGACACCGTGGAGGCGTTGATCAGCAGCTGGCGGGACTTGCCTGCGAGGGTATCACTCATTAAGGGGAAATAGTCCGGGTCTGTTTCCTCCGTTTGAGAGCCAGCATACCCACTGGAATTACCAAAGCTACCGGAGCTAAAATTATTAAAGATTGGTGGACAATCGAGTGTCTAAGGTTAGTACTTCGCCTTGGAAGCGGAGGGGGTGCCACTTACATTGGCCAGTGTTCGATCCATTGAGGAGGAGAGAAAAGTAGTGGAATAATCAAGGGAGGAAAAATAAAGGGGGAATCGCCCGTATTTATAGTCCAGTCTCCTGGCCGTTTCATAGTTGCAGCCATAACGCGGAAAGGGTCTGATCCGAGAAAATCGGGGAAGTGCCCAGAGGGGATAATCTTCTTTGATTTTTGATTTCCGTCTTATTCTAAGATCATGAAGTTTCTGAAATATTGGTATTTTTGAAACTTACCATTATTGTGGATATTAGTGTGGGTGTAGCCCCACCTTCTATCTTCTTGCATAGGTCTCGCAGATCTATATAGGTCTAGCAGGTCAGCATCTAAGCGAAGTTAAGCGGGTGGCTTATAAGGAAAAATCACCGGAGAGGAAAATTGATTGTGTTTGTTCTTGAGCAAAATAAAATGATCGGATAGTTTGGTTGAGTGCTGAATTGAATCTCTAGATTTGACAGTTCCCCACGAAGGTTTTGGCTGATGCTTAGCGGAACTCAAAAAACTTCAAGTAACCCTTAAGGTCCATAAAACCATGAAACTGTCAAAACCCATCAAATCAACAAAGTCCATAGACCCCTTAAAATCATTTATCAGAGCGGTGCGGCCGCCTCTATAAGGTTGTTGGAAAGGGCTCGAGTTTGATTAAGACGATACCAGAAAGAAGTTTGAGCAGAATTATCGAGATGGCAAAGACCACACCGCCAGCCCTTGAAAATTGCATGTGTGGCGTCCTAGATTTTGCCTCTGGCCTTTGAAAAGTGTACCCTTTCTGAATCATTCTGAGCGGTTGCAAAACAGGACATCCAACGTTTGCCCCATTTGTCAAATCCCTCGCCTTTGTCTAAAAGGGGTCTCCTTAACGGCGTCTAAAACCCAAAATAGGCGTTTCCAGCAGCGCCACCAGATCCTCCATTAAACATCTGCCTCAACATAGGCCCCATTGGCGAGTTAAGCACTTCCTGAGGGAGTTTCAAAATCCGGTCCTCCAAGTTCTTGCCAACCATGAATTCCATCACCACATCCGTGAAGTGATTGCAGTTATTTTCAAAAAGATCGTACGCCAGAGCATTGTACTTCTGCTGCTCGTGATTCCTAAGGTCTTCTAGAAAGTCAGCAAGAATATCCTCGGTGATATAAGTTTCTCCCACATCAAGGACCTCTTTGGGAAAACCGTACTTTGTTCTCCCGGCTGGCGCCGTCTTGATGCCCTGATCAATGTAGTATTCTTTGCCAAAAACCACTACCAGAGTGTGGTAGATACCGTCAATGGACTTCCCTAGGAGTTGTGGCGAGTACAATGCAGCAAGACCGTGGGAGAGGTCGTAAACGTGGACTTTGACAGGATGGGCTTCTTCAGACATGGAGTATGGAAATTGCAGAGGCAAATACTGGTGAATTATACGTCTTATCGGCACGTGACACGAGGACCAGTGGCGGTGGCAATGTGGCGTTCCACAGAAGGTAGTGGAGGGTTGGGTGTTTTGATTTGAGTTATTTAGGGTTGTTATTTGGTGGGGGATTGGATGGTTTTAGGAGGAAGTGATAGGTGGTAATTGGATGTGGTAGGCAGATACGTAGTTGGCGGATGGGTGGAGAATTCTGAAAAATTGAAAAATAAACTGTGACATTTGAATATTTTGTGAAATTGGTCAAGATCTGTTTCTTGTATGCTTTTGATTTGGGTTTTTGGTGTGGTTGTGGGGACATGGAAACGCCTCACTGCTCACCCATATAACCAGCGTTGGCTTATTCCACGATGCATTGTAAAGTCATAAGAGCTTTGGAATATGAACATCGATTAGGACTTTTGGAATCTGGAAGGACGAGTGATTTCTTTGGCAAAATATTCTATAGCGATGAAATAAATGGTATGAGCAAAGAAGATACTCATATGTGTGGAAGTGTGGACTGGAATCTGCTACTGAACGCCATATTTGAGCAACAGGGTTCCAAAGTTTTATGAATTGAGTTTTGCTACTTATCTGAAGTCGAAGCTTGAGTAGCTTTCATTTGACCTAGTGAGCACATATCTAGGGAAGTTCACAGACGAGGACCATGTACTTCTGGAAACTGACAACACTATCTCCTTCACGTTCCTTATATTTTTTGCCAGACTACAAAAAGGCTTCTAATTAGTAAAGTAAAGGGATCACAACCAGCTGAACCGATCATAATTTCAATATTCCAGTATCCCTCCAACTACATACCAAATCAGAGAACCGACTGCGATCTGGAGAACGTCCCGAACAAAATTATTTGAATCCAGCCAAATTAAGCATTTTCAATTGAGAATCATCTTTATGAAAGAGACCTTCACTTGCTTGTTGACACCAGTTTCTGTGACAACCAAAGCCATATAGCTCCAGAGTAACCGCGATTTGGGTGCAAAATGCAAAAAGCATGAGCATTCCCAAATGTCCAGAGCCCCAAAGACCCAGGCGTGTAGCTTTTGATAGTTTAACATTTTAAAAGCCTACATCCTCAGAATTTCTTTCTCCGTTCTTTATCAAAAGCTGAAACTTTCCCTATTTGGCTGTTCCCTTGGAGCCAGTTCTTATGCCCACTCGGGCTCCTCAATCCCCACACACAAGCGGCCAGCTTCTAATCCAAAAGAGTCTCTCAAGCTCCTCGAATCTCCATAAAAACGCCCTTTTTTCAGTAATCCTTCGGAAACTTCACCACCTCTAAGAACCATCCCAGGGTCCTGTGCACAGTGCCTGAGCATCGAAAAACCGGTCCATTTTTTCTTTACTACAAGCACAAAGCTGAATCATCCACGGCGCCCATCGGCTTTTAGAATGATCATTGCGCCGTCATTACCTTAATTATGCTCCCTCCGCCCGTCACCGCCGACATCCAAAAATACAAGTCCCATCTCGACTCTTTTCTTTCGAAAAAGTATGTGGACCAGTCCCTCCTCCTAGGCTTCACTGCTGTTGTCCAGTCCAAATTCTCCCAATGGATCCAGGACGACGTGGCCAAATATCACGAAAAACAGCATGCTGACGTACTGCCTCAAAACCAGGAAGCCGAGTTTGCCCTGGTGCAGCTTTTGGAAATTCTCTGGGGTAAGTTCTTGCACCCGGTTGTGAAGTTCTTCCAACGCCAGCACGCCGATTTGTACCTTCAGTCGGCAGATTCGCTCAAGGATAAGAAAAAGGGGACCTTCAAGGTCGTGGAGATGAGAAAGTTGAACGAGACGTTCGTCAAGTTTGTCAAATCGTCCACCCAGTCATACAAGGCCATTCTCCAGCATATGATGGCTACCTACGAAAACCCGTTGTTGCCGAAAAACTACTTGGCCGACTTGGGTATCTCCATGGGTGAAGGCAAAAAATGCACAAACTCCGATTTCAACGCTAACCTCACCTTTATCCTCTACCACTGCCTATTAGGTTTGGGCAATTTACAAAGACACTCTGCCACCATCACAGTCACGTACTTAGAACCGTGCAAATCCGTCAGCGCTTACTATAAACATTTGAAACAGCAAGACAGCACTTCCGATTATCTTAAACATTATGAGCCTGCGTTGCAATGCTACAAGAAGTGCATTGGTTTGCTTCCGGCTCTTAATGAGCCTTACAACCATATCGGTGTTATTTACAACAGCTCCAATGCCAAATTCGAAGCGGCATTGTGGTTTTTGCGGTCTCAATTCACCAGAATCCCAAACTATGTCGTGGGAAAGGTCAATTTGGCCACTATATTCAAGAAACCGTGGCTAGAAAGCGCCTATGTTTCGGTCAAACTGAAACACTCCCGCCAGATGACGGAGGAAGACGTCAACATCTGTCTCCTACGTATCTTGGCCCAGATATTCTTTGCTTCTTTTTACAAGCGTCCATTTAGTAGTGAGGCTGCAGAGAAAGAGCTTATTGGGGTGTTATTTTGCAACCCCGAAACGACACAATTTTTCAACAACCCAGACTTCATCAAGCAGCATTTGACCGTGTTGCTCTGCTTCTTCTGCTGGGCCGAGGCAGAAAACAACCAATCTGCCAGAAAGAAGATCGGCTACTTCTTCGTCTCTTACCTCAATTCATATCTCAGAGACGTTGCCGACCTGAAGGACAACCAGGATGCCCATCTTCCGAACTTGCGTTTTATCTTGGCTTTCCTCAGAAAGCAGACTGCGCTTCTTAGTTTTGACCGTGGAGACTTGAACCATTCTGTGGCTAAAGCTGTGAATGCTATAGTACTTAATGATCCGGAAAAGCGGGCTCACAGATTGGCGATTCTTTCAGACGCCTACCTTGCCCAGGATCTCCCAACCCGTACCCATTATTTTGCTGAAGATGTTGCATTCAAAGATTTCGGCCCCATTGGATTCCAATTCAAGGATTTCCAGGACACACGGTTGTTTTCGAGCGATTATGTTGGCCCGCTTTTCGGTGGTGAATACTTTAGCAAAGCCCAGGGCATTCCCTTATTCTTGGACAATTACGCTGTCCAGCAAATCGACAAGGAATTCGAGCTCAATAGCGAAAAGCTTGATGCTGAAGGCAAAAGAAGCCTCAAGGCCAAGCTCATCTCGCAAGCTTCTGACTCGCTTGAAAACGATATGAGATTCTGTGCCATAGCCAAGCAGGTCAGCAACAACTTTGGTGACTTGAAGCTCGACGACTACTCACATTTGCTTCAAGTTAAGGTCGAGGTCTCTGCCACGCCGAACGTCAAGGGCATCAAAAAGAAAGCTTCCCCCAAACCAAAGGCTGTTAAAAAGGCAGAGAAGAAAGAAAAGAAGGACTACGCTTCCGTCATCAGAGAAGGTCCTGCTGCTAAGGCCGAGCCTAAAGTGGCTTCCAAAAAGGTCGAACAGAAAGAAGCATCTGAAGACAACGAAGTGCAAGTTGCAAATCTGTCTGCGGAGTATTCCACTTCCAACGTGGCTCCTTCCTCTATCGAAGAAATAGAGCTGATGATTGCAGGCCATGCCCAGTCCTTCAGACAGCCCAATGGATCTAGAAGCATTGATACAGAAGCCGAACTTTCTGATATGGTCAACTCCATCATCAATGATACTTACCAGGATAAGTCCAACGAGGTTGTTGTACCAGACTCTCAGGATACTCTGGGAGCACTTGGGACGTCAACCCAGGAGCCTGTTGCTCACACGCCTCAAATCCAGGCTGCTTCTACTCAGCAGGGTTTCACTCAACCTATTCCCCAAGAAAGTCCCCGGGTTCCTGGTCAAGAATACCCAATGAACCAGCCCATGATGCCGCCAATGGGCCAGAATCCCCAATTGGGCTATTCTATGGCCCAAAGCCAGTTCCTCCAAGGACCTACTCAGCCTTTTGGATATCCACAAGGCTACGGTATGCCTATGTACCCTGGAATGGTACCTCCACCTCCTCCGGCTTCTCAAATGCCAGGATCATCACAAGTACCTGATTTTCAACAGTATGCGGGAATTTATGGCCAACCTCCGGGCGGGTTTGGAATGTACCCCCAGGGGCCATGGAATCGCCAGCCTCCATGGAATTACTATGGGAACAGCTCGCAGAGCAGCCAGAGTTACGACCCCAGTCAATAGGTGGACTTGATTAGTGAGTGGATCGGAAATGGGCACTGGGGGATACGGCAAAAAGGGATTTGCAGTCCCAATAACTTTCATAAAGGTATCTGATTGCCTTTCTTTGAGAGAACTTGTAATATAGTGACGGATATTCTTGCATTAGTCTTGCATTATTGTGACTGTGGGATCTGGGAACTTCTTATCGAGATTACGGCAAGAGTGAGATCAAGAATCGAAAAATTAGATAATTCGACCGTTCTCGATTCTGCGATGCTCGAGAGCGGCGTTCTATTCTTACTAAACCGGGATATCTCTGCGTTTGCAATTTCCAGATTTCGCCAGAAACCCCAAATCTTTCCTGTCATCACCAAACTCGCCTCTCTTGATGATGCCAAAACCACGGAATTGAAATTGAAACCCACCTCCATTTCGGATCCCCGGATCCATACACTAACATTTGACAGGCTCGCATCGCCTGTCTAACGCTGTGCATCAACAAATCAGAGCAGGCGCGTGTTTCTCTACACGAATGAAAATAGACGAATGAAGAAAACGGAAGCATCGGAAGGAGAAGGAGAGACGAAAAAGAAAAAGAAAACTCTCGAAAATCGACCCATTTCCACTTCGTCCAATGCCTAGTCTGCCCTTATTAACTAAGCGTCCTGCATATCCTACCACACCGCCTTTTCACGAAATCAGACCAGATTCTCACTCTCTTCTCTGATGGTCGAGTCTCTCACTCACAGGGTCTCTAAACAAAGTTACCCGGTGGAGGCACCTGCTGCAGATGCTCCACTTGAAGTTTTAAACGAGTACTACTGGACAAAAGACGCAGAGCCCCATGTGGCCAGAAGAAAAGCCATCATCGCCAAATACCCCGAGGTCAGAAAGCTCACGGGCCATGAACCCAAGCTGAAATGGTACGTCATGGCTGTTGTGGCCTTGCAGGTTGCTGTGGCGATTTACTTGCGGGACACCCATCCGTTTACATGGAAGTTCTTTGGTTTGGCGTACGTGATAGGAGCTACCGCCAACCAGGCCATTTTCCTCGCTATCCACGAGTTGAGCCACAACTTGATGTTCAAGAAGCCGTTCCACAATAAGCTATTTGCAATTTTCACCAACATCCCGATCGGAATCCCCTACAGTGCCTCGTTCCAGCCATACCATCAGTTGCACCATAAGTTCATGGGCGACCAGTACTTGGACACGGATTTGCCCACGCTGCTTGAATCGGTGGTTTTGTCGAACGTTCTTGGAAAGGTTTTCTTTGCCACGTGCCAGATCTTCTTCTACGCCTTGAGACCCATGTTCATCACCCAGATCAACTTTACCTACATTCATTTGTTGAACATTATTTTCCAGATTTCTGTGGACATTTTCCTTGTCAAGGTCGCGGGCAGTGTCAACAGCTTGCTTTACTTTATTATGTCGTCGTTCTTGGCTGGCTCTTTGCACCCTTGTGCTGGCCATTTTATTGCCGAACACTATGTGCTCAACGAGAACAATCTTCCTCGGGCTAGCCACGAAAAGGACGGTAATCTCGCAGCCGACCTCGTTCCAGCGGAGACATATTCTTACTATGGTCTTCTCAATTTGGTGACCTGGAACGTAGGCTACCACAATGAGCACCACGATTTCCCCTATGTGGCATGGACAAAGCTCCCCGAGCTTCGCCGTGTCGCTGCGGAATTCTACGATCCCTTGCCCCAGATCGACTCGTGGTGTGGTGTCATTTGGCACTTTTGCTTCAATGATGTGAACACTTTGTGGAACAGGGTGAAGCGGACCGGTAAGGAGCGTCTGGGCCGGAACGTTAGTGGGTTGGACAGGAATCAAAATTAGGAAAGGATAGGAAAGTCGGCTTTTCGTAGCCAAAAAAATACACATGGTGAAATGTAAGTCTTATCTGGAAGTGTAGGCAGGGATGAAGTGACTATGGATGAACATTCGTCTTGGGTTGAGCGTACCACAGCTGAGGTTCGTCTATGGATTGGAGGTGGAAGTCTCTATCAATGAATTTGTTATTCTGTGGAATTGCTTTTCTGTGGATCTTGAATATCAAGGTAGTTACAAACGAATAGCAGTATTGTCTTTGGGTCAATGAATTGAAAACCATATGTGCTCATAAATTACTTCCATTTTTCTCTTCGAAAGGCTATTTCAGCTATAACTGAACAACAACCTCCCACCACCAGCTGTCCAAATGTGCCTTTCATGCCAGTCTCCACTCCAATACACTCTACCACTTACTATCCACTCCTTTAAACGTTCTATTACAACAAGTAGATTTACAAGTTCTTGACCAAACGGGTCAAAATGTCAGCGTCGCCTCCGTGGTACGCAGCCAACTGCTCCTTCACGATCTTCACAATGTCCTTAGCCTCCACAAGCTCACCCTCGTTACTGTCGTCACCCTGACCCAACTTCTTCACTCTCAATTTGCCCTCTGGGTACTCCTCCTTGCCCAAAATAACAGCCAATTTGGCACCGGATTTGTCGGCAGCATCGAACTGTTTTCTGGGGTTGGCCTTGGCTTTGTAGACGTATTCAGCGCTGATACCAGCCTCCCACAACTGCTTAGCAACAGCCATTCTCTGGGGCAAGAAACCGGTC
Organism: Candidozyma heveicola; assembly: GCA_003708405.2. NCBI lineage: Eukaryota > Fungi > Ascomycota > Pichiomycetes > Serinales > Metschnikowiaceae > Candidozyma > Candidozyma heveicola. Next base: position 254,037 of record PPOB02000007.1, read on the forward strand.
CAGTCTGGGCCACCGCCGAATGCCATGATGTAAACGTCAGTCTGCGAAGCAGAGAGCGATTCCCACTCTTTGGCGGCTCTGGCCTTGATGATCGAGAAGATTCTCTCAACACCAAACGAGATACCCACACAAGGAATGGACTTTCCGTTGGAGAACATGCCGACCAAGTTGTCGTAACGACCACCAGCCGCAATGGAACCCACACCGACATACTCAGACGCATCCTCGTCGTTGTCTTTCTTGGAGGTCTCCTTCTTGGCCTTGGCCTTCAATTCCTCAGCGTTCTTAGGTGGAGCAGAAGCCGCCGTGACTGCCTCGTAAATTAAACCAGTGTAGTAATCCAAGCCTCTGGCAAGAGACAAATCGAAGGACAAAAAGTGGGCGATACCGAAAGCGTCAGCGTAATCAGCCAAAACTGCCATTTCCTCGATACCCTTCTGGGCGCTTTCGTTGGTTTTCAAGAGCTCGGAGGAAGTCAAGAATTGCAAGGTCTCACGAATCGTGCCGCTGTTCTTGACAAACTCGCCAATCTTGTCCGCAACCTCTTCTGGCTGGCCCTTCTCCACAGTCATTTCCTTCTTGACAGCCTCCCAAGGCAATTTGTCCAACTTGTCCACAGCCGAGGAGATCTTTCTCACATCCTCGTCCTTCACACCACAGGCCTGGAAAATGCCATCCAAGATCTTTCTGTGGTTCAACTTCACCTTGAAGTCAGAAACGCCCAACGACGTCAAACCTTCACACAAAATAACCAAAATCTCCGAATCGGGAACCATGACGTCGTAGCTGCCGGCCATGTCAAAATCACATTGGTAGAATTCTCTCATTCTGCCCTTGGTCATCGCAGGTTGATCTCTTCTGTACACTTTGGCAATGTGGTAACGCTTGATAGCGCTGATGCTGTTGCAGGCGACGAAACGGGCAAAAGGAACAGTCAAGTCGTACCTCAACGAGGTCAATTCACCGCCCTGATCCTCCAAGTTGTAGATCAATTTGGAGTCTTCACCGTACTTTCCTGTAAGAATCTCTCGAAGCTCAAACACAGGCGTGTCGATGGTAACACCGCCGTGCTTCTTGAAAAGAGTGCTCAAAGTGCCGAAGATGTGCTCTCTCAAAACCATGTCCTTATCGGCCCAGTCTTTGGTGCCTTTTGGGGTTTTCAAGAGAAACTGGGACTCCTGCTTCTTGGATTTTTTGCTCTGCTTGGCATTAGCCGCAGGTGCTTTGCTGACTTGGGACTGTGGCGTTTCTGTGGACATGGCTCTGGTAAACGATCGGGTGGTTGAAAGTCGTAGAAGCCTCTGTAACATTCACTTGAAGGTTGGTGGTTTCGAAAAAATCGACTAAGATGCCTGGTGCACGGGTGTGACTGCTACCTGAGAGTCTTCAGTGAAAGGACCCAAGGTGGTACATTTTTGAGGCGTGGACGAATTTGGCCTGGTTATGTTTCTATATATTTTCTCAGTGTAGACCTTTTTTGGTTTTTCAAGGGGTGTAGTGGGAGGTTTCATTAGACTTTTTCGCAGCCATTTTGGCCGATGGAGGTCGAAGCTGAACGTGATCGTTGATGATATGTTTCAGTGGAAGCTCCAGTTGAAGGAAACGGTGTAGCTTTGTTTGGAGTTCCACTTTCTTTCTGTTAGATGTGGCATTTCCTTAGTGATTATCCGGCCAGCTCAAGACATCATTGCCCAAACCATCGGAAGAATCCAACCATCATTTTTATCGAAGACCGAAATCATCATATCAACTTTAAGCTCAAATAAGAGCCAGCGCTCTCTATAATTGTTACCAGGCGCCTGGATATATCTCCCTCCCCTATTTTGGTATTTCGAGCACGCACCCTCTTCATTAAGCGGCTCCTGTTGAATCCAACAGCTCAGAATTCGTAAATTTGAGTCGGTAACACTTTAAAGTTGTCAGTCTTTTATTTCAAGCCTGCGACCGTCCTCATTAAGACGTAATCTCTGACTACTCGTCCTCGTTGATTCCGTTTGGCTTGGAGTAGCCCAAACGCATGACACCATCGCTAAGAAGACGCTTACCCCAACTGCCGGCCGCAGGGTCACCGGTTTCATCCCTGCATTGCTTCAAGAATGGTAATAAAGAGGTACCACCGGTTCCCTTTTCTTCAACACCAGCAGCCTTCTTCTGGGCCAATCCGGACCGGAGGGTCGACGACGATCCCATCTTCGGTGCCTTCTTGGCCTGCAAAACGACGTACCGTGTGACGATCTGGATGTGTTTGTCTCTGAACAGCTTGAGCATGGCTAAACAAGCATCGTAGCTAAGAATGAGTTCCGAATTTTCTTTGTTCTGGAAAACAAAATCCCGAATCAGGCACTCGCTATCAATGAAAGCCAAGAACTCTCTGTGTTCTCTGGGCATGTAGTTACGCATTTCCACAAGGAAGGCATTGGAAGCAGAGCCAGTGGATTCCTTAGGTGGAGCATTTTTGTTGAGTTCGGGCACAGGTCTCTCGCCAGTAGAGTGGTGTTGGACGCTCAACAAGGAGTCTAGGAACTGGATAAGCGAGGACTGGGCGTTGGAGCCACCAGCGTACGATCTGTGTGCTTTCTCGTTGCCGTAAATCACACCGTTAGGGTGGAGCCCCACGCCTTCCATGTTCTTCCAGCCTGCCAAATAGGGCCTGATTCTGAAGTAGAACACGTGGGGATCACACATCTCCTCCATTCTCATGAGAACCGAGCCCAAATGGTCAATGCTCTGTGCTAGTTCCTGAAGGCTGCGAGTCAATTGCTCTACGTTGCCGTTTTTAGCATGCTCCATCGCCTGGAGCCCGTAACGAACACTCTGGCCGCCACTGTACTCGAAGAACACACTCACCAAGTAAAACCACGACTCGTCAATGGAGCCTGTGAAAGTGTTAATGGTAGTGAGATTATCCCAGTTGAAGCGGCCCTGGGCGTACTCGTCCAGGCCAGGCATGATTTCCCGGAAATTCCAAAGACACAAGCCGGCATAAGTGGCCAAAGGCGGGAGTCCAAGCTTTTCCGATACCTCGATCAACGGTTTAGCGATGTGTTCTGGGATTCTGGACGATGGCGTCGACGCCCCCCAAACGTAGCCGTGTGCCAAAAAGCCGAGCACGGAATAGGCTCTTCTGAGCTCTGGAAGCAGCTCAAGCTCGGTCACCTCGATTTCAGGAAGTTGCTCAATGACCAGACGGATTCTTCTGCTGAGAAGAAGAGCAGGCAAGTTTTCCACAATATCCTCCAAGGGCTGGAACTTCTGCTGGGGAAGTCTCCGGAGCGGGAGCTCGGCCGGAAGGAAGCCCGTGGTCGCCAGAACCGAGAAGTTTGAAATGTCTAGCACCATAAAGAAGAAGTAGTAGTTGCGAACTTCAGGTGATTTGCAGGATCAAGAAACCGTTACGGGACGGGGCTGAAAATGGGGTGATTAATTGAAAAAAAGGTGGAGTTTTTCGATTTAGGTTTAATTCGCAATGGGAATTGAGAAAACAAGTAAAGCGGTTTTTGCTTCTCGGTGGTTGCTGTTGGATATTCCCGGATGGCTGGCCACATTGTCTCACTTATCGCCGAACACTCCGCTCCATGTGGCGATGTTAGAAGAAGTAGAATTAAACCCGAGAGATTTTAAATGATAGGATTTGGGATTATTTGTGGATTTGGAGTTTTTGTTCTCGGGCGTAACTCGACTTTTCGGACCGATGACTAATACGGCTTGGTAGGGTCGGTGTGGCGGTGTATCGCAGGAATTGCTGTGGGATTCGAATTTCTGTCTCCGTAAAGAGTGTTATTCATTGGGGAGGGAATTTTGATGAGATCGAAGCACGGTGTCTTTAAGCAAGTGTTGCAAACTTACAGGAAACCGACTAGGTCTCGTAATGAGTATCTGAATATCCAGACTCCGTCTATAAATTGAAACTGCCAAGTGGCGGCACAAAGAACTCTCCATGGTCACCACATTTGGCCAACACTTATTCATAGTTTCGGTTCTCTTCGAAATATACAATGGTGTTGCTCACCCATCTCTGAAACCTCTAGCCTTCAACAACACCCTTCTTCTTTTGTTTTCACCTTGGCTCTATAAAGCCTAAATGACCTGGATGTTCTAGTTTATCAATTACAAGTGAAAGCCGTCTTGTCGGTTTTGTAACCCATTGGAGACTTTCGCCTATTCACAGAATAGTCCCCTTCTGTAACGAAGAGTTTATCTGCCTCAATAAAAGGCTCTCATGTTTTCGTCTTTTATATTCCCCATCTTCCAGAACGTTGCCATCTCCAGCCTGTCCCAAACTTCCTGAGCAAGCCGTTCACAACGTAAAACCTCCCATTTCACCAGGCACCAATTGAAACCTTTTCAGCCAGACGGAGTTCTCAAAACAGAACGGCCGGAACCGAAAAAGAGACTTTTAGGTACGTTAAGTGCTTTTTTGATTTCTTACAAAATCCAGAAGTCGTTACCCAAACATCCTGTTCGGCGTCGTCTACGAGGTTTCAACAGTTTCTACGAAAACCAGCGAATGGGTGCAAAAAACAACACCAGGCGAAAAAACAGAAGAGGCAGAAATGGCCAATTTCAAAAGCAAAAATGTCAAAAACACAAGAATCCACATTCAAGCCCCGCCAGAAAATAAGAGAACGAAAAAAATAAGTCGTATCGACGAAAAAGCCAATAGCTCAAAAGGTCATGGCTATCAAATAGAAGGCTTTGATGCGCAAGGTGGGCGCACCCGTGCACCACAACATGGTAGTCACTTTTTCCCCTTTCCTCCAACTTAACCGGTTAAGCACCAACAACAGTTGATATTTGCTGACCACCACCATGTCGTTTAAGGGTATCAAAAAGTCGGTTTTGCGTGCCCCGCAGAATTTCCGGCAAAAGCTCAATATGGGTGAAATCACCCAGGACCCCGTGTATGCCGACGCCGAGAGACGATTCAAAGAATTGGAATTGGAGACGAAGAAGCTCAGTGAGGAGTCGAAGAGGTACTTTGCTGCTGTCAACGGCATGTTGGACTACCAGATTGATTTCTCTAAAGCCATTGAGGAGATTTACAAGCCTATTAGTGGGCGTTTATCGGATCCTAGTGCCACTGTTCCCGAAGACAACCCAGATGGTATAGAAGCGTCTGAGTCTTACCGAGAGGTGGTGAAGGAGTTGAAAGAGCTGTTGCAACCGGATCTTGAGCTTATCCAGAAGCGTATTGTTGATCCTGCCCAGGAGCTCTTGAAGGTCATTCAGCTTATTCGTAAAATGGCCACCAAGAGAGAGCACAAGCAGGTGGACTTGGACAGACACAAGCGGACGTACAAGAAGTACGAGGAGAAGAAGGAGAGGACCGCCAAGGACGAGGAGAAAATGTACAATGCGGAGGCCGAAGTTGCGGTTGCACAGGAGGAGTTCGACTACTACAACAACATGTTGAAGGACGAGTTGCCTACGCTTTTTGCCATGCAGCTGGAGTTCATCAAGCCTTTGTTTGTTTCCTTCTACTACATGCAGCTAAACATCTTCTACACGTTGTACAGTCGCATGGAGGAGCTCAAGATCCCATACTTTGACTTGAACCTGGACATCGTCGAGGCCTACACCGCCAAGAAGGGTGACATCGAGGAGCAGACCGACAACATTGGAATTACTCATTTCAAGGTAGGCCACGCCAAGAACAAGTTGGAGGCCACCAAGAGAAGACACCAGATGATGAGCGCTAACAACACCGGATCCCCTGGTTCGCCTACCACTGCTGCTCCTGGCGAAGCCGGTCAGCTTCCTCAGTACACTCCAGGTCAAACTGGCGACGCTTACGGCTACGGCAACGAAAAAGCACAGTTCCAACCTCAGCAATATGGCCAGCCAGCTGTACAGCAACCCCAATATGGTCAACCAGCAGTTCAGCAGCCCCAGCAATATGGCCAGGCGGCTGCTCCTCCTTCTTATGGAGCCCCTGCTCCTGCTGCAGCGGCCGCTACTTGCACGGCCTTGTACGATTACACTGCCCAGGCACAGGGTGACTTGACGTTTACGGCAGGCGCCGTGATTGAGGTAGTCGAACAGGGCGACCCTAATGGATGGTGGACTGGACGCTATAATGGCCAGACGGGAGCGTTCCCTGGCAACTATGTCCAGATGAACTGAGTAGACTAGAATAAACGCATAATGAGAGATGGTGCATTGACGGAAGGGTAAGTGAAAGTATTTGTGGACAGGCGAGCCTAATTTGTACGTATTGTATCAAATTCACATACCTTAACATGTCTTCTTTTTCGTGCAAGCTTAGAATTGTCTTTGAGGCTCGAAGAGTACTGAGTCTGGAAGTAGGGTGATGGAGCGGAAATCAACACATTCAAGCTTATAATGAAATTTACTGTATTCTGAGAAATGATTACAATGGTATTTGTATTTCTGATTGGCAAGTGGTTGATTACAAGGGCTGTAGTTGGAAGGCTGCAGTGGAAACAGAATTAGGTAGGTCAATTAAAGAGGGCCATATGAGAGTCCGTAATGGTGATCTTGAGCTTAAAAGACATCGTATGCTTTGTAATTGCTGTGTTTCAGTTATCATCTAGACAACGTCATGCTAAACTGGACCTTCTATAGTAGTGATTTACATATTCTTCCTAATTCACCAGTGAGAACCAATACAATAGTAAATGCAGATGTTAGAGGACGATCGATTATTATCCACCGGTCCAGGCGGAACCGGCAATCATTTCCCAGCCTTCTATATCAGTAGACTCCCAAACTCCTCCAAAATTGCTGTTTTATGTAGTTTTATAGGATTTTCCACCAACCACCAAGCGTGCCTCCCCAGAGACCTACCATATCGCCACTAAATCAGGCCACCCACCGACCACCAATCAAAAAACAAGGAATTAAGTTTTTTTCAAAAACTGCAGATTCAGATCTCCCCACCCTCCTTCGTTGCCAGCCCTTTTGCTTCGTCTTTTTTGGCTCATCAAAGCGACCAAGCGAAACACAACCAAACATTCGCTTGCTGATCAAAATCGCCAAGAAGTTAAAACACGAAGCATCCACAACTCACATATTCTTCAGATCTTTCCCATCTTGGCTGCAACACCGCCGCATAGATCTCGCAGGCTGCGGCGTTTTGCACCCATTCCGAGGATTAGAAGATCGGTGGAGCTGGAATGGCGGGCTGTTTTGGTAAAATAAACGGGAGATTTGGTTTTTCAGAGGTGGTTTAGTACAGAAAGGTCAGGGCGGACGAGGCGGCTCACTGATGCCTTTTGGTCGGTGGCCTCGGCTTTCCATTTACATTTTAGATGGTGTCTTGAAACACATATTCAACAGAGGCAGGAATCAGCGGATGGTTCGCCGCAACGAGACCAAGGCGATGAGTTCAATAATAACGTATGAATATGTAAGTCAAATCAATGCACCGTGATCCAGATGCGGTCCCTCTACTTGCTAAAGGGGAATATTTGGCGGTTCTTCCAATTAAAGTACCTCATCGTCAAAGTCACCAGGAGTCAAATTACCTTAAAGGCAAGGCTCACTCATAGATTCCAGTATCGAAACCCTAGTCGGTGATGGCTCTGCAGCACTGATACTACACTTAGTCAAAGGCAATCTGGTGTTTCCTTTCCCGACAGTCTGGGAAAGAGAAGCCTGGCCTTTGAAGTAAATTTACAGAACAACATTTTGGCCAATTGAGAGTACTGAGACATTTGGGAAATTACCAGATCGAGTCCATGCGGAAGTATGGCCCTGGTTAGCTAGAGCCGTAGTTAGCTAGAACCTGACTCATACAAAATGCCCTACCTCTCCTAGAAAACCACTTAATTAATTCCTGGCTGGGCATTGGGGGCATATTTACACTACAGCAGATTGCATGGGTTCTCACTCGGTGGTATTGGTACGCATTCCCTTAACCAGAGCCTTCAATTCCACACTGGAAAGCACCAGAAGTTCTTCCTAATTGTAATCTCTCCGGAGCTGACTTACTAAAGCCAACTTTTCCAAAACACCTACCAACCCATCCATTTACCCCTGACTCTGCTATTGTCTTTCTTCCTCAGCTGCCTCATCTGCACCCAGATTGGGGGCGCACGCGGCGTTAATGGATTTCTAGGCCGCTGAAGAAATACCTCAAGCCGCGAGTCCAGCGATCAGACCATCCCTTGATAACTCCGAAGAAAGACCTTTGGTTCGTTTTGATGAAATAGGAAAATGGCAGTTGTCTCAGTTTTCGTAAATGGAGATCTTTCAAATTGGCCTCGCTTTCTGACTGCTGACTTCCTCGGCTTGCTCACTTCTGCTTGTATTTTATCGTCTGCACCTGGACAATTTCCATTTATCCTCGCTCCACTGCCTTTCCACTGCCTTTGCAGTGGCCTCTCCACTGGCCATTTCGGTCCTTCACTAGCCTCACTCCACTGAGTCCTAATTCCGAATTTTTCAGATTCAATCCCCAACACCCCCAAAACTCTACGCCCATTTTTTTCCTCCACCCTCCAATATTCATATCTCCTCGGCTCCCGGAAAGGTGCCCAAACGAAAGGCTGTTTCTTAGGGCGGGCCGCAGTGCGATCTGCATCAGGCGAGAGAATCGAGGCACCGAAGCTGAACAAGCGAGGCTGCCTAACTGGCGGGCCGGCCGAAAAACTCGATGTCGAAGAAAAAAGACGAGTTTCGTAAAACACAAGGAAGACCGAAGAAACGAAAATCAAAGAAATCTCCAATCGAATCTTCATCGAATCTTCAACCAACAAAACCGAGCCTGTGATTTACGCTGACGTCCCCAGCCACAGCCTTACGGTCTTGTGCTACTAACGAGTGTCAGGTGCGCAGCAGATAATTGGACTAATGAGAACTACGTAAAGGTGAAATGCTTGTGACTCCCCGCAGGTTAAATCCCTCAAGCGAGGTGGAACTGGACCACATGCACTTTTGTTGGCTGCTTTCGCTTGCCTTTTTGTTGGCTTCTTCTCTACACTCTATCGGCTCAGCCTCAGACCCTTTTGTTCTTCGCCTATCTCCCACCTTTGTCTTCCCCCGAAACCTCGTACTCTTACATGTGCTAAACCAGTTTGACAGGTTTACGGCGTATTCCTGCCGGTGCCTGATAATAAGCACCTCCACAGATACTGCGAGAATGCGTGCAGCAGGCCGTGTGTGCAGGAAAACCCTGGGTGCACCTGTTGGCTTGTGCTGTGCCATATACAGCAATGCGCCGTGAAGACGCTGCTGCCAGCGTCCCGTCGCTCACTCGCCAACATGTGATAGGCGCTCTAAAGCGTATTTGTGTGGTGAGTTTCTTTTGGCCTGCACACAGCGCGACGCACCACGCACGATCGTATGTGCATCTACCACGTGTATGCAGTAAAAGATCACAAAGGCCGCACCAGAGAAACCTGCAATGTCAGATGCATACGCACCTCGCTGCAATGCACAAGCACCCTACCTTCGAAATAAACACACCCTACCACACAGTGCACTCCTCCATCTTACCACCATAAAAGAAGCCCTTTTCCTCCCTCTTTTTCCCAACCAGCCATGAAGCTCTCAAAGAAGGCATTGGCCAACAAAGTCAACTCGGTGCGTCCTTACAAATCCCGTACAAAGAGACCCTGCGACTTCTGCCGCCGCAGAAAAACATGCTGTATAATCGAGAAGACAACCCCCTGTTTGGCGTGTGTTCAGTTCAACAAGGGTAACTGTACTTTCGTTCTGGGGCCCTTGAAGAGGGTCAAACGCAACGAGGCAAAGGAAACTCCTCCTATAGACGAGCTGCCTGTGGAGGAAGTGGACGACGAGCCCGAGCCTGCTCTCCAACCTGCTTTCCAACGCAGCGTTTCCACCTTCCAGAGCTCTTTTGAGTCCACCCTCAGCGGAATCCAATCTTCTACTCCCAACCCTTCCGTTGTCCAAAACGCCTCCTCCAATAGCAATTCTCTCGGTTTCAACATGTCCTACGACTACGACCTCCCTGTCCTGGGCAGCTTCAACACCGACCATTCACACAATCAGCTCACCCAAAACATCTCCAATATCTCTAGCCTGGGGCAGCTGTCGCCACACACGCCAGCTTACAGCTTCCAGGCCAAATGGGGCACCTCAGATGCCCAGGGTGTGGTTGTAAATGGGCCCCCGGCGCTGCGGCTGCTGATGCTGAGCAACTCGAGCCTGCTAAGCAACATGAGCCCTGTGAGTGCTTTGAGCATGAGCACGGGTGCATACCAAGAGGCCTACGACGAGTATGGGGCACTCAACTACTACGGGCTGGCGTGGACGGAAGCCAGTGACTACGACAGTCTTATGGGGCAAATGCCCGAGGAGTTGAAGCGGTACCAGCCCACTCAAGCGCAAGCACAAGCGCAGCAGATGCTGAGTTTGAGTTTCTCTAATTTGGCGCCTATGCAGACGTTTGACCATTATGACGAGGCGTACGTCGACCCATTAGTGCAAATGGAGTGAGCGAGAGTCATATGGAAGTGAAGCACCGGGGTGACGCTGGGGGTGAGGCAGCTGCCAGGGAACCCAGCTCGACGCACACCGGCGTATACGCCAGACCGTCAGGTGGAGGAAACGCGTGAGCTGCAGACAGACACAGGGCCGCATGCGGATGATGCAAAGCACAGTTGCCAGGACAAGCAGTCGAGAGTAGCCTTGACTTGGCTGGTTTCAGGTCACTGTTTGGATTTAAAGATTTTGAAAAACCTGGAACTTATTAATCGACACAATACTTATGGGATGCTCGTGATTACGGCTCCCAAATCTGTCTCCTGACTCCCCGTCCACCTCCACTTCCAAATCTGAAGCAGAAGGCTGACGCTGACCAACCTGGCAGACATGTTGCTGGATTGCGTATTGCTTTTCTCAGCCCAAGGTTAAGCCCAATTCTGCCACAAGCCTGGCGTCCAAGCCACAATTCTCCTCTGCTGTGAAGCTTATTCAGTGCGCTGCAGCAAGGGACTGCTCTGGACTTGTTCTTTGTACTTGTGTTCACTTCAGGCGCTGAGCGAGTCCAGGGGCTTTGACTGGACCCCTTTTCGGTGGGGCACCAGAACCTCGACAAACATCACCCTTTTTAATGAGTCCTTCGCTGCGCTATTGTCAATGCATCGTGGCCTATTGTATGCTGTGTCAGAGGGGATGGTTCTTTGACTCTGAGGGGCCCTGACTGGTGAGATGCAGAGCGTGCTATTGTGCTGAGATTTGCACTGCAATTGCGGCTGCAACATGATTTTTGTCACCAACCCAGCCATCATACTGTGTACAGGCACACTATGCACTGCCCACTTCGTAAATTTCATGGGATTAGCGAACAGCCCGTGGCATGGTTGGCGGACCTGTGGCGTGGGACAATATATTATTACCGGATCCGCCTGGGGTCGTATTGTTGCATTGCAGGGAAGGCGCCCAAGACGGCTCGAAACATTCCACCCTGGGTGGCCGGATGTTCGGATCTGCCTATTCCGGCCAGAACCAAGTTAAGGGTTTTCACACGGTGTACCGAGGCTTAGCCGCTATCCAAGATAAGAGTGGACGAGAGGTGAATGGCCAAATGAACAGCACGGCTGGAGCAGGTCTCTGGCGTATTGCTGTGTCGCACTCGTCCCCTCTTTAGAACATGGTGGAGGATTTGCTGCCTCTGCTACTTTGAAATAGATACCTTTTTCGCGGGGTTTCCCCCATTCGTTCGTCGATTTTGTGTTCGTCATATACATTTTTCATAAGGTCGGTAGATCAGGCGACTTGTCACGTAGTTATGTGTTTTGGAGACCATGAGGTTATGTTCATTGTACCTCGGTCTTCATTATGCACATCTGAAGAACCATAGTTAACGGAGTCGGAGATTACACGACGAAAGTCGTTGAAAGAGTCATCAATGTATTAATTGAAGCTTTCGTTTAATGGAATGTTGGAGGCTTTTCTGGTTTTAAATACCTTTTGGTTGTGTGGATTGCGGAATATCCGATTGAATTGAATAGATCGACGGAGATTTCACCAGCACATCAACATCAACACAGATGAACTAAACCTTGAAGATTCAACTTCTGGATTCAGTAGCTGTTAAGTGAAATTTCAGTAGCAGTAGATAAAAATTCCAAGAAGCTGAACAGAGCCCCGATCAGCTGAGTTGGTTTAAACACACCGATGCAAAGCCCAAACACAAGCGGATTGAAATTCCAGGATAATAAGGCGGACAAAAGTCACAGACAGTACAATTAAAGTACCCGCCTGCTGCTTGAAGATAGTCTTCTTGCATCGATGGTCAATCTGAGGCTAAAATAGTCATGTACATCATAACCAGCAATCCACATTCTTAGAACATTTCCAGTCGATGGTGCTCGGTTGAATAGAAAATATTCGAACTGAAATTTGAGGCAATCCAGAAGTAATCATTTCGAATATCCCAGAACAGTGAACCGACAGTCATCAAAGCGGCTTTAACAGGGTGACTTCTAGATTCCAGGATTCAAATTAACAGAAGCTGACTTCCAGCGCATTTCAGCATTCCAGAGAACTGAAGTTGAGGGTGAAAGCTTCAATGAAATTCCAGATTGTGAAGCCTAGAGCTCTAAACCAGACCCAACACCTTCAGCCCAACGCTGTTATTTAAAGCCTCGATCCACGAAACAGGCTTCCAGAAACCAACTAGACTTCTCAAATCAAATAGCCGGGTCTCAATTCGAGCCTCTATTTCAACATCCTCAGTGGTACTTGTCGAACCAGTCACAGATCAACTCAGATACCTTGGTGGGGTCCTCCCGGTGCAAGAAGTGGCCCAATCCGGCCAAAAGCTGCACCTTGACCTTGGGCTTGGACGCCAAAAGCTGGGCCTCCAAGTCGTACAACTCGGAAACCATGCATCCGTCGTTGTCTCCTCCCAATATCAACATGGGCACCTTCTCGAAATCCACCAACCACTTGCGCTCCTTGATGATGCTGGGCCTAAAAAGGTTCCTGTAGAAGGCCGTGGCGGCGTCTAGCACGCCTGGTTGGGCAAGCGTCTCTCTGACAGACCCAATCTCCTTGGAGAAGTCCCACCTAGGCGACCAGTACTTCCAGAGCTCGTCCAAGTACCCCGGCTCCAGCAAGTTGCCAAACTTCAGGCGGTACACAAAGGCGTATTGCATGGTGAAGAAGTACGTCAGGCAGTAGAGCTGGCGTGGGGCGTACCACAAGTAGTGCCATGGTCTGAGATTGGCGATGTACGGAATCGCCAAGGTCACGGCGGACGTGACAAGTTCAGGGTACAAGGAGGCGGTCTTGAAGGTCACAATGGCGCCCCAGTCGTGGCCCACCAAGTGCACAGGCACCTCTTGGTTGGGCACTATCAGTAGAATCCACGCCTTGACATCTCCAGCCAAGTCGGACATTTTGTACTCCGTGTCGGGGCCCTGGGACGACGGCTCGTAGCCTCGTAAAAGCGGCGCTATCAACAACACCTTCTTCTTGTAATGCTGGGTCACCAAGGGCACCACTTTCTCGTAGGACTGGTTGTTATCTGGAAAACCGTGCAAGAAGAAGATCACCCTGTCGAAGCTGTGGGGGTTGGTGATGGCCAGCTGCGGGTGGGAGCTCCATGCGGAGAAGGAGCGATTACCGTTGTGGAGAGTGATTTCGGGCATTTTGGTGGTGTGGAAAGTGGATCTCTGGGTGTTTAAGTAGGAGGACTGAAGGGCATGTGATAGTGGGGTCCAGACGCGGCGGATATAAGCTGGAGATAAAACGGTCTGCCGAGACGTTGGGGTTCTTGGGTGGATGGAAATTTCTTAGTGCTTCTATTTTTCAGCTTATCCGTCTGGTTTTGCGTCTGGTTTTGTATTACGGTGTGGCTGGGGTGGAGCTGTATCGCGGCAGAAAGCCGTCTGGAGGTATAGAGCAGTGAGATGTAGGCTGATGGAGAAATTAGACATTTTTCTGGTGGGGTGTTGGAGGGTTTCAAAGGGGTTCTAGTGGATTTTTGGAGATTCAGAGAGTTAGTGGAGATTTGAGATTTGGAGATTTGGAGTGTTGATGGTGGAGGCTGCACCGGTGAAATCTCAGGAATCCATAGACAGAAAACCATCTGTAGACAGTCCTCTCCCAGAGCCCATGTCGAACTCCTGGTTTTTCCGGACCGGTGTCAAATGCACATGGGACTTGAAGCTGCAGCCTTTTGCCGTTTTGGGCGATCGTTTCTGTCTGCCGTTATGGTCGAATGTTGACGACAGAACCATTTAGGTTTGGAATACATGGACGAAAGCCACAATATGAACACGTAAATCTGGCATTTTGGAAGTCGATGTAAATGTAGTCCACCGCTTTCGGGCCAAGTATCCCCACAATAGACTTCGCTCTTGGCCAAGAAGACGAGACACAACTGTTGATAATTGAAACGGGATTTTTTAGTCCAATTTGAGCCTTCAACTCCGAATCAGGGGCTACACATTTTTCCTCCTTCTGCTTCAGTCTGTCGTCATTTATGAGATTCACCGTTTGTAGCATCTACCTCCAACTGAGCATTGAGGTGGCTCACTCGATTGACTGTTTCTGAGGGCCTGTCTAATCCTTCTTCTCTCGCTCTGTTCCGGCTTTTTGATCCTTTCATCGGTTGCCTAGAAGTAGCAATTAGGGGCCAACTCACATGGTTTGATGAACTTAAGGTTACTTTAGACTTTGTGCACTTTTCTTCTAGAACCTTGACCATTTTTATGGTTCAAGTTCCTTCCTTTGTAAGATGCCATCGCTCACATAGTACTTGAATATAGATCCCGTACTAGGAACCATAGCGAACTGTAGGTTCAGGGTTGCCATTGAGGGATCAGGAAGCTGTGTAATCGGGCTTTTACCGACTTGGGAGAAAACTGGCAGAGTTTCGTCGGTTGGAAAAGCCGTAAAGCCCATAAAGTGAGTTCACTCTGTAGCGATTGTAAAGGCTTCTTTGCTAAGCCAGAAGATTATAGCAGAAGTCAAGATTTGCCGGATTTTCTTCCGCTTCGACCTCTGTAAATGGTATTACAGCGGATGCTGCTATGAACTACTGTGATAAACAGTGGGTGCCAAAAAGCAGGCTTACGAGAATACGACGTTGTCTATTAATCGTATTGGCCTCTTAGTCCAGATACAAATACTCTCATGTATCGTTCCATCCCACCGCTTCTATCCTTCGATGTTAACTACGAAAGGCCGATTCCAGTTCATTCCACAAAATCCGATCACCTTTAAGCCCTCACTTTCAAAGGGCCATCTCCCACTCCCGTTCTACAGCTTTTTGAGACTTCTTTTATGGTCTCGTGAAAACTACTCTCAATCACAAGACCACAACCAACATCCTGAACACCCAGAACCACCGATAAGGATAAGCGAAATCGGCAATCTAGACAAAGCCAAATCGGCAATCAAAGCCAAATCGGCCCCTTGCGGACTCTCCGTTTTACGTCAAGCCGCCCGAAAGCACAGGCTAACTTAGCCGGGCCGAGATGCAAATTCTCCGGATAAGCCAATGTGTTATGCTGCAGCGGCGCCTAATTGGCTGTCAACACTGGCCAGGCTACGAGTTCTGCGATGAGGGGGAAATGAAGAGGGTTGATGAAAACGGTAATTTTTCACCAAATGCCACAACAGAGAGACACCCCTGGCGAACCACAACTGCCAAAACGGAAAAATAAAAAACTTTTCTCCCAAATACGCCGCCTGGCAGCCCGGCGTTAATCCGGCACCCAGCGCCAGTCCATTAATTCAGGCTTTTCACCGGGGTGAGGTGGATTAATCACTGTGGAGAAACCGCCCAACGCTGAGAACCGCCTCAAAACGCCGGTTTTTCAATACTCGACAAATTGCAAAATTTTCTCGAAAAGCCTCAATTTATCGACGATCCCCGGAATCCCACCCCATTCGGCTTCTAATGCAAACGTCAAAAGGCCTCACGCAGGCTTGTGCCGATGATACCGATCGTGCATGCCCCGGTTAATACAAAGCGAGGCCTGCCATTGGCTGTTTATCGAGCTGAGGGGGACGCAGATATTTTCAGTTTTCTGCCCTGGCCAGAAACGTTAGGGCGAAAAACCCACGAATTTTTCCGGGTTCCTAATCCAATTGGACGCCAGCTTTGGCCGGAAAAATCCGGTCGCGCAGCCAGCAGAGGGTCGACTTTTCCGGCGGCAAAATGCCGGCTACTTTAGCTGGAAATGCTTGGGGGCCGAGGACGTCGCCGCCGAAGCGGCTGATGTCATTGCAAATTCTGGCTTCGTTGGCGGGAGGGCCAAAAAGAGGGTGACTCCGACCGCCGAAGAAAAGACCCGTGCACCAAACACCCGTGCACCAGTTGTTTCCATCTCTGCAAACGGCTCCGCTTGACGGCGCCGGCGGCCGTGGTCGATGTTGCCCATAGTTGGGCGGTCCCCGAGGACCCCCACTCAGCAACTGCCGTCCACAGAACGAAGCCGGCGAGGCCGAAACTGGTAGCATGTTATGGTTGCCTGCACACAGGGCCGGTGCCCATGCAGAGCGAAAAAATAGCGCACCGAGTATATATCAACCCCGGGTGCTCGTTTTCAAACTTTTTTTTTCCACACATCTTTCTTCCTATTCCGAAATGCTTCCAGCAGGTGTTATCCTTGTCTTTGTGTTGGTCGGTCTTGCCGCCATCGCCATTGTTTCCGTGACTGTTGCAAAGAAGCTCAAGGCTAAGAAGTCTAACCAGAGATTCTAAGTCTGCTCCAGTGTCTGCCCACCCACAGTGGTGTTTTTTGGAAAAGCAGCCAGCTGATACCCCCCTAGCTTTGTAATTTCGTGCCGCCTTTTCCGCCCCTGGGGCATAATGACTAATAAGAACCACGAATTGAGTATGCGGAGAGGGGCATTGTCTCTGATGATTGGCTGTTTTTTCCGACCTTCTGCCTCGGTGGGCCCGGGCCAGACACACCTATAATACGGACTCATGTCTATTACACCATTTTTTTATCATTTTTATATTTTACGACGGGAATTTTTTTTACTTAATATATCGGGAATCACAGCAGCTGTAGGGCCTTGGGTATCGAGGTTTCTGGACGTAGATGAGCTAATCAAATGGGTGGTTGACTACTCTAGTAGTGGAGATGACGTCAGCTACTGGATTCAATAGAGGTGGACCTCGGTAGGTCATTTTAGAGTGCTGAGATGGTCTCGAAAAAATCGTTTAGCGTCTGGGGTTTGTTTTGAATTCGGAGTTTTGTTTGCAGTAAGCGGCTGATGCTTGCTCTTTTCCGATGGGACTTTGAATTGGGCGCATAAGTGGTTCGCTTATCAGCCCACACAAAATAGTAACTGTACGATCAAGGAGCGAGAAGCGGAAACCGTTTTGTTAAGCCCAATCGTTTTTCATCATCTCTCAATATCTTTTAGGTTCTCTTGGATTTTTCGCTGAGCTTGTCGCTTCAATACCTTCGCTTCAGGAACCACTACAACATTTGTGAAGCCGATAGACGACGAATTGGTCCACTAGTCATAAGGCTTTGCTCGTGAATAGACCGATCGACTTGTAGAAATGGCCCAACAGTTGAACTGCTGGCCGGATCGTTTGCACTCTTTCATAGAGGGGACCTTCAGTGTTTGCTTTTCATTCTTCTTTTTCTTTTCTGCTCTGGGAAGCAGCTCAACAAGCCTGATATCCAGGGAGAGCTCTGCCAAATGCTTCTATTTGAAAGTGTGGCGATTAGGCTTTCATTCGTCCAGTTCACCAATAAACGAGTATGTCATTGTCTAGGCTCACAGTGGAAACCTTGGTGCCGATCCCACAATTTTAGAACAGGAAATAAGATAGAAGACGACGATAAATGCTCCTGATATCGTGGTTTTGAAGATCGGCTGTCAGAATGGCTAGCCATTAGTTGCGATATGGTGAGTAAGTCACACACGGCGAAACTTGCCGTTCAGATTAAAGTGGTAATTGATCTGTTGAAGAGAAGCTGAAACTGGTCGTGGAGACCTGAAAATGTTTGTTGATATTTAGTTTTTGTTTTGGAAATTGGGTGGTTCTATGTAGAAAGGTGCAAAATGTGAGACCTCAGTAGAAGAGTGAAAAACCTGAAATACAGTAAAAGATAAAAATGCAAAATGGGTCGTTCTCCATCTCATGAAATTTCTAGTGTTTGCCGACTTCGAGATGGAGCTGGAACGTATGCGTCGTTCAATACAACTGATAACTTCTAGGTCACTTTTATAGTCAAGCCACAAGCCAGAACTTGTTATTTCCTTGGTGCTGTAGGAACCATATCTCTAAAA
Organism: Candidozyma heveicola; assembly: GCA_003708405.2. NCBI lineage: Eukaryota > Fungi > Ascomycota > Pichiomycetes > Serinales > Metschnikowiaceae > Candidozyma > Candidozyma heveicola. Next base: position 272,241 of record PPOB02000007.1, read on the forward strand.
GCTCTTCGAATGAGTGGCATAAGTTTTCTATAGCGCCGGACTCACCCGGTTGGTTGGATGTGTTCCTTAGTTTTGAATCTCAATCTGCTGGTGCCCATGATAAGCATATCGTCCACGTACAATACAATGATGGAGTATAGTTTTTCTGATATCCAGAGCAATAGTCAGAGTGTGATTGTCAAAACTAAGGAACAAGAGGTGGAAATTACTGTGCTGGGGATGAGTACCACAAGCAGACAAGGCAATGAACTTGATAAACTTCAGACTGTCAAAACGATTTCCACCTGCTTTCTAGGCTAAATGTTCGAGCAATGAAATATAAACCAAACTTCTTGGTTCTGATCGTCCAAACGAGGCTTATTGACGGGTCTAGAACGCTTGTAGAATGTGACTTTCAATCATTCGGCCCGTATTGCCGCAGGAAAGCCCTGATTGCTGGGTTCAACGAGAACAGCTTCAATTGGCACATCCTCGTCTGAAAATCACGAACCCACCCGAAAAATCAGACTTTCAGAAAATACCCAAACTGCCCAGAGCTCCATGGCTTCATACTAGTTTGTTCACAGGGAACTACACAAGCGTTCGATAAAATAGTAAAAATCCCCTGCCAATCATCTACGGCCCTCTGCCTCTCCTCTGCCGCTCTACCTGCTCAGCCTTGTTTTTGACATCTCATTGATGTTTGGATGTGCCTCGATTTCTACAACCCACCATGGTGCATTATCACCACTGGGAGCTTCCCTGTGCTGTCCCTACACAATCCCAAAAATCAAAACCAAACTTCACAAGCTTCAGTTAACGTTTCAAATTTCAGCAGGCCTAAGCCCCATTGGCAGTACTCTTCCTCACCATAACCAAACCTGATACCCCATATCTTATCTAAAGTGTGCGAACTACATGCCCAGTGAAACCAGAAAAGCGTCCCGCCAGGGCTGCTACAACTGCAAGCGACTAAAGATCAAGGTACGTTGAGCGGAAGTCCCCCTCAAATCCCGCTAACCCCAGTGCAATGAGGAAAGACCGTCCTGTGAATACTGCAACCACAGAGGAAGACGATGTGTTTATCCAGATGCCTTCCAGGCAGCAGTCAATGGGCCACTAGCCAAAGTGACAAATTACTCCTTCGACGAACTCTACGGGAGAAACGACCACCAGCCTTTTGACGACGAGGCGTTCGGTCTACATCGCAAGTTCACCTTCGACATTATTCTCCACTCCACCGCCAATATCCTAGGGCTTCTGCGGTTCGAGCTACGAATTCTTCGTTTCTTCAGCGACATGTGTGTTCCTTTTTTGACCTACAACGTCAATCGCCGCCACAGCATTGTGTGGGAGGTGGTTGTGCCCAAGTATGTGACATCTTCTCCCTCAGTCAAACAGGCCGTTTTGGCCGTGGGCTGCCTCAACCTCATGCCTCTTTTGGGCTTGGACAGGCTCATAGACACCGAGACAGATGCCGCCAAAGTGGCTCAGGTGCTAGAGGCGAGCAGCGATACGTACGAGGTACAGCGGCTTTTCGCTGATGATTATATGTTGAAGCAGGGCGACGAAATCAACCTCTTTCGCCACGCCTCTCAGTGCTTTACCAATGCCGTTAGTGGTACTAACGAGGCTGTCCAGCAGCTCCAGAACCCAGGCATTTCGTACCAGGAAAGAAGATACTGGATTAGTTCTGCCACCATCACAAGCTATCTCATGTACTGCTTTCTAGGCCTACACCCATGGCGAATGCTTCCGCTAGTGCATTTTCCCGCCCCGGGAGAAGACCCCCGGCCCGACATGCTTAGCATAGCCGCAGGGTTGAAATCGGTGATTTGGGTAAACTTGGAAGAACTAAGAGCGTGTGACATTGGCGAGCTTTTCCAGATGGACGAGTTCCAGATCGTTCTCAAACTGAAGGTGAAGCTTGTGAAGCAATTGGAAGCTCAGCTTGAGGAGTATCTTCGGAAATACAGCTTTTTGGAGATCGATCTGCCGATGGCTGCGTTCATTAAAGACATGAAAGATGCTCTATTCATTCTCGACAGAGCTTGCTCGCTATCCGTCATGTTCAACTACCCTGTGCTTATTTTCAAATGGCTACCGATGGTAGGTCCTCAACTCATTCCACATGTAAGAGCACAGGAGCCGTTTGCACTTCATTTGTTGTACGTTTACGCCTGCCTTTGCGTGTACTTTAAGTTCTGGAGCTTTGAGCATAACGTCTGGCGGGACTTTGTCGTGTGGATGAGAGAAAACACTTACTTGTCCGAGTTTGACGAGCGACTTTTTCAGTACGTGATTGTGGGTAGAAATTACGTGGTGGAGGAGAACTACAGGGCCTTGAAGGACTTTGACGTTTGGTCAAGGCGGTTCGACTACCCGCTGAAGGTCAATACAGAAAAGCTCATTACGTCAGACCAAGCCAATGGAGGTCAAGCCGTTGGAGTTAAGACAATGTCCTGATGGTGCTTCTATTCACCAGTGCCATGACCAGCTAAATGTGACTTTGTCAAGTGCTTGAAGGTCACCTTAAGTGGGAAACCGCCGGCCGGTAATATGTTTATGATATTTGGGGTACCCGTGAAGAGTTCATTGTATTACTGCGATATAGCTGTTACTGCAGTGCCGAGGACGTTACAAGCATTAAGGCTGAAGTACAGTGATTTACCGAAAATTCCATTAGTATACTGACGTTTTTCAAGCCATTCTTGATGACGTCTACACATTGACATTGAGCTATTCTAGCAGGATGCCCAGAATAACCTTTCAACTTGACCACAACACCGCATCTCGATCCAGCTTCTAACCGTTCTCCGAAGAATTCAACCAAAGACCTCGGCAGCGGCTCCCGCTGGAACCAGCCTGGTGCCAAGCAAATCGAAGCCGTCCTGATCTGGATCCAGCGATAACGCCGAAGGGAGCCCGAGTTGCCAGACTGGGGACACAGATTCATAAGAAAATATAAAACGTCGTCAGGCACGAGCGAGCGAGCAGCGGAGCATCCCTTTGTAGTCATTTCTGACACATATGATCAAACGAATCGATGTAGGCAGCAGGAACGAAGTAATCGTAGAAACGTCCAAGGAACCCAATCATGAAAACATTCGCAGACAGTATTGTCCCAGCAGCCAATAGAGGCTCCTGTGACTCCTTCCACGGCACAGTGGTCAAGAGCACCCTCCATATGTCGCATACCAGGGCCTCCAAACCTGCGCTCCAAATTCAAAACATCTTTTCAACATAACTGCCGTCAAACCGTCAAACCACTGCTTACTTGGTGTATCCCTTAGGAGGCTCCAGTGGAGGCGCATAATCTGGAGGAGCATTCGAGCCGCTCGCATAGTCGTTGCTGAACCCGTTTCCGTAGTTCTGGTTGTAGTCATTATTGAATCCAGATCCGGCATTCTGGTTGTAGTCATTATTGAACCCAGCTCCGGCATTCTGGTTCCCCTGGTCCATGCCTCCACCTCCATATCCGGCCTGGTAACCCTGTTGGTACCCTCCACCATAACCGCCTTGTGGCTGCGCTGGAGGAGGTGGGGGCACACCGCCGCCATAACCGCCTTGCTGGAAGTTGTTGGGGGCGTAGTTCTCCTTATAGTAGGGCTGGTTGGAAACAACGTTGTTTTTTCTTCTTCTCTTCATGCAACAGAAAGCAAAGAGGATGATGAAGAAGATAGGCACGAGAATGAGCCAGAGAAGCCATCTCCATCTGTTCCAGCCAGTGTTTCTATTATTATAGTAATATGCGCGTGCAGCGAGCTCGAGATTCATGATATCGAGGAAGAAAGTGGTTAGTAATTGTTTGGTTTTATATCTCGCCAGGAGCTCTTGGCAGCGATAGCGGCGTCCTGCATAATGAACCACAGATACATCGTTCCCTGGCTGCGCCGTGCTGCTGTGTACAGGACCCATGACTTGCTGCGATCCCAAAAGCCGACCATATGCTTATGAAAAAAGTGTGGATTTGACGGGGAGCAATTGGCGTCTTCTGTATATGTGAGAGAGCGTCCTCTCTTCTGATTGGCTGTCGCACGTGCAGTGGACGCTATGTTCGTGCATATTGATGACGTCAACGCCTCGGAGATAGCCTGGGGTGAAAAAGTAGTTGACCTTTTGGGCGTTTCTCTGACTGGAGGCTTAATGTAGACCCGGTTACTCTTCGATGTTTGCGGTTTGATTTTCGGGCTTCAATGAACCCCTGAGATTTTGAGCACATTCCCCTTTGTACCTCAGCCGTGTTGGATTGCGGCGGTTGCAAATCGCATTACGCAATTTGAGCCGAGAAGAGAATTTGACGTTTGCTCGGCGATCTTAGGTGTTTGACGGGAGATGGCTGGTGATTTTCCGGCATTTTGAAGAATAGGTGGTCCAAGAATTATGAAAACGATTCTTTCGTTTTCTGGGGTTGTGGGTGCAGAGTGGCCTAAACTGGACCAATCCGTCATTCGTCAGCATTGCTGGAGCAACGATCGACTGGATCTTCTATGCCTGGGCCCGTCTATCAATGCACCGAAAGCGAAGCCTTCAAAGCCCTACCGCAACGTTGCGGTTTCGATGTGAAGAATGAAAATGCAATGTTAAGAAGGACTTGATGAGGTGATAGAGGGCACCAGAGACTTCAGGGCACCTGAGCATAGCGGGAACCTGATGATGGGGGATTTCATGGTAGAAACTCGCTTGAACCCGAGTCTAATGCTAGTAGACCCACACATCCACGTAGAAAGTGCTACGACACCTCCTCGGACTCGTCCAAATCCTCGTCGTACTCGTCCAAACTGAAGGCTATGACAGACGTCAAAATAGCGATAACAGTAAGAATGTTCCAGGAGACCTGGGCCACGCCTCGCTTGTCAAAAAACGACATGAGTCCTCCCCAAAGCAAAGGAGCCACACATCTCGCCAAAGCAGAAGCACTCATGGACGTGGCATTGACAAAAGCACGGTGCTTGGGAGTTGTAGCACGATAGACGAGAATCACCATTTGGGGAAATGATAGAGCGGCTGCAAACGTCTGTACCGAAGCACAAGTGTAGATGCCAGCTGTGGAGAACCACGAGGGAAAGCTGGACAGGAACTCCGGCTTCGTGAACACCATATACGGAATCAAGAAGTAGCAGAACGGAAAAAGGAGCGACGCAATACGAAAGACGTCTATGTTCCGCATGTACTTGTCCAAAGTGGGAAACACCACAAGGATGATAAAACAACCCGCAAACCCGGTGGTGGAGAGCAAAGTTCCGATTTCGCTTGTTTTCCAGGACAAGCCGCCCTTGATGTGCCAGGGAAAATCAAGCAGGTCGAGCTGGAACCTGCCAGCTAAGAAAACAGGCAAAAACTCCGAGCTCACTATGCAATGGAACGCCAAGCAGAAGTAGGCGAGAATGGTGCCCCTGACCTTGTTGCTGAGAATGTTCTTATCGGTGAGAGCCTTGAAAATGCTCTTCGTTTCGTCTAGCACCGACTGGTGAGTTGTGGTTCTGGCAAGAGAGTTACTCGAGTATCGACGCACAATGGCTAGCGACGTTCTTCTGGTCAAAGGCTGCGTGTCTGAGTTGATGGAGCCGCTGTCGGAGTCGTCAATGGCATCGTCGTCGACCGATTCGTAGATGTTTCTGGGGTGCAATGGGGTTGTTTCTGTAATCTCAGCGACTCTGGACTGACGAGTCAGCTGGACCAGCGGCGACAAACCCACGCATTTCAAGAGCCAGTCGCCAACCACCAAACCGTAGTCGTGCTTCTTTTTCGCCTGGGGCTGCGTTTCCTCAAGGAAAAGAAACCCCACCACTAAGCTGAACATCAAGAGCCCAGCAACAACAACGTTCGACATGGCGTACGGGTGTTTCGCCACAAACCGATCGTAGGCACCAGTGGCCTCTACGTCTGACGCCATCTTCGGGCGAGTCAAGTACCTGGATCCTCCAATGGCAGGACCTACTACACAACCCACATTCCATAGAAGCGGAAGACAAGAGAAGGCCAACGTCTGGTGCCGTCTTTCCGTGACCAACTCGCCTACCATGGTTTGCAAAACAGGCACGTTGCCGTTGAGGGCACCCATAAGCGTACGGGCGGTGAGTGCCATGTAGAAGTTAGTCGAAAAGCCAAATAGAAGAAGCGACACCGTTGTGCCACAAAGACCGAGGAGAAGCACGGGTTTTCGCCCGATCCGGTCCGAAAGCTGGCCCCACTGGATGCAGCAGAGAAACTGGGCAAAAGCAAACGAAGCACCCATGTAACCGGTGTACTTTGAGATTTGTGTGGGGTCGTCCGTGATATTGAAGTCTCTGATCATGAAGTAAACGTAGGGGAAAAGCGACGTGAAGGCGATGGGCTCGGAGAAGCGGATGAGGCAGATGATGAGCATCTGGCGGAAGGGGAAGCTTTTCTTTGTTTCGAGTGCCATGGTGGGATTGTTAGAATGGAATAGGTATTATAGGGATGCAGCGGCAGGAGCGGCGGCTTAAATAAGGTAGCTAGAATTGGTAGTGCTAATAAGCTATGAATTAAGCTTGGTATAACGGCTAAAAAGCAGAAACAGCCTCTATGTTGTAAACAATACTGGTGCCTCGAAGACGGAATGTTTTAAGGTACACACTATGACTAAGATCTAAGATGGACCTGCACACAGCAGACGCGGCCACGTCAAAATGACGCTATCGCGATGCCAAATTAGGCACGCTAATTAATGGCTGCAAAATGCCACACTAATCTTCATAGTCTCTCATGCCAAACAGCTGGAAAAGACCAAAAAGGGCTAGTCCCGTCATCAGCCACCAGTTAAGCCACCCGATCTGCCAGCGGTCACCAAGCGTCATAATCCACCCGAAAACAAGAGGCCCTATACATCTGGCTAGTGCCAACATGCTCATAGTTAAGGAATTGACATAAGCACGGTGCTGTTTCGCTGCCGCTCGGTGGTTCAAAAGCATCACCTGCGGCATGCCCGTAGCGGACGCTAGCGTCTTCAAAGACGTGAGGGTATAAAGGAGAATGGGGGTAAGCCAATGGGGAAACGCAGCGTTGTACTTGGTCTGGGTGAAAATCGCAAGAGGCACCACGGCGTAGACGATGGGGAAAAACAGGAGCGAAAGGCGGAATCCCTCGAGTGTTCCAAGACGGCGGTCGATCCAGGGGAAGATGATCAACACGATCAACATGCCCATTATGCCTGTGGACGAAAACAACGTTCCGATGTAGCTGGAGTCCAAGCCGAAACCGCCCAGAATACGGAACGGAAACTGCAACTTGTCTTTCTGGAACCGGCCGGCCAAGAACACCGGGAGAAACTCGTTGTACGTGATGCTGTGTAAGGAGATAATGCAGTTGGAGACAATGACCGAAATGACTTGTGGTGTGAGTGCACTAGGCTCTCTTTTGGCGTAAAGCAGCGCCAGCGAGTAGCGGCGGACAATGGCATTGGACATGGAGCGGGACGTTTTGCGGGAAAGGTAAGGTTCCACGATATCTCCTTCTTCCACGATTTCTTGGACTGCGTTGTCGATAGCGTCGTCTGTGGAGTCTTCGGAGCCGAGGGAAGGAGTTTCTTCTTGGCCAAGCAACGGCGATTCTTCAGACAGCTGGGCTCCATTTGCAGCTTCGTTGTTTTCGGATTCAGGTTGGGCAGACAGAAAAGGCAGGATACTCAGGCCAGTGGACCCGGCCCTTTCTCTCCGGATACCCTCGTTTTGGATGTTTTGCGGCGTAATACGCTCGGGATCCGTGTATCCCTGTTGCCAGGGTCTGACGGGCTTTGGGATTTTGAATAGATAGTACAAGAGGGAATCGCCGAGCTCCACGCCAATATCACGTCTTTTGCTGTGGTCCTCGTTGGTTTCCTCAAGGAAGAGAATTCCCACAATAAAGCTGAACCAGAGGAATCCACACACAGCCATATTGGAAAGCGCATAGGGGTGTTTAGAGCGGAACTTGTCTATTCCACTAGCAAAAGACTCTGTGTCCACGCTTTTTTCGTATGGAGAATGGGGACTGGGCCGCGTCAAAAGGTACGATCCTCCAATCAAGGGGCCAATAACAGAGCCGAAATTGAAAAGCAACGGAAGTGTACTGAACCCCAATGCCTGGTGCTTTCTCTCCACGCAAACCTCACCTATCACTGTACGCAAAACGGCAACGTTTCCATTCAAGCAGCCGGCAAGACTTCGAGCCATCAAGGCCATGTAGTAGTTTGTGCTGAAGCCAAAAAGCAAAAGCGAGAGGGAAGTACCAAAAAGGCCAAAAAGCAAGATAGGTTTCCTTCCAACCCTGTTCAGGGCCTTGCCCCACTGGACCGCAAATAGAAACTGGCAGAAGGCGAAACTCAGCGCCAAGTAGCCCATGTACTTGGAAATCTCCTGTTCTGTGGGGGCAATTTGAAAATCTCGAATCATGAAGTAGAGATAAGGAAACAAAGACGTGAAGGCAAGTGGTTCCGAGAATCGGATCATCGACACCACTAGCATCTGACGCACGGGGAATCCCGCTAGCTGCTCCCGAAACGTCAACGTCATTATAAGTTTCTGAGGTGTATAAGAGTGGAAATATCGAAATGATGATTTTGAGTCTTCACTTCTGTTGATGATTCCTGCACACGCCGCACCTTATCGCCGAATTACCGAGAACACCGAGAGAGTTAGGGCCTCTGGAGGATCAGAGACGGGCCTATTTTGCAAAATGACTTGAACAGACTGGCCCAAATTGTATATGAATGGCGACAATGGAAATTTAGAGGGGTGGTTGGGGAGTTTTCGTGCATATAGGCACGATCTCGGAAACAAGTCCGATATTCCGAAAAATTATCGAAATTTCGGTGTTTTGTGGTTTTGACAAATTTTGACCTTTAGATCATTTTTGGGAGGTCTAGGGGGTGGGAGAGGCTAGTTTTATCTCTCTCGTGTTGAAATCTTTGGGCACTTTCTTCAAGCGAAGATTTTGACACATTAGACGAGTTTGACGTAATTAGGATCCTTCCATTCAAAAGTCACACGAGCAGCAACTTCCCAGCGTCTCCCAGATTTCTACTGTTCACATGGATCATATTTGGAAAAAACGTAGCGAATTAATCAAGAGACTGTTTCTCTCATGAAAATCTTGTTTGTACGTTTCCTCACCCAGATAAGCGATACACAATAGAGAAAGCAGAGCGTCGACTCGTTTTCTGTATTAAGATTGTGGTTATGCTGAGGTTTAGATTGTGATCCACGCACAATGAAATACTTTTATTGTTGCAATTGAACAATGGAAAGACCTGGGAAGAGTAGAGTTGAACGAGAACTCGCAATAGAAAAGAGCCAGAAAACAAGAGCATGAACTTTTTAGTTCAGGATTGGAAGTAAATTGGCTGTTTAGCAGCTTCGTTTTCCCCATTGAGCAGCTTAACGCTTGTAGTTTTCTCTACGACCCGACCGAAATGAGATATTCCGAAGAGACTATAATTATCCTGAAAAAAGATGTCTTTGCTCGGATGAATGTAACATCTAAGACCTTAAAGTACGTAGTCACCCAAAAAGTCGAACCCGAAAGCTCAATGTCCTAGATTCAAGAGCCTACGATGTGCCCATATGGCGCCATTACTTCCTGAACACTTACGGAGATTGTCTTATGAAACTAAGCTAAACTCTTCCTCAATCCCGTCAACTGTCGAACATAGTCGTAGCTAGGGGCCTCTCATCAGCATTACCACTGGTTTGCCTTGCCTTTCAGTTTACACCATCTAAAGACCATCTTCACCACTAACCCAGCATTAAGATCATAATTACATTCACATAGGTCCACCAAAGTTACTCACGCCAGTTATGTTGCTATTTAGTTCTGTTTGAATTGAATTCAGTGTTAAAATACGCAACACTGAAGTGTGCTTTATTCCATTCAGAAAATGTCAGGTGTCGTCAAGCTAGGGCTGGAGTTTTTCAGAGTTCAGGACAAAACAGCAGGTTCAATCACCACTACCGGCTTTTTCCATACATGTTGCCGTTAGTGCAACTCAAATTCTGGTTTCATTGGCTTCTTCTCCTTCGTGCCTTTTCCCGTCATTTGTGTAGAGAACAAGATGAAAAGAAAAAAAAAAAAAAAAAAGAAAAGAAGCAGAATAACCAAAATTGAGCCGACCTGAGAACCCTACAACTTCTCTTTCTTCTCTCTCCTTCAAACTACCACCCTGCCGACCATCTAGAATCGTTTATTTCTGAAGCGTTCCTGGAGAATGCCTAGCCGAGCCAAGCCTCCAAATCACGATTTTGCAATTTTCAGGCCCGTCATTTCCCAAATCTTCAAGATTCTTCACCAAACCCCTACAAATAAACCAACCATTCGATTGTTCTCGTAAACAAATAATTTCTCTAACCTATCTCACTTGATCGGAGGCTTGGATCATTCTTTGTCATGCTTGTGCATCGCGCCGCAGCCAAAAATAGAATGCACCGTTGGAGCGCTTTGGTCTACACCGTGGTTTCTGAGCCTCCTTGGGCCCAATAGAGCGGAAAATTGGCCGAACAGTGGAAACGGCCCAAATCTACATGCTGTCAAATTTTCAGGCCCCCACGGGCCCTGTGGCCCGAAAAACGACCAGATCAACAAACCAGGTCACGTGACACAACCACTAAGCCTTTGACTCGAAGAAAAAAAAAACCTCCTCCAACTTATTCTTCAGCCTCCGTCAAGCCAACTCTTGCGGCGTTCGTCTCTCTTTTACTACAGCCCCGAGCAGAACACCCCCGGAATTCCCTATCGAACCGTGTTTCTCCCGTGAAAACAGCTCATCTCATCGCAATGATCCGCCTGTTGATATTTCTGTTAGCATTGATCATTGGATTATTTGCCTTTCTCAGGCCTGAACAGCTCCAGGTGAAGTTGGTGGCCCGTGGAAAGACTACTTCCTCGGATCACGCCTTGTACGCCCGGGAAACGACTTCTTCGGTGCCTTATTTCCAGTCAGGAGGCACATTTGAAACTAAATCAAGCAGCAGTTTCCCCTCGTTTAGCTCGTCCAGCTCAGACAGCTCGCTGAGCTCCTCGTCCCAGACGTCGTTCTCGTTTTCCTCAACGTCGTCGTCGTTTTCGTGGCCGCTGCTGTCGTCGTCTTCGTCATTTTCGTTTTCAAGTTCATCAAGCTTTTCATTCTCGTCAAGCACTTCTTCAACGTCTTCTGATCCAACAACCTCGGACGATCCTACAACATCATCGGAACCTGCTTGGCAGCCCACATCGTCCCAGTTCGCTTCTCAAACGTCCGAGGAAAACTTTCCCACTCTGGAGACTTCTTCAGAACAACAAACGACAGAGTCTCTGAGCGAAACCACAAGCTCGTCCTCCAGCTCAGAATCGTCCTCGCCTTCTCTGAGCCTGTCTGGTGCCAGTCTGCGCCGTACAACCACGTTCAACTCGGTCCAGAACGGACACACGGTTGTTGTTACTCAAACTTCCGTTTACACCTCGAACAGCGAGTCTAGCGCCACAGGCACCAACCGAGAAAGCGACTCCGGCGGCGGCGGATTGAGTCAAACCAACAAGATCGTCGTTGGTGTGGTTGTGGGTGTGGGAGGAGCCATTCTTCTAGCCATTGCTGCATTGGTCTTTTTGATCAAAAGAAGAGGAAGCAAGGGCCGTGAGAGCGGCTGGACTTTCTGGAGTAAGGGCGAGAAAGGCGATGGTGACGACTTCTTCGACGGCGAGTTGGGTGTTCGTGACCGTAACATCAACCAGGGCCTGAACTTCTGATTGAATCGATGATTCATGGAGGTAGGCGAAGATTCCTGCCATGGCCCATGGTCTTGGCTTAATACCCCTGTCCAGGACAATATAGCTAGGAGCACGTCACAGACGGCTTACGCTTTTATACCCACTCTTAGCATATTCGATTCAAGCACTTTACGATAATTAAATAATAAATAAACTGCACCAGACACGAGTGATGGGTAGATGGAGGTGGCATACCGTTGGGATGTTCAAGGAATGGTGAGTCTCACGTGGATAAATCTTACTGGACGGTTTAAGTGGCTCTACATCGGTGGTCTAACGGTGGAAGCATTATTGTCTTTTTCTGCCTAAACGATAAATGAGGCGAATTAGTAGAATTAAGTAGAAAGAGGTCTTTTTCAGTTGAACAGCATTACTCATGTTGGGTGTAATCAAGGTATTCTGAGAAGTGTTTCTAGTATGTGATCTATGGCGCGTGATTCTAGAATGATAGGAGCTCCGATTACGTTTCATACGTAATACTCGCTAGCAACTGTCAAGGTAAATCAAGTGGGTCCACAAAGATGAAATTTTCAGATGGTGAGCAATTCAGAAAAGTAAGCAACTCTAGAAAATGAGATGCCACAAAGACGAATTCACGAATATGCCCGGTTTCTGGAGATAGGAGTTCTTCTCCAGGAGAGCCCTTCAGAAACTGTCATCAGTAGGTGAGCCATTTCAGTATGTACTTCTTCAGTGACAGGTAGAGAGATATAGTGACAGGTAGAGAGTTATAGTGTCAGGTGAAGAGTTATAGTATTGTCTAACTGTGGGCATCAGAGTCCTTAATACAATTCTAGCAGATTAAACGACGGGATCAAATGTTGCCAATCGTTAAATAGACTCTTACGCTCCGCCATGTTTCTCTTCGTGCCCAAGAACTGAAGTCAGGGTTTTGTTCATACTCCCGTATTGCAACTGAAGTTGGACTCCCAGAGTGAAACTATCTCTAGCAGGATATGCCATCTGGTGCTGTGATTTGAAATCTACCTCAATCAAAAATGCAGACCTGACAACCGTAAAACAGATCCTGAACAACATCAATAAGAGTTCTTACGAACTAGTCCGGATATACCGTGGGAATAATCACGGTGTACCATGGGCCCGAAACGGGACTAAACCTATGTGGCCTATAATAGTTTACATTCACATCTTAACCGCAGTACAATCGAGGTTTAGCCTTGACTTTCTCCATTGATTCTTCGAGGTTCCAGCCATGAATCCTAAGAGGGCTGACAATGTCTGCTTCCAGCCAAACCTACTTTTTCTTCTTTGACAGAGACTGTATTAGAGAAAAATATTCCAGTTTTGAAATCACGACTCGAAGGGACCCAGTGGCATCAGTCCTTAGCTCAATACATCCACTAAACTAGCATGGAAGTTATCATTTCCAGACTGGCTCGTCAGTTTGCTAATCCCCACTGAATGCCCAAAAGACCAAATCAATTCACGGCTCCCTCACACTTCGAGGTCTTATATTGCAAAGTTCCATAAACAAATAAAGTCCCACTTAGAAGCCATTTTACCACTTGTCCCACTTAACACGGCTGGATCTGTAGACGATTAAATTCTGGGCAGAAAACAGGACCCAGCAGACGAATCAAGAAAGAAGGAAGCGGTGTCTTCCTTGCACCAGTCACCTCCATTCCAAATCCAAACCAGCTACTTGTACTGTTTATTTGATTGACGAGCCCTAAACCGTCGTCTATTCTTGCTTTTTCTCACATTCACAAACCCATCAACGGAAACTACGATCTGCTATCACCATTTCCAACCTGGACTCTCGGTATCCAATTATTCAAATCCCGCCAAACCGTAGAAGCAATTCCGTAATCTACAAGACCCGCCAATTCCCAAAAGGGAATACCAACCCAAATCCTTCACAATGCTCTTCTTCGACTTCCAGAACGCTTTGTTTCCGGTCCACTCTCCCCCTCAGGCAGACCATAGCAAGAGACGTCTTATCGGTACCCACGGTTAAGCACATTCCGGCACCAAGACCAGTCCCTGCTGGGCGTTCCACGGTTGCTTTTGTTGAAATGTCGCATTCTTCACATTTAAGCGATTAAAGCCGTGAAGATTTATTGCGGCGTAGCAACAGACCAGGATCTCTTGTGGCTTGTTGAGGGGCTTTTCAACAGGACCAGGGCCACGAGAGTGGGAGAACTTTTTCACGGACACCGTTCGAATACTGAGCATCGAGATATATCGATTATCAACACAGAATCGACGCTTTTTGAGAACTTCAAATGAGGCTGGTGCTTATCTGAGCACTTCTCCCATTCTTGTCGTCTGCAGCGCAAGCTAAAGCAAATTCTGGCGCACCTGTCGGGGTGTTTTTGTCCAGTGAAATGGATACAAGCGACTGGCGTGAGGCTGAAGAGGTTCTTCTAGACCGTGGTTCTGGGCCCAAATGAGGTTTTGGTCTGGCGCCAGGAATTGGGGTCCATGCAGAAAGCCTACTACGAGAGAAGGGTTGCGATGGAAACACAAAAAGAGCCGATGGTAGGAGGAAGATAAGAGAGATGTGGCGAGTGCACGAAGGGGACCATTGTGGCGAGTGCGCGAAGCGAGCGGTTTGACAGGTGAGACATGCGAGGCGATTGTGGCGAATGCGCGCCAAATAATCTGGCGACGGCGGCCCGCAGACGGACCATACAGACACAAAGAAAAATCCCGGCAACAAGCCCGGGTCCAAACTCTCGTTTAAGCAAGAGATTGGGGAAAATCAGATTCACCAGCCACAGCAACTATAATTCTCCTGGCTACAGGCGCGCATATGGGCTGTTGCTCGGTGGCCAGTGAGAGACACTAAAACAGAATCCGGCACACCCTCGCCGAGACGGCGCCTGCAGGTCTCAGTCCACAGCAACAGATAGAATAAGCGATCCACGCCAGACAAGCCTTCAGAGAGCGAAAAAACACTGTGATTTTTTTCCAGACGATTTATTTCAATTTGGAAAGTAGCTGCAGACCATGCTGAAGTCTAGGGCGGGCCAGGAGCAACCTAACGCATGTGAGACATTGCGCCTGCATCTGGCCAAGCCCTGGTGACGAGTCCCGGGTGCGTCGCGACACTACTAGCCACCTAGATCGAAAGGGGGCACGCAATTCGGGGATAAGCAGCAGCCGACCACAGTCCGCAGGAAAATGCGCCATACCAAGGCCATGCACTACGGCTACATCCGGTTTAGGGCGCCACGGCATAAACAGCAAGTATGGCCCGTGGCGGTGTCTGCAGACACTGGCGCGACTTTTTTGGTGGGCTTAACGTTTGGCAGCTGTGCATGTGGTGGGATTTTTTGAGATAGTCTTTATTTTTATGCCCGTAGCGGAAGTCCGATCTGTTAGTCCACGTTGACATCGTCGCTTATGTAGACGCAGCTCTAGGCCCGTATGTCTCAGACAAGCTCCTACATGAAAAGGTGCAGCGTATACAGCAGTGGGTGGAATCCCGAAGGTGTGTCGTGCGGTACGCGGGAGCTGCTTGTTCTAGACGTATGCACGACTTGCTGGAGACGCCATGCATGTCTCAGAAAATCCCAGGCGCCCATACAGTAATGAAAGCCTTCCTGCTTCCAGCACGGTCGTTTTTTGTGGGTACAGAAACCGGAAGGCATGTCAAAGAAGCGACTGACATAGGCAGCTACTTTTTTCTGGTCCGGCTGCATTCTAGAATTTTGTGGCGCTCGTCCCCTTTAAATACTTTTCTTGCTGCACTGCCAGTGGGTCCGCTTTTTTAACAAGAACGTTATTCCTTTTTCGCCTTCGATCCTTACCAGCACCACCGGTCTTATTTGTATTGATCGATCCTTACTAGCATCGGGCCATTTACCTTAACTAGTGTGGCTAGCGAATTTCAAGCCCAGCTTGAAGACAAACCGTAACGAATTGCTGAGCTGAACCAGAACCCAGAGTTTAGAACCAGAAGCTAATCCAGAGCATCCAGAGCTTCCAGAGCTTCCAGAACTTCCAGAACTTCCAGAGCTAATCCAGCGATTATCCAGAATCGACACCCAGAGAATCCTTAGAGGTGACTCCAGTCTCAGAACCCGAAATCTACCTCCCCAGATCTCAGAATCCATTTGGATCCACCGCTGCTAAGCTTATTTATACGTTCCAGATCTCCCAGATCAGATACATTCCAGAGACAAGAAACTCCCAGATCACTCATCCCAGATCTACCCATCCCAGCCCACCAGCCTGTACTCATCTATTCAACCCACGAGTCACAGCATAGACCCATAAATCTCAAGAAATCGAGATTCTACAACCCCGGGCCTTCCCTACTTCCCCAAACCGCAACTTTATGCTCCACACTCTACAATGCTCGGCATCCTAGATCTCCTCAACTCAGAGGACTCCGGAGAGGCCACCATGAGCCAACCTCCTCCTCCCACAGACCTGCTGATGCCCGGCCTGGAAGACCTGAGCAAACTGGGGTCCAAGCTGCCGCTGACGCTGGACTCCATCTCCACCAAACTGTTCCGTGTGCTGAAACTGCTACCCAGATCAAAAGTTCACCCTCTGCTTCTAAAGTCCCGTAAACTCGTGGATATAGCACTTAGACACAAGCTGGGCTCCAAGCGCCAGGGCAACTACACGCCCGAGCTGGGCCTGTCGAAGCTCCACCTCAAGCTGTTGGAGGCTGGCCTCCGTGTACGGCTCTATCTGTGTCCTTCGATCTACGAGCTTTTCAGACAGCTCACTCCGCATACGGCGGGCAGAAACACCATTGTCCATGTAGCGTTCGACAACGAGAAGCAGCTTTTGACCGGTAAGGACATTTCGCTGGAGCTCAAGGAGGACCGTTTTGGGCGGGGCCGCAAGTCCACCAAGAACGGCTCCCAGGGCTACTCCAGCGATTGGGCCGACTCGAGGCTGGACCTGATGTCGTCCACCGGGCTGACTTTCTCCGAGAGCGCCAACGGCCCTCTGACTCACATGAACGGTCACATGAACGGCAATGGCCATCTCAATGGCAACGGCCACGCAAACGGGCTCAATGGAAGCGCCCGTTCCAATGGAAACGGCAGGAACGGCGGCCTCGACGCCAGCGTAAGCCCAGACGAAGCGGACAAGAACGGCGACAACGCCCTGGACGGCAGCGAAAACTCGTCTGAATCCTCCGGCAGCAGCTACGCCGGCTACGCCGACTACTCCAACCCGCTGGACTACTCACATTTGCTAGGAAAACACCTGCTTGGCCCCAGAAAGCCCATTCTGAAGAGAGTGCGTCTTATCGACAACAACTTGGTCAACTTGGCTGGTGTTTCGTCCAAGGTGCTCAAGTCCTTCCAGGTGGGCAAGGAGCACCGGGTCTCGTCGTCGCCGGTGTCAGAGAGCATCGGAAGCGACGATTCTCGCCCTGGCATGGTCACCACATTCAATCTTCTAGACACGGCGGTGATGTCGCTTTTTGGCACCAGAACGTACTCTCTCGTGAGAGTGACGAGGTCGTCGTCCAATACCAGCGACGGCTCCGTCCTCCTCAAGCTCGAATGCGCCAAACCCGGCGACACTCGTCTTGTGGACGACCGTGAGTTCATGGAAGACATGGTTGCTTCCTTGGGCCGCGAGGGCCAGACCCCCAACAACCTCTTCATCAAGAAGGTGGTGGCCCGGCCCCGCTACAAGAGCGACATGAAAATCTACATCGTGCCCACGGACAAGAAGGTGTCGTTGTACGTGGACAGGCGGGTTTTCGAGCGAGACCTCATCAACGGCGTCATCGAGATGGACTGCCCCACCGACCGCTACATCTACACCACCTTCCCTGTGGACGGCATCATCGACGACGTCCGCAACATGCTCCACCGGAGCAACGATCTCTCTGAGCCCGAAAGCTCCGAGCAGGTGCCCAACCACATGTCCAGCACGTTGAGCACCAACAACCTTCAAAAATGGAACGCTCCTGAGATGGAGCTGTCGGAGCTGTCGCCGTCGACGCTGTCGCTTCCCCTGTTGATGCTGAACTCCAACCTGCTGGGCTCCAGTGGGCTGGTGAGCCTGGGGAGCGATCCGAGCTCCGACTCCACCCCCAACGCCGCCGACCGTGCCAAACTTACGTTGCTGAGCATCCCCAATGCCAAGATGGAGCTGATAGAAGAGCCGGAGGATCTCAAGTTTGACACGCTGTACGTGGCGTAGGCTGCTGATGAATAATGTCTGTTTGCTTTTTGTTTCGGGTTCGGCGTTTGCACGATATACTAACGACAATACATAATGCACGGTTCATAGACTGTTGGCTTCCGCCTCCCACGATAGTTGCTCCGCTGTTGCTCCACGTGCCAGTGGTTATCATCAATACATATAGTGCATGAAAGAGAGTAGATAGAGTTGGGATTTGATTGCTGTGATCTCAACCCCGGTGCATTAAACGGTAACAAAGTGGGGGCTCTTGTGCAATTCATTGCAGTATATAGTAAGCAAGGTAGATACATATTCAAGAGAGACAAGGAGATTTTATTCCAGGAATAAGGGCCTATTTTTAAATACACTGTTGATTATCAGGGCATCTCTTAAAAGAAGGTGTGATTCAATGGTCGGACCCATCTCTAGTCACTAATGAAATATTCATTTCTTGAAATAGACTAATTTTCCAAATTTCACGCCCCAAGACTCCACAGCTTTGCTACTTAGAGTTTCGATTCAATACCTCAGTAATAACCGGAGCTACACCCACATTCCTCTCAATTCATTCTTTCTATTTTACACGTTCAACGAGACGTTCTCGGTGGTGATCATGCTCTTGTAAGGAGCCAATGCCTCGGCCACCGTCTTGTTGACAAACTTCTCTGTCTGCTGAGGAGCACGGCCGACAAAAGTCGAAGGGTCCAACAACTTGTCCAATTGGTCCCACACAGGCTCGAAGTACTTGGTCTTTCTGACTCTGTCGATCAAGTCGTTGCGGCCTCCCTCCTGCTTAACCATGGCAGACGCCTCGTGGGACAAAACACGGATCTCCTCGTGACAGTCTTGTCTGGAAGCACCCTTCTCCACCATAGCCATGATGATGTTCTCCGTGGCCATGAAAGGCAACTCCTCGTTGATTCTTCTCTCAATGACCTTGGGGTACACGACAAGACCGGAGGTGATGTTGTTGAGGGTAGACAACAAAATGTCAGCAGTCAAGAAGGCAGAAGGAAGCGAGATTCTACGGATGGCGGAGTCATCCAAAGTTCTCTCAAACCACTGCACGGATGCGGTCTGGATAGCGTCGTTCAACAATCCACCCAAGTGTCTGGACAAAGAGCACACTCTTTCGCATCTCATAGGGTTTCTCTTGTAGGCCATGGCAGAAGAACCAATCTGGGACTTCTCAAATGGCTCCTCGACCTCCTTCAAGTTAGCCAAGAGTCTGATGTCGGTAGCGAACTTGTGGGTGGTGGCACCCAACGAGGCCAATGGGCTCAAGACATCGATATCGATTTTTCTGGAGTAAGTCTGGCCAGTGACGGGGTAAACGTGTTCAAAACCAAGGAGCTTCACCACAGTCTCGTCCAATTCCTCAACGGTGTCGTGGTCACCGTGGAAAAGAGACAAGAAAGAAGCCTGGGTACCAGTGGTGCCCTTGACACCTCTGAGACCCAAGTCGTTTCTGGCTCTGACCATGTTACGCAAATCCCACAACAACTCCTGGATCCACAAGGTGGCTCTCTTACCCACGGTGGTAAGCTGGGCAGGCTGGAAGTGAGTCCAGCCCAAAACGGGGAGGTCCTTGTATTCCAAAGCGAACTTCGACAAACGGTCAATCACATTCACCAATTTGGGGATCAACACGTCGTAGGCATCTCTGAGGAAGATAAGGTCGGCATTGTCAGTGACGTAACAAGAAGTAGCACCCAAGTGGATGATACCAGCAGCAGCAGGGCACGTTTCTCCAAAAACGTGGACATGGGCCATGACGTCATGTCTGACCTTGGCTTCTTCCACAGAAGCAGCGGCGATTTCCTCGTCGGTGATCTCCAAGTGCTCCTTCATCTGCTCAATGGCTTCATCGGTGATGACGCTGAGACCAACCTTCTTCTCGGCAATAGCCAAGTTCAACCAAAGCTTTCTCCAAGTGGAGAAACGGTTTCTCAAGGAGAAAATTTTGGACATCTCCTCCGAGGCGTACCTGGAGGAGAGGGGCGTGGAATATTTGTCGTTGGCGCTCATTTGGTGGTTTTGAAGAAGTAACACTGGTGAAAAATCGATGGGGTGATTAAGGTAATACCAATGTCGCGCTTATCAAAATGTCGCCTATCGGGGTATCTCTGGTAACCGTTCAGTGATGGTTGTGGAGCTTAGGTGTGAAATGGGCGTTTCAGTAATGAATATTGGCCGTGGTTTATGGTGAAACCGGAGTTTATTCAGCGAAATTGGCCGTGATTGAGTTGAAACTTGAGATGGTGCGTTTTCCCATACAAAACGTACACCCATGTAACACTGCACACACTTGACCAATTGCTATGATATTTGGTGATTCTGGAGAACAAAGTCATCGCAATCTCCCAAAATTATTTTTATCCATCTGCTTACCCGTATTGGCCCATTTCATGGCCCACGATGAAGTGCGACATTTTGGCACCCGATAATTATCATCGCAGATAGGCTGACTCGGCCCTGACTGCGCACGTCACTTAAACACCATCAGAGTAAACTTAAATGCAGCCAGTGCACAGAGAGAAAGGGAGGTATTTGTTGTCTTCCCAAACTCTCTTCTAAATTTTTGAGAATTTCTTTTCTTTTTCTTGGTCCAGACCAAGTGGCTGGACCACGCCTCGTAGCTTCTTCTTTTGGTCCAACAGTGTGGTCTGGTCCAAAGAACGGGACCAACTTCTTGGACAACGGTTTTTGGCATTTCCTTCGGTTTTCGAAAACAAACGTTTTTTTAAGTGTCTTTGGAAGTAGAGGATGCCAGAATGTTTTGTGGAGATGAATGAGTGATTTTGGTATCATAGCAGATTTTGCAGCCACAGGGAAAGCAATGAATGGCATTGGAAGTCCCAAATAGGAGACACGATTCAATAAAATTGCTTAAGAGGAGTAATGGGAAGTACTCTGTGCCTTACTTGATGGCGGAAAAGGAAAGTATCGTCGAACACAGGGTGATTCGTGCAACCTGCTCAATGCATTCAACCGTATCATCAGACCAACAAAACCTCTCTGTGCCACTGCGATAAAGAACTCCCAATTGAGAACATTCCATCTAACAAAGTTGAATACCTAGTCCAAGCGAATGTCTAACTTTCCCACCACGACTAGATGCATTCACCATCAGGCACCATATCAGTATGGGCCATTGCGTTCAAACACCTCAATACTTGAACTTTCTTCTTCTCTCTCGTACACAGCTTGAGTATCCAAAAAAGCTTGAGATTCTTCAATCCTCTCCTCTTGTCCGCCTGTTATCCACCTCGTATCCCCTCAAATGAACCTCTTTAAACGCCTTGACCAATTCAGCCACGCCAGGCCAAGAAGAGCCAGCTCCACTAATAAAGCAAATCCGCCTCTCAATCAGAACATCATCCCCAAATAGTGCCCTAGCTTACGCGTCTTCTTCTGAATGTAACTCCTCCGGCTTCTCCCTGCCCAATTCCTCGATTTCCTGGTTCCGCAATTGCATCGAATAAACAGCCGTTTTGAACAAAGTGTAAACCAACCCGATCTTCCTCTCTAGGTTCCGCATGTTGCCTAGAAGGGCGTCAGCAGGAACAGAGGCACCTTCAGATGCTGATTTCTGGCGGTTCAAACTGGCGACTTCACTGGCCAATTTGTTCAATTTCACTGCTAGCAGCTGGTACTCCAGAAGAAGCTCCCGCTCGATCAGCAGAAGCTCCCCATACGTGCTGTAATCTATGGTAAGTGTGTCTTTCATGAGTGTTGTTTACTGGGCACGTGAGGCAGATCGTGATTTTGGTATTGAGTTTCGAAACACCCGTGCACCTCACACCCGTGCCTCTCTCGCACTTCGACGGGGTTCGCACTTGGCGGAGTTCCGGAGGGACGGGTTTCCGAGTTGTCCGAAAAAGGCTTGCCACGGGATTCCGGGGGTAAATGTCGCGCAACCCGCATATGGCCAAAGTTTACACGCCGAGCGGCTGCATAAAAGGCTATCCTGAGGGAGAATGACCCAGATTATATGCCGGAAGGAACTGAAAAATCTGCACAATTACACGAAAGAGGTACTTGTGGCGAGTGAATAGAGGCGGATAAGCTGAAACAGCTCATACCCGTGTGGCAAAGTAGCGATCGTGGCGATGTATCTGAGACATTTCAGGGGCCCGAAAAGGTGGGCATTTTTTTTCTGTTTATTGTTTTGTGGGGGAAATGGGCGTTCTGTTATCACGGTTTGAGTGGTTATTCTGCCTGGCGGTGGCTGGTGGCTCCTGCAAAAGGCTGCAAATTTAAGACATGCGCCGAAGAACATAATGATGGGTTTAGAGAAATTTTGGATTCTTAAATTATTGGAAAACTCAGGCACGAAGTATTTTAGGCTGTCTGAAGCCACTTTCACTTCTGAAACGTAGTTTATCTCCAGTTGCTTGTAGAAACTTGCTACTACTGACTGTCAGTTGAGGCAATAAGCAAAATCGAGGCCGTTGAAATGTCGTGCCACAAAAATCCGACTTCTGCCATTGTCGACGCTTGGTCCACAGCTGCCATGCCTTCAGTACATATGGTCCAGTGGGCTTGTATGGGAAATGCATAAGTGTATGTCTTGGATCAAGGTGACGGAAAAGATAATGTAGGTCGTGAAGGGACCATGTGGGAAGCGTAGGAGAGAATAAACGGTGTTTATGGCTGGGTAGAATCAGAAGCTGTATTGTAATAGTTGAGTTATCGAGGAACGGCGAAGGGAATCTTGGTGAAGTGAAGGTGGATTGGCAGTGTAAAAAGTGAATACTAATAAAGCCGGGTACACTGCCTGATGGGCTTCCAATCTCTCAGACAAAATTAATGATTCCATTCCTGACTAAGTGTTTCTAATTAGATTCGACTCCCGTGTCTATGGACGCAACGCTAGAGAATATTGGTACCCATAGCAGCCATGATTCTGATGTCTAAAGATATTGGCTTCCAATTTGCTTGAATAATGATACCGGGCTATTTGCTGACGCTGCTACAAAAAATTTAGATCTTCTGTCCGTTTCTATTTCGGTTTCCAGCGTCTCTGGTCAGTAGACAGCAGAGGGTGGACACTCAGATATTGATCAATGCAGAAGGGTTTGGACAATCAAATACCAGCTACACGGTTGATGGTTTATTATTTGATTACTTGAGTCGTAAGCAAAGCTACTTTCATGTTTGCTCCTTCGATGTGCATTGGCCTCATTCCAAAGCAGACCCGACTTTAGTCTTCTACTGACATAGATACACGCAGGGAACCAGCAAGATTTCTCTGATTTCCGCTGCAGTCGCTTTTAGATTTATGAATCAATAGTTGAAAAAAAAAAATGAATTCGAATCACTCTGTTTTCTGTTTTACCTCTGTGACAGGCGATACCAGCAAGTCATCTCCATTCATACACACATTATGCATGTATTCCATTCAAACATCTTCAATATTCGTACAGTTGTCACTAATATATGAAAATCTCATTCACGTCCAAAACACCCATCACCTTTCTTCTACTTAATGGGAAGAGGGGAAGAACTGGTTTACAAACGCTGATCACTCGTTGCTTCATTTTTGGCTTTTTAGTGATCTTAGCAAAACAAACCTTCGCCTCTCTCTTTTGCAACTCAACCCTGGTTTCCAATTCTTCCTGACTCTCAAGCCTCCAAATGCCCCTATTGCTTCGGTTGCTCAGTGACGTCGTTTCAGCCGTGCCATCCAAAACGCCGAATTCCGCCTCGATTTCAAAAATTGACAAATTATCCAAAAACCCAAAACCGCCCAAATCAAAATCCGATTTGGGAAAACCCGAAAATCCACGCCTTTGCTGTCATCCACTCACATTCCGCAATTCTCATATGCGATTTGCACCCACCAACGCTTCCGAATCCACCAATAGCGATTAAAAAAAAAACCCAAATAACTGCAATTTTTTCAATTATATTCCAACAGAAAAACCTTACTCACTATCTAAAGCCCTCCAAAATCCCCAATCCCCAAATGCACAGAGGCTGTTTTGAGGCAGTGACAGCATTCTGCAGGTACCAGCGAAGAAACATCTTCAACGTTTGTTTCTTCCATAAAGGCCGCCAGAAAACCGCCTTCTCCCCGGAATTTCCGCAATTTTTCGTGAATTCCGCTATACTAAACCAGCCAAATCCACGTACGCCGTGTAATTTCCACTTTGGACGGAAATCCACCGAATTCTCAAGAAGCAACCATGTCTGAAACCCAGAATGGAACCACCAACAGAACCGTGGAAAAGGAACAGCGCAAGAAGCGTCTCGTTCGCAAGACTGTCAGTGCGTCCAAAACCAAATACTACATCTGGTTGGGCGGCCATGCTTCGTGTGTGGTTTTTGGAACCATAACCTTGATTTTCCAGGCTTTCTGGCTCCCCAATGTCTACTACATCAACTCGATTGCTTACAGACTCTGTCTTTTGGGCGCCACTTCTGCCTTTTTGGCCACCTTGTCCCACAAGTTCAGTCTCCACTACTTGCCCCCATTCACCACGCTTTTGGCCCAGTACAACTTCCAGTACCTTGTTTTGGCCGTCATCTGGTGCTTCACGTTCCGGTCCTTTTTCAAAATCATGCCCTTGTACTTGATTTCGATCTTGCAGTTGTCTGAAGACCACAAGGTTGCGTTTGTGCAAAAGCACGCTGACTCAATTGCGTCGTTCATTGGTTTTGACGAGATTTTCTTGATCCTCTACCTTTTCGTGAGAACCGTGGCTTTCCGCTCCACCTCCGGCTACCAGATGGCCATCATGACCATTTTCGTCTGGTTGCGTATCTTGTTTGACCCAGACACCGCCAAGATGTTCATGTATGTGGTTGATAAGGCCGATGCCAGGGTGTCCAACATCAAGAACGAGAAGGTCCACAAGGCCTGGACCAAGATCAAGCGTTTCCTTGACGAGAAGCAGTCTGCCCAGTTTATTTGAGCCGCTGTACTACTATTGTAAGAATGAGATGTTTTATGTGAGCGTGATGGAGATTGCTCCGGTGATTGTAGAGAGGATGTAGAAAAAAGTCACCAGCAGCTCAATTAGGAGATCTTAGGCTAGATAATTAGCTTGTTGGCGGACTGAAATTCTCTAGACATCGAGATTTCATATCTACGGACGAATTATCCGGATTTGGATCAACGTAAGAGTCCTTCCAAAAATTATCATGGAGCAGGGAGATAAGAAATGATTTTTTGGCTTTACAGAACTCTCTGTAGCAAGGGCAGTCAAGGATTTCGTCAATTCCTTGTGAAGAGGGTGTTATAAATCTGGCACCAATTGCATTGCTTTCCTCATAGATCCTTTCTCGCCTACCTGCTTCTCTCCAACATTAGATAAAATACTTCTCCTCTCTTCCTTAAAACCAGATCTACGTTTCAAAACAGACGTTCGGAATTTCTTGTTTGTTCAGAGTATTTTTTCTTGGATTCGAGCCACGGTCTGACGTTAGAATCTGAATCTGCTTGTCGATTTCCTGGAGTAAATTAAACGAGGTGTGAACAGAAAAAACCTTTAGAATTCACGTTGGGATCCGAAATCGTCTTGACAAGCTTTCATTTTAATTGACAATGTAATCGGATATCAGGAACTATTTAGGCTACTAGGTGGAGGTATGATTGGCTAAGCTCCCAAAGCTGACCTTCCCAACATTAATTATTCCTTGTTAAATAAGCTAATAATTTCGGTAGGTCCTTCTGAAATATGATGCTCCATTCAGTAGGGGTATCTCAGGCCTTTTCAGCAATTTGCAGCCATTGCTACTCACATCCGTTTTCACCTAATCCGAAGCTTGCCTAGTTCTACATGATCTGTTGACATCAATACACTAAAGACGGCTTATTCAAAAAGGGTGAATTCAAGACAGAAGGTATACTATCCGTTTCTCTTTGGGTATATCGAATCTGGTTTCCATTCAGCTCGACCCTGCAATTCAATCACCAGAACACATAGCAATAAAAGAACAAGTCAGCGGGAGACATGAATTGATCCTGTCTTTTCGGGACCTGAAAAAAAAAATAGAATTACACTCTCTACCTATCGTACTACCGAACCGGGCCGGTATAAGTTTCCTTGTATGCAGGTTTATTCACAAAACACCGTCAATCACAACTCAATTGGACCCGGGTCGGCTCTGCTTAGACCCTTTGAACTCCCTCAAGTCAATTGAGCCCCCTTCCGCTAAACCCACTCCCCAATTGTCCCCAATTCCCTAAACTTCTGGTGTGGTGTACGGGTCTTGGCCAACACATAGCGAAACTCGCCAAATCTCAGAACCCAACTACACCACAGTAGAGAGAACCTCCTGTGATGCTGCAACCTATCGTGTATCAATTGGGTCACAACCCCATCAAGGACCACTGCTTTGCTCCTGGATATGAGCTTTTGGCTGTCACCAAAGACAACACCGTGGAGTTGTACCAAACCCAGGTCAACTCGAAAACGAAGCCCCAGCTTATCACCGTGTTGAAAGGCCACGACAAGACGGTGACTTCTGTGGACATCTCGCCCGATGGAACGAAGATCTTGACTTGTTCTCAGGACAGAAACGCTTTAGTGTGGGAATGGAACGACAAGGCTGGAGACTTCAAGCCCACCTTGGTCCTTTTGAGAATCAACAGAGCCGCCACTGTTTGTAAGTGGTCGCCCAATGGCGACAAGTTTGCTGTGGGCTCGGCCGACCGGATCATTGCCGTTTGTTACTACGAGGCGGAGAACGATTGGTGGGTTTCGAAACACTTGAAGAAACCTCTCAAGTCCACCATCACCTCCTTGCTGTGGCACCCCAACAACGTCTTGTTGGCTCTGGGCTCCACCGACGGCCACGTGCGTGTTTTCTCGGGCTATATCAAGGGCGTTGACGAAAAACCCGAGCCTTCGATCTGGGGCTCTAAGTTGCCTTTCCAGACCCTTGTAGGCGACTACTCCAACGAAACAGGTGCTTGGGTGCACGACGTCACTTTCAACAAGGCTGACGGCGACTCCTTGGCGTACGTGTCGCATGACGGTACTATCTCGGTGGTTTATCCTGGAGGAGAGGGCCAGCCCCCTTCTGCCTTCATCACCATCAAAACTAACTACTTGCCTTTCAAGTCGCTTCTTTACGCGGGCAGCAGAATCATTGTGGGTGGCCACAACTGTAACTTGATCGTGTTTGAAGGTGACCAGAATGGCTGGCGTGAAGCTTTCCATGTCGAGAAGCAGAAAGACTTGATTCACGACGTGGCTCCTGTTGAGGAGGAAGCGGAGATTTCGAGTCACGACGCGCTCAACATGTTCAAACAGTTGGACTTGAAGGGAAGAGCCAACCGTCCTAGCGACAAGGGCAGCGGTAAGGCTTTGAGCACGATCAACCAGAACACCATTGCCAGTATCAAGTGGTACGAGGGCGGCAAGGTTTCGACCTCTGGAATTGACGGTAAGATCGTG
Organism: Candidozyma heveicola; assembly: GCA_003708405.2. Lineage (NCBI taxonomy): Eukaryota > Fungi > Ascomycota > Pichiomycetes > Serinales > Metschnikowiaceae > Candidozyma > Candidozyma heveicola. The sequence goes on from PPOB02000007.1 coordinate 299,498, forward strand.
ATTTTCTCTGTTTAGACTTTGAATGAAGGAAGATAGACCGAGGATTGTAGGTTGAGAAGGAAGGAAGACGAACGTCTGGGAGAGTATAAGACGCTCGTGGCAGTGTCAGGAGAGGAGTGAAGTCCATGTAACGTAGAAGTCCAAAACATAGGAGTTCAGACTATGGAAGGAAAGATCATGGAGCGGGATATTGAAGTAGTAGATGGAACAGTTCATGAAATGAAAATAACTGAATCAAGTTCACGCAGGGTAAAACATCAGTTAATCCATGCCACCTCCGTTCATGGCCGCATTCACTGCGCCATAAACCACTTCAATCAACTCCTACAAGAGAAAGGGAATCCAGGCAATGTCTGTCAGAAATTGAGCTTTGGTATTGGGTTATCTTCAGGAATGTTTGGTTCAGAAGCAGAACTGAAAATATGGTTTTTCATCATAAGACAATGCCTTGGAAACCGTAGGTTTCGCCTGAAACCGGCGCCTTCCAAAACTACTCGAAGAACGCTGGACGCCTGATGTTAGAAAAAATTCAGAGCATGACAAGTCAGCTGGTGATGCATGTTTTTCCGAGGCTCAGGGGTCGCCAGGAAGTATGTTGTGTAAACAATCATCAGTCAATGTCTGGAGAAGACATACCTTATGTTAGCATCTAGGAGAAGAACTCGTTGCCGAAATCATAAACGAAGAATTCCTATTGTAGTGTTTTTGTCCTGCATGTACCCTCAGTTATATTAACGGTCGTAATCATTTCGGCGTCTTGGAAGAAGACATACCTTTGGCGATGGTGTAGGAGGAGGAAAAAAAATGTGTTTTATGCGTAGGGCCGGGTAACCCGCGATGCCCAGGGCTAGGAGGAGCGACTTAAGAGCCTTTTTTATTGAAATTTTCTGGAAATTAAAGTAGCTGATTTTTTATGGTCTTTTTTCTGGTTGCTTTGGAATGGAGTCGCAAGGTTTGTTGATTCGTGATTTTCGTGGGTTTGAGTACCGAGTTTCTTATGGCTGCGAAATCACCAGTACATTATTTGATCTAGAACACAGGTTGGTAGATTCCTTAAGGGAATTTTTTTCAGTAAGAATGAATTAGTAAGCTGAAAGGATTCAAGAAAATTTGGTGTGGGAGAATGGGAGTGTAGCTCTACTATGGAGAAAACTGGCCCTTCTGTGGAACTGATGGATGAGTTCGTTTTCCTTTTGAAATGATCGTGAACTCTAGCTTCTGACTTCCCGGGAGCAATATCGTTGGAGTAGCCAGAAAACATAAATTGAATACTACACGAAATGGTGCCTTGGTGTACATTATAGTGGTCCCTCGAGAGTGAACGTCTGCTTGGGTTTTTCAGGGAAGCAACCAAAAACCTTATTTCCATAGGCTACCTTCGACTACCACAAGTTCTCCTAATTGGTTTTGGCCTTTGTTGAACGAAGAAGATTTATATAACCTTGGCGGCATCGGTGGCCAGGGATCTCAGCTACTATTTCAACAACTACTCTAAATCTAACATGAACCCTTCTTCAATGGAATACAGCATGAAGCAACTGGCTCACGGCATTTTGGAAACCAACGCCGAGACATTCTCGATCCCACTCCGTTCATACTAATGCAATGGCCCTTGCAGAAACAACCGCTGTACTTTCAGGTGCAGTGAACACTTACAGACGATTCAGTCAGAATCAAAAGCCAGCTAAGATTTTGTTAGACACACATCGAGCAAGTTAAGATAAATGATAATCAAAAGAAGCAGAGCCAAACGCTTCCTCAAGAGTTACACAATCATTGTTTTAACATCTTTTATACGTCTGCTGATGCAGGTGACTACCGACTGTAATTACCACGTTAAACACCGATGGAAGATTCAATTATCTCTCTTCCTCCTATGTCCTCTCTATGGAGCCTTGTTTTTCTCAGAACCATGTCACCGTTTCTTCCCTAGCGCTCCTAAAATCATCACCCCCAATCAAAGCTACGCTATAACCTATCTCTATCTACCAATCCCAACGGAAACAGCCACTCTGCCGTTCAACCATCTGCCCCTGCCGTTCAACCATCTGCTTCTGCCGTTCAGTCATCCGCGCTCCCGTCCAAAAAAATTCTCAGTCCCCAAAAATCCCCCAACTCGTCCCTATACTCCTATCACCGATCGACCGCCTAAGCGAGCACTAAGCGAGGACGGCTTTTACACACCCACAAGGGAAAAAAAAACCAAGACTCCCACCTACCTTATTTCGTCTCCCCAGAAGCGCCACCGGAATTTAATATTTCTCCGTCTCGATATCCCCGTCGCCGTCTACACCGCCACGAATACCACTAAAGAGACCTGTCCAATGAGCCTCCTGCACACCACCTCATCCTCGCATCACCAGGGTCCTACTTCTCCATCTCTTGATATGACCATACTGAAGCTGGACCTGCTGCCTACGCTTCGACGGCAATCGGAAGATAGCGATACTGCCGCTTCCCAATCTGAACATGCTCCATTGCTCCGGGCGCTGCCCGAGTCCCACTATGTGGTTCCCCGTTCAGTATCTAGAGAAAGACGACTCCACCATCCAAGAACATCGCTAGAATACCCGCCAAGAAGCCTGGATCTGCCTGTTCGTAATCCTAGACGCTGCCTGGTTTCGATCCTGGAGCTCCACAGAAGCGGGCGCCAGCAGAATATGCCTTTTGTCCAGAGACTCCTCTCGTCTGGCTACACCGTACTGAATCCCATGAGTTCGAGCCACGACTTGTCTACTTTTGGCTTTTCCGATAGCTGCTCCGTTGCTCTGGGAGACGTGGATTACGAGGATTTTGATAGGCCGCTCCGTCGGATGAGTGTGCTTAACGAATTGAGACCAGAAAAACTTATAGGAGACTGGCTGCCTTTGGCCGACTGGAAAGCAGGCTATGTGGATCCCAAAACAGCAAAACGGCTGCTTCGTGAGTTCTACACTCACCAGAATGCGCTCATCGAGCGGTTTTCTGAAATCGACAATCTCTTGGATTACGGGAAAATCCACTTGAACATGTTGAATACATACACAGACCCGAAGAGCGGAAGCCTGCTTCCCAAGCTTGCCGAGGATCCAGAGTATAGCCTGGAGCCCATGAAACAGTCCAATCTGAAATCGAGATTCAACGCCGAGCCAGGAAATATCAGAGAAGGCGGCCAGTTCTTGGGCTACGACGAGGAGCTGTCTTCACAAAGCGTGCTCGTGGCGATATTGGTCAACTTCGCCGTCAACACTGTGCTTTTAATCGGCAAAATCGTCATTTCGCTCTTGACAAACTCGCTTTCCGTGATCGCCTCCTTGGTGGACTCTGTGCTTGACTTCCTCTCCACCTTCATCATCTACATCGCAAACAGACTCTCCAACAACAAGAACTGGCGAACGCAGATATTCTACCCCATCGGCCGAACGAAGCTCGAGCCATTGGGTATTCTTATCTTTTCCGTGATCATCATCATCTCGTTTTTCCAGGTTGGGCTTGAGTCGTTCAAAAAGCTCTTTTTGAGCAAACCCGACGAACGAATAGTGGTTGAGATCGGCTTAGAAGCTATCATTATCATGCTAGCCACTATTATCGCTAAGATTGTGTGCTGGGCTTGGTGTATTACGTCAAAATCCAGCTCGGTTCAGGCCCTAGCCCAAGATGCCATGACAGACGTTGTCTTCAACACCGTTTCTTTAATCATGCCCACTGTTGGCCATTATGCTGGAATCTGGTGGGCAGATCCACTTGGAGCGCTCCTTCTTTCTGTGTATATCATCATCAGCTGGGGATATACAGCGTTCGAGCATATCGATAACTTGACAGGCGCCGCTTCCAGCACCACAGATTACAAGGTGATTTTGTATTTGGCGTACCGTTTTGCCGAGTGCATCAAGCAAATCACCGCTCTCAAGGTGTACCACGTTGGAGACAACTTGAATGTGGAGATTGACCTCGTCTTCGATACCGAGAACTACAACTTGAGCTTCAAAGATGCTCATGATATTGCCGAAGCTCTTCAGTATGCCATTGAAAGCTTGCCCATGGTTGAACGTGCTTTTGTCCACATTGACTATATGGAAGGTAATTTCAAGGGCCACCTCACTTGAGTTGGCTCCACTCTATGGGGAATTCCTGCTTCATGATGCCAACTAAACTGTCTCTATAGTTTGTGAGCAAGTCGTCAGGGTTGTCCTGGCAGATTCTGGTCAATTTCAGCACGAGCTGTTGCGACTTGACCAATGCCACTTTCCAAGTTTCCTCCCTAAATTCATAGTGGTCCTCCAAGTCGTTTAGATAGTGAAGCTTGTCGTGGGCCTTGAGATAGCTGAGTCCTTTTAGCAACACCACGCAGCCAAAATAAAAAAAGAAATGGATCTGATCCGACAAGTATGCGTAGTATGAGTCGTTCTCGACCTTGATGGAAAAGTCGACAAGGTAGTAAGCGCTGGAGATAATCTGGCACAAGGAAGCCCGGTCACATTCTGTGAGTTCTTGTAATAAGTTGCCTTGGGGGCTCGTTGGTGCCGAGGTTCTTCTCGAAACGCCTCGCTTTTCATTGGTGTAGCTGAGGTGAACTAGAATCAAACAGAACGAAAGTGTAGACTCCACAAACGAAATAGCCGGCTGGGAGAATAAATACTCCCACTGTTCGTACCAGCCCTTGATCTCTTCCTGAACACTATTGTATGCAAGTTCCACCAGCTCTAGATCGGTAGACAGCGCTCCATTGCAGCTTAGTTGAGTGTAGTTGTAGGCAATTAGCAAAATTCCAATTTCGCTGACCATTCGACCGTCGAAATTTGTGGCACTAGGAAGACTCAAGGCGAGATTGCAATGGCTAAGTCTGATTTGGTCCACGATACACATTCTTCCGCTGAGTATACAGCTTGCTAGGTGATTGAGGATAAGGTGGTTGTAGATCCGGAACATTGTGAGCGTCTGGTACTCGGTGGAGTCAAACTGGTTGAAAAGGAAGGTAAAGTTGGGTGTTTCGTCTTCGGCTTTGTGAAGGAGAGTGCCAAAGTTTGATTTGGAAATGAACGTCGAAAGCGCCGTGCCGGAAAGACTCCAGGAGTCCAAGTTGAGCTCCTTGATGCTCACTTCGTCGTCAAGAAGGGGATCATGGTCCACTGTACTGCAAGCTATGGACGACAACGACATGGAGTAAATCGACAAGATCACCATGGCCTGGAGATCCTCGATGTCCCCTTTTGTGTCGCCACAGCCCTGGAAACACGCTAGTTTGAGGAAAGTTCTGTTGAGATCCCGAAGCAAGTGCCGAATAAGCAATTTGTAGGTGACCTTCTTCCTCCGGTGGCTATCGACGTCTCCTGGATTGGGTGCCCCGTTCAACGAGTACCGCAAGGAAAGACAGCAGCATGTGGTGATCAAAAGGGACGATTTTTTCCGAACGCTGTCGATCAAGTCCTCTGTAGACATGTCGCTTGGAAACAGAACCCACCTTCCGTAGTTGCTTCTGAAATCGTTCATGAGGTCGATCACCTCAAGCTTCGTAAGCACTCCAGCGTCAATAATATCTTCTTCACTCAGAATTATGGCCGGCTGGTTCTGAGACAGTCTAGTTTTGAGAGGGTTCTGCACTGGTCTCGGGACTGTGGTCGTATTATCAAAAAGCAAGCTGAATGGTGAGGTCTTGAAGCTCTGTGACGGACCAAGAATAATCTGCGGAGGCTCTTCTTCAGCAGGAGACTCTGATCCAAGAGGATCGGCCACAGAAGTTCGAGGAATCTGCGGTGTAGCGGGAAAAGTCAGAGGAGTCGGGTGGTCTTTCATCGTGGACGCCGCGTCTAGAAGCAACTTTACATCGTTACTCAAAATCGACTGCCCCGGCGACTGAGAGGTCCCAGTCTGGTTCTGGAGAAGCTCTAGTATCCGCGTCACAGACCCACATATAAAGTCGAGCTTTTTCGTCGAGTTCTGGTCAGTGTACACCCTGTTGACGTAATGGTCGTTGTTTCCTGGAATCACCTCGACGGCAGTCCCTTCTCCCAAGTGCTCCGGCACTCCATTGACAATTTTCACACCGGGATTTGCCGATCTATAGGCCGTTTCAAAAGAGCATTCAATGCCCACACTGATACAGCGCAAACAGCAGACTGCAGCAGGAGAGCTTCTGAAACACCTGGTCTTCTGTTTTCGACAGTAGTCACACGCCCTATACGCCCTTGTGGGCTGGATCGTTGGTCCTTTGGATTTTTCATGATCCGCGGGAACATCCGCGGGGGTACTCTGGGGGGTATTTTCTGGGTTCTTCTTTCCCTTTTTGGGTCCGTTTTTGGCCAGAAGCAGAGACGAACGCTTCATAAAGACAGTTTGGAGAAAGAAGAAGTGACCAGGTAAAGATGCGCTGTGATTTGTGGTTGATTCTTATCTGTGTTATCTCGGTAGGTACAGGAACATGGATATGGAGGATCTCGAGGAACGGCGGAATTCTGGGGAAGTTTGGAAGATTAGGGAAGTATTGAAGGGCGGAATTTGGGAATCTAGGAATACTCTCTTGGTGGAGTTTTACCCGTCGAGGGCGATTTGGTTGGGATTGGAAGACTCTGGGGAAGTGGAGTTTTGGAGACAACAAAGCTCGGGTTTTTCAGAAGATGGTCGAAAGATAACTCTGTGACTGGGTCTAGTAGCTGGTATGTTTCAACATGGGGCTTCCAGGAGCCCTTGTAGAGGTCACAGGATTGTCAGATGGGCACAGCCAGAATACCCAATCAGAACGCCGTTATTTGACAGAAAGTTTAAACGACGATATGGTCAAGATACCCCGAATCTCGCTGTCTTTTGCTCCTTACTGCTGATTCTGGTTCCGTGCCTCAGAACGCTTCACATCTTGCGGATACTCAAATCCCATGAATAGAACACACGCCAACTTCGACTCGACCTCAATCGAAAACCTCCCCTTAGAAATCCCGATAGGGATGTAAATTCCCAATACTCAACCGAAAATCCACTCCTCCATTCACTCTCTTCCCATTCTCTCAGCCTCTCTGCTTCCACTCACACAATCTTATAGCACACCTCCTCGTCATCCTCCGTCAACACCAACCCAATATGCGTCAATTTTGCTCCCCTGTTGATGCCCATATGGTCGAAGTCAATCATGCCAGTGTAGCTCACACGACCTGTTTTTGTATTAGACGAATCGCTCAAGTGGAACAGTCCCTTAAAAACGACATCGTAATCTTTATCAGACGTGAACAGCCGCTTTGGTTTACCGTCCGTAGCCTCATGAACACGTCCACTGGACTTCTCTGTCGTTTTTTTCACTGCATCAGCGGGATCTAGCCGATCAAGTTTGAGTCCCAGTGCCACAAGTGCCTTATCGATATCGCCCCACCACAGAAGCGGATGGACAGCCCAGCGCCACGAAAGACTTGTTTTTCCGTCCTCCTTTGTGATTGTCACTTTTGGCCCGTGCACCGTGGGGTACTGGCATTCGATCCAGCTGTCGAACACATCCAGGTCCTCCGTTTTGAGCAAAAGAGGAATGCCAAACGTGTCCCTAACGAGTTTCAGGCGGAATAGCTCGTCCAAAACCAGAAACTGGACACTTTGCAGGTGCAACTCGTCGGCGAAATTGGGGATGTTCTCCACATACTCGTTGAACTCAGGGTCCAAGTAGCGGAGGTACTTGGGGAAGGCAAAAGAGCGATTCCAGGGCCAGTTGAAGCTGAGCCAGAGTGGCAAAAACGCACATTGGGACGCGTGGCCCAGTTCGGTCAGTGAAACCTTGTATATCTTGTTGCCCAAGTAGAGAAGCATAGTGAGTGAACTTGAGGCTGCCACAAGAAGCACCACGGTTCCAAAGCCGGTTTTGGGCTTTTCCATCGTTCCTTTTCCGTTGAGAATGCCCGGATTCTCCTGTAGCGTCTTTTTGACGAGGTTCTGTCTTAACATACGGTCATACTGTGAAGCATTGGGTCGATTCGGGGAGTAATTTCGCCGGAAAAAAGCCACCCTGTTTGAATTGAGCTGAGCTTTTAGCTGCCTTAAGCTCTGCGGTAGCTGAATCGCCCTGTGTGTGAAGATCATCAGTTATGTGATAAGAAGGATATGAGGTGATGTCTGGGGAATATGCGCACTATGCAAAAGTGGTAGTTAAGTGTAGTGAAGGGGCCAGAGAAAGGGCTGGGGAATTGAGATTTTGTTTCTTCTTGAGCTACTTGAAGAAGAAAGGGTAGAAGGATCCTGGAATAAATATGTGGAGGTCAGTGTTGATATTTGGAGAACGTGACCACACTAATGGTGGTTAAGGAGAAATGGGGCGTCTCATAGGGGTACTCTATTCTGCTTGATTCTAAGCGAATTGGTGGTTGGAAGCAATTGCTTCTTTCTAAGCGAATTGGTGGGGATTTGCTTCTTTGAAGTGTCATTCGCCACAACTTTCAATTGGTTGCAAATGTCTATGGTTGCATGCGGAATGGCTGCAAACCCAATCGCTGCAAACCTCCGCGTGTTGATGGCTCGAATTTCCACTAGAAAAGGTCATCTTATTCCCATCGGAATGGAATGGATCAGATGATGTTAGGAGAACGTTACTTTAATTGGCGTTGGATGATGGTGTTTGGAGTTCAACCGTTGGCATGAGATCGCCAGACCGACTATGGGATTAAGCGTTTCTTCGGGTTGAGCATTTACAGCTCAGCTCCAGGCTTCCTCACACTCAGCATTTCTTGGATTCAAATTTCTCCAGGTTGATGATTTCCCAATCTATCCAAAGTGGGAGTCTCGGGTGGAATCTTCTGGGTAGTCTCTATCTGGGACATTTAGGGATACAGCTAGAAGTAATACTCCCAACGTCTGTTTTTGAGGCTCTGCATTTGAATGAAGACTCGTCAACCACGAAACTTAATTGGCATGTTTCTCTTGGATCCACAATACTTCATGAGCTCGTATCCTGATATCCATTACTGAAGCGCTAAGTGAGCATTCAGCGATCCCAACGCCTTCGTCCTCTCATTAATCTGCCAAATTCAGTGGCTACTCCTCGCTGTTTTCATTGGCTGCCTCGTAAACCTACTCATCGATATCAGCCCAGTTCGTCGACTTATCCTCCATCAGCTCAAACATCTGCCGAACCTCCTCCCTGATCTTGCGGTCCTTCTCGGCCTGCTCGGCCTTGAGCTTCTCCTGTTTCTGTCTCTCCTCCTCTATCTTCTTCTGTTTGGGAGTCATGTACTTTCCTTTCGGCTCCGGTTTATCATTTCTGGGTTTCTGCTCCCTGGGCGGTTTAGTATCCTTGGAAGGCCTCTCTTTCGCTGCTTTGGGGGCTTTTGGAGCCTTGGGCTCCTCACTAGGGGCGCCGATTCTCATCGCTAGAGACTTGGCAGCATCTGTCATGGGTTCTTTTTCGTAGAGTTTATCTTCAAAAAGCTCTTCTTCAGAAACGTCCTCCCAGGCTTCTGCGTGCTCTTCAGCGTGTTTTGGGCCTTTTCTCGTGTCCTTTGAGTCCCTGGAGTCTCTGTTTCTGTTTCTTCTCGGTCTCCGTTTCTCGTCTTTTACACTCACCCGATCGAACGATTTTGACAAATCCAGCAAATCACCAGTTCCAGCACTGGCCGGCGGCGTGGGCACCTGTGCTTCGTTGGGCTTTTTCAGCCTGGGTTTGTGCTGTTTATGAACGTCTTTTTCTTCATCGGAGTCTGCTGAGGCCCATTTTGATATGACATGGTGGGCAGGTTTTGCGGGCGATGGCTTTGAAGGAGCTGGTTTTTCTGGAGCTGATTTTGTAGATGCTGATTTTTCAGGGGCTCTTTTGATTTCTGGTTCTTCGGTAGCCGTGGCCCATTTGGATTGAAGCCCAGGCATCGTGGTTGATGTTTAAAATTCGCACCACACTAGGATTATGGTGGATGAGAGGGATTAAAAAATGTGGTTTTGGAATGATAGCATTTGAGTTTTGGTGGAAATGAATTTTGGCGTTTTGGCGATTTTGTGTTCTTGGTGGGAAGAGAAATCGAGAGCTGTTTCTGTGGATCGATTATCTGAGTAGTAGCTAGGACAATTGACTAAGTAGAGAAGGTTGAGGCTGTCTTTCGTACACTTGAGCAGTAAAGCCTATCTCAAAATTCACCTGCCACGGAGAAATTTCAAATAGTTGAATGGGTTCTAGTATTGTGGGCCAGGAAGAAACATATCTGAGTATCTGAATGTGCACAGGTCCTACAACTCTGCCAAAGTAGACAAGCCTTGAATGTAACTTTGTGCCTTTGCTTAAATACTTCATTCAAGTATCAAAGCTTTTTCTAGAGGCCGTCTTAGCCAAACAAGTACGTTCGTTCTTTCGTGAGGTAATATTCATTCACCGTACTCGGTGGGCTACTGATTTTTTATATATATCAAGAAGCAGTGAGCCCTTTAGGAAACATAAATACTCTCAAATCGGTCGACCTGGGAAGACAATCTAAGCGAACCCTTTCGTGATATTCCACCACCTAATCCACGGGACTTCAGCTAAACGATATATCTTCGTCTTTTGTCCACTTTGTGAAAGCTGCTAATTTAAATGTAGCTAGTTGTAAACGGTTTCGTATAAGCTGCCAAATCCAGCGCTACCGCTTATTTCAATAGTAGCGCCCTAGCTCGTTCTTTTGTCGGTTTCTGTATAAAAATTATTAACGGTTATAGATGTATTTAGCGGTAAAATCCATATTTATATAAAGATAAGATCCCGCCAATCTAAACACCTCTTCCAAATCTATCGCTCTGATTAGTTCTCTGTGTCCACTTCTATATAAGCTGTCACATCAAATACCGCTTACCCCTATGCTGGCACTTCAACTAGTGCTTTTTATCCGTTTGGTGTGAACTAAGGCATCAAAACATCACTCATTTCAATGCAACGCTTTGGCTGGCTCTTCTGTAAAAGCTGCCAATTCAAATACACCTTACTTCGATACTGCGGCTTCAAACTGCCTTATCTACCAACATAGTCTAGTCTGACATCATCATCCCAAAGCCGGCCCAAATCTGATCTCACTACAGTCTGACATTCTTATCGATTGAGTCTGGCGCCAATTGACTACACATGAAAATTGCCAAAATCAATCTACATCCACTGAGGATTCTGGAGCACCCCGGTATCACACTGTTACCAAAACCAAAAACAGTCTATTAAATCCATTCTGATCAAATCTACCACTACTCTTTTCTTCCAAACCAAAATTTCCAAACTTCTCCTAAAGCACTTCTTCTTACTGTCACTGAATATTCTCAACCCAAAGCCTCACCCGTTGGACCGAACCCTCAGCCACTGGCGAAAGCAGCGAATCTTCCCCTGTTCCTATTTTTTTTTTTTTGTCTTTTTATCGAGCCTCATCAGAACTCCATCCAAAACGAATCCGAAATAAGAATCCCTTATTCTGAACCAAGCAAAACCAACGAAGAGGCCGAGACCGGCTATGCGCATTAGCCTGTCAGGGTGCGTCAGCATGCGCGAACGAGACCGCAAGGCTGCAAAATGGAAAACCACAATACCAGCAAAGCAAGCAAATTGACACAGTTGGGCCGATTTCGACTTGCTGCAGACGAAGCTTTTGCAAGGAGGTGCCAAAATGACGGTGATTTTCGAAAATCAGCTCAAGCCCGAAATAGACTGGAAAGTTACGAAAATTGAGTAAAACCACTAATAACGCTGGAGAAGTCTAAACTCTTTTTGCTAAACCAAACCCAAACGCAATGGCAGTTTGGGGCTACCAGATGCAAGGAATCGATGTGGCTAGCCGGTTAAGCCGGCCTTAGTCAATCGTATTCTTCAACATTAGTCATTTTCGCATCTGGCTGTCTTCAAGATATGGATTAGGTGACCGTGAAAAATGGGAAAATAGGCAGCCAGCGGGAGCAATTCCGCAGACCAAAAGAAGGCCCATTTTCAAGCCTAGCTGGCTTTACTCCTTGTCTGCCCTTGCCGCAAATGTCGATTTTTCAGTCCTGCTGCTCTCACTCCTTCTGCCACTCCGGCTGCCATTGCTCGACACACAGAGACGCCACCGACTCAATTCCTCGTGGGTATATAAAAGACGCCCGTGGCTTTCCAATGCAGCCACTCCGAGCCTCGTAGGACCACTGTAGCCCGAGATACACCGCAACCCGCCTCTCAACCCACCAAACCCACCTCCTCCCAAACCCCAACCCTGGAACAAATGCCAAGACCAGCGTAGTCCAGCCCTCTCTGCCGCCCCCCAAAAACCGTAATGCAAACCGCTTCCAGCCAACGCTGACAAACCAATAACCCACCTGACTCTCGCGGCTCAGCTGACCGCGAGAAATCCAAAAACCCACCTCGCTTTTGCTCCGTAACTACCACACTTCTTCATGTCCCAATTCTCTAGCTTCAACCTTTCGTCCGAGTTGCCCGCCTGGAAACGCCTCGAGTCCGTTTACGAGCAGGTCGGCAAAACCATCAAGGTCAAGGACGAGTTCGCCCAGGACCCTGAGAGATTCAACAAGTTGTCTGAAACCTTCACCAACTTCGACGGCCTGGAAATTCTCTTTGACTTCTCGAAAAACATCATTAACGACGAGGTCAAGAAGGAGCTTGTGGCCTTGGCCAAGGAGGCCGGCGTGGAGCACCTCAGGGATGAAATGTTCAAGGGCTCCAAGATCAACGAGACCGAGGACAGAGCGGTCTACCACGTTGCCTTGAGAAACAGAAAGCTCAAGGAGATGAAGGTGGACGGCGTCAACACCGCTCCTGAGGTCGACGACGTGCTCAAGCACATGAAGGAGTTTTCCGACGACATTCGTCTGGGTAAGTGGACCGGCTTTTCCGGTAAGGCCATCACTGATGTGGTCAACATTGGAATTGGCGGTTCCGACTTGGGTCCTGTGATGGTCACCGAGGCCTTGAAGGCGTACGCCAAGGACGGCTTGGATGTGCACTTTGTGTCCAACATCGACGGTACCCATTTGGCTGAGACCTTGAAGGGCTTGAACCAGGAGACCACTTTGTTTTTGATCGCTTCCAAGACGTTCACCACTGCTGAAACCACCACCAACGCCAACTCGGCCAAGTCGTGGTTCTTGGAGAAGGGCCAGAAGGGCGACATTGCTAAGCACTTTGCTGCTCTTTCCACCAACGCTGACGAGGTTGCCAAATTCGGCATTGACACCAAGAACATGTTTGGCTTCGAGAGCTGGGTCGGTGGCCGTTACTCGGTCTGGTCCGCCATTGGCTTGTCTGTGGCCATTTACATTGGTTTCGACAACTTCAACGACTTCTTGAAGGGAGCCGAGGCCTTTGACGAGCACTTCACCTCGACGCCTTTGGAGCACAACGTTGCTGTCATTGGCGGTCTTTTGTCTGTCTGGTACAACAACTTCTTCGGTGCCCAGACCCACTTGGTCGCTCCTTTCGACCAGTACATGCACCGTTTCCCTGCCTACCTCCAGCAGTTATCCATGGAGTCCAACGGTAAGTCTGTCACCAGAGGCAACTCCTTCACCAACTACCAAACCGGCACGATTTTGTTTGGTGAGCCAGCCACCAACGCCCAGCACTCTTTCTTCCAATTGGTGCACCAGGGTACGAAATTGATTCCAGCCGATTTCATCCTCGCTGCTCAATCCCACAACCCTATCGAGCACAACTTGCACCAGCGTATGTTGGCCTCCAACTTCTTTGCCCAGTCTGAGGCTTTGATGGTTGGTAAGGACGAGAACCAGGTGCAGAAGGAGGGTGCTACTGGCGGATTGGTGCCTCACAAGGTTTTCTCTGGAAACAGACCAACCACGTCGATTTTGGCCCAGAAGATCACCCCTGCTGCTTTGGGTGCTTTGATTGCCTACTACGAGCACGTCACTTTCGTCGAGGGTGCCATCTGGAACATCAACTCTTTCGACCAGTGGGGTGTCGAGTTGGGTAAAGTTTTGGCCAAGGCCATCGGCAAGGAGTTGGACGACAACAAGGATGTTTCGGACCACGACCCATCGACCAACGGTTTGATCAACCAGTTCAAGAAGTGGAGTTCGTGACTATCCAAGCCGCGCTTGTAGCGGATATGCTTTGTTTTAGATAAATGTTATGAGAGAGAGGCTGTAGATGAGCTGAATTGTGGTCGGCTGAAGGTCGGCCATTTTGTGAACACTTGCTAGTGGAGCCAGACGGTGAATTCGATTGGTGTGAGTTCAATTTTCCAAGATTCGTCCCGACTCGAAGAAAATTGTGATTGAAGCTGAATTGGTTAGGTTTCGATGCCGCTTTCTGAATACTGAATGTGATTTTCTTTCTGAATATGACTTTAGGTTTGATGCCGCAACAAAGGTTTCCGATTGAACCTAAACGGTCAGTGGAGTATTCCTATTCGTATTCATGGCGATGGATTGGTGGATAACGCACCAACGTTTGCCAACACGAATTCTGCTCGTCAAGCAAAATATCGAAATTACGAAGAATGCAAGAAAGTGATCGTTTTATCTGGACTAGCTGATCAGCTTGCTGAACCCTTTCACGTAAAAGCCGTGGATCAACCAGAAATCCCACCACAGCCACAGAAACACTTTCTGGTGCCATTTAGGCAATTAGCTAAGTAGCCAAAAGATGTCCTAATTTTACAGCACAATGATAAGAACGCACTTCGTCCAGCGAGTATACTACAGTAGATGTAAATTGTTACAGCCGGGAGCTGGCAAGGTGTTTTTCTCATAGATCATTTAATTGTGCTTTCTGATAAAATCAGGTTTCTCAGAGAACACAATTGGCCAAAATGATAGGGTTCGTTGTGCCCCAGTTGAAATCCAGGGTCCATATGGATCCGCAGAAAATTACATTTCAAGGCCACCCTTTTCCACAAGTCAATTATCTTCAAGTAGTCCAATTAAAAGCGGTAAGGACGATTCCGAAAAAGCACTCAATCCACCTGTTCTGCTTCAACTAAATCCACACGGTATGGCTGCAAATGGACTGCGACTCACCATAACGCCCCCACACCGCCAAAAATTAAAAACACCACAACTACCATTCTTTCCAAATCCCAAAAATCCCAAAATCGCCTCCAAAATAACAATCCCCCAAACCCCTATCTGTAACCTCATCACCCACTCCACTCCATCACCAAAGTGCTTTCTGCAGGACCAACTAGTCTTTTCCATGGCTTCAGAAGAAATCGACATTCCCCGGCTAGCAGACGGCGACGACGGGCTTGAAAACCCCATGAGGGCCGTCGTCGTGGTCAATTCTCCCGATTTGCCAGAGGGCGAGATGGACGAACGCATGCTAGACTGTGTTCAGACGTTCGATGAGGTGGACCAGTTTTTCGACAAATTCGACGAAGAAGTGGCTGTTCCCAACGAAGACCACATCAAGTACGAGGTTGGCTCCGACGGGCTTGTTGTGATTATCGTGGATCTGCGCAAGTTGAAGGAGACGGTGTTGTCGTTCATCGACAAGTTTGCAGCTGAGGTGGGAGATTCCGCAAAGGACGATCCCGAGGCGACGCCGGCCAAGCGGGTCCGGAAGTGAACGGTATATTAGATAATGGACAGGGTACGAAGAGGGTGTAGAGGGTGGAAGGGGTGGATCAATGAGTTGAGGTGATTGAGAGTTGAGGTGATTGAGAGATATGGGTGAACCATGGACAGTTGAAAAGGGGATTTGAGGCATCGTGGAGCTTTAGGTCTTTGTCGATATGTTGGAAAGAAGGGATTTCAGGGCTTTAAGGGTGGGACTCGGGGCAAGAGGGGAATCAAGTTCGTTTACTTACAATGAAGAGTTTTATACTGAAAACCCACCCCTCCCTTCTGTTGATCAACAAATGTTTACTTTATGGCTCATTCAAAAGCGTTCATGAAAAAGCGGGGGCATCTCTGATTTCCAAAGCTCAATCGCTAATGCTGTGGGAACTAGGGAACGACCAAAGAACCCCCGGCTACGAAATTTCAGCTTCGGCCTAACGTTTTTAAAGGCCCTATGTGACGGTTTAAAGCCTTTTTATTGATACGGCACTGAATTCGCTGTGGTATTCTTGCTACTAGTGGTCCAGGTTCACCGTGGAGATTTATCGGACCTCATTACTGGGAAGTTTCAATAGGCAAACTCCATACTTTTCCGTTTTTCTTCTTAATGAAGATCCCTTGGTAAAACACTTTTTACTGGCCAAGCCGAATATCGGAAAAAAAGGCAATCAAGTACCTATCTATAGTGTGAACTCTACAAGGATGTGCCAATGCCGTTTAACAAGATCTCCTGCAAAGCCACTTCGTCCCAAAATTCGAAATTTAAAATCAAAAAACACCATCGATGAATATTTTCATACCCTTCTCGGGCTTCTGTCTCACTTCTACCTTAGCCTCACCTTCTGGGCATTCCACAACCCCCCGCTTATTCCAACCCAAAAAACAAAAGCACTCACAATTCTCCCCCAATTTTAACCCCTACCACCAAGATCCCTAACAGCCAAAGAAAAAATATAAAATGCCAATAAACTTCAAAAACACCTAGATAGTCCATGACCTGCATATGCCCACACCCACCTAAGTAGTGAGGTATCAACTACTCCATACTAACTATTACCAAAATGGAGGACTGGAGAAGAATCGACATCGACGCCCTCGAACCGGAAAACCACCTTTCCAAGGAGGAGCTTGTGCCGGACTTGCCTCCTGTGTCTTACCAGGAAATTGAGGCGCTTTCTAAGCAGGTCAGACAACAGTTGTCTCTGGGACAATTCGTGGGAGCATTGCAATTGGCCTTGGACAACCCACCATACGTCGCCGACGAAGCCACCAAGAACTTACACGCAGAGACCGTGTTTGAGGTGCTTGTGTCGATCAAAAACAACAACCATGTGAATGAGTTCAGCAATATTGTCAAGAAATTGGACCTGGACCAGCAGGACAACTTGGTCAAGTACTTGTACAAGAATATGAACACGAGCTATGGTGCCAAACAGGGCGGCTTGTTGTTGAACTGGTTTGAGAAGACCGTGGAGGTGACCGGATTGGGGCCTGTTGTTCGGTTTTTCAGTGACAGAAGAACCGTTTGATGAAAGTATAGAACAATGAACGACTCAGAATGGGAGGCTGTAGGCCGTAGGCAGCCGTGGTGGTGCGATTGAGGGTGCTTGTGTTGGAAGGCTAAGATACAAAAGCAGATTAATGAAAGGTCTATTGACATTTAGCTCATTACACTCAATGGATTCAGTGTATTTAGAGGCAAACCCGAATAGCCTAAGCCAACTTATAGGCTGAAATTGTATGAGATAAACAAACGATTGTTTGACTGCCGGGTTCTCTTCTTTTTTTAATTCAAAACCATTCGTTCCTTCGCCAGGGTAAAGCATCAGAATGGGCTTTTCTCAAAATGCATTGTCCATTTCAATTGCTCCACGATGTCTGAACTCACTTTCATATTCCAAAAATATAGCTGCCCTCAAATACGAGCTCTACTCCCTCTGGATCAATTAACCAGTCCAGAACCCTTTCCTTTAAATCTCCTACAAATCCATCCTCATATTATCATTATTATTCATCTGTTCATCTAGGTATCATTATCATATACTCGCCTTGAGAGAATGCCTCCTTGACTCCCGGTCAATATTCCTCTCCTTTAGCGGGCTGCTCTGGGCTTCACCCCTCTTGTGTTTGAGATAAGTCTTATAATCCGTGTCTTCATGGATTTCCAGCCGGAACAACCTGGGCACTGCCTGTTCGTTCAAGACCTTTTTATACTTCAGCTTGTAGTCTGTGACTTTCTTGAGAAGCTGCTCTTCTGTGGTTTGTGACAGGGCCCTGAGCTCCTGAAGACTGCTATCGAGGTGCTCACATTTGGTTTTGTACTTCTCGAGCTTGTCCACTTTTTCTTGGAGCTCCAAGATTTTGCTTTTCTGCTGTGACTCGCTGTGCTCCAAAACACTCATGTTTCGTGCCAAAAGTTCATTTCTTTCTCGTAACTTCTTGGCCTGGTCCTTCGCTTCTGCCACTTGTTCGTTCAACTTCAGGTTATCATGCCTCATGTTTTCGAGCCTCTGCTGGAAAAATTCGTGCTTCTGCTTGCTCAAAAGCTCCTGCTTCTTGGCTTCGTTTTGAAGGTTTTTGGTGACGCCAGAATGAGCTAGAATTTCAGATGCCTGTTTTCCGCTTTTCTCCACCAAAGCACTGTGCTTGTTCTCTGTTTCGAGGACCTTGTTTTCCATGAGCTTGAGCTTCTCCTGGAGATTTGAGATCTCCTCGTTTTTGCTATGTTCTGCCTGCTCTATCTGCTTCTCAAGGTCCATAATTAGACTGTTCTTCTCCCTGATTTGCTTGTTCAAATCCTCGCCTTTTTCTGTGAGTAGACTGATTTGCAGCTGAATTTGCATCTGGAGCTGCTCGTTCTCGTCGGTCCTGGTCTTGAAGCTCTTTTCTGCTGCCTCCATATCCGTCTTCAATTTCTGTATAATCTCGTCGGATTCACTCTTGGCACTTTGGGTATCTTTGATTTCCTTTTCTTTCTCGGTCAATTCCTCTTCGAGCCTTTTCTTCTCGATACAAAGCGACTCTGTTCGTTCTTCAATTTCCTCAAATAAACTCCTGAAATGCCCAATCTGCTCCTTCAACGGCACGGTCGCTAGCCTAGCTTTCTTCACCTCTTCCTTTAATCCCAGCACCTCCACACTCAATACCCTCAATTGTTCGATTTGCTCATCCTTCTCCGCTTTCTCCTGCTTTTCCATCTCCTGCTGCTCCTCCTGCTCTTTCTTGTCGTCTAGCTGGGCCTGCCTTAGCTTCTGGTTCAATTGTTCGCTTTTAGACGAATTCGCTAGTCTCGGCTGCTTTAGCGGCTGCTTGGAAGAAACAAGCAGTGGCCTTTTTGGTGCTCTCTTTTTCGGACTGAGAGAGGCAGCAGTGGGCCTGGCGTACAGCGGAAGCTTGGTTTCAGTCTTCACTGTTTCTGCTTTTTGTTCAGCTCGAAACCCCTTCACCACATCGGCTATATTGTTCAAGGAGGATTTTATCAAGGAGGGGTCGCCCGCCTTGTCCAAATGCAAAATAAACTTCAATTTCAGCAGACCCTGGTTGAAAATCATGTTTGTCACGATCTCTTCGTGCTGGTCCGGTTAAGAAGAGCCTGGGTGATGGAGGACACATTTGAGTTGGCAAAAACGTTGGAGGTGGCGGCGTTGGCCTCGAATTTCTCGTTTCCCATCATATCGAGAATCGTGAGTTTTCCACCAGGGCCCTTCAAAGTCACTAGCATACAAGAACGGCTCAGCTGGGCGTTTGTCTTTGTGGAAGCGGTGTTTCTCAACGAAAGCACTTTCTTTATATTCTCCTCCAGGCACGAGCCTTCCTTGAGCTGTTTTTCCACAGGAACGTGGCTCAGATAGCGTTTTCTTGTCTTTCCGTCTAATAAATCCACGAAGAAGGTGTTGCAACTGACTTCACAAGCCGACATCCGGCCATTGAGCGAGGCATATAAGCGCAAGTACTTTTTCAACGTGGTTGTTTTGCCGCTGCCTGTAGGTCCCATCAAAACCCACACTTCACTGCTGCTTCTTTCGATCTCACAAGCCTGGTCCTGAATGGCTGCAAATGAGTAAGTTTTTCCGGCAAACTCCACATGTTGGTTTGATTTTTGCTGGAAGTGGCATTTCTGGGGATTTGACGAAAAGGTCGCCAAAACGATCGGAAGCATGTTGCTGGGGTGTTTCGGATCTGTTGATAATGAGTGTATTGGTGCAGTGTTTACGAATCCGACGAAAGTGGAAATGCGATAACGGTGGGCCCAGAGTGGACCGCCCTACTGGAAAGAGTCGAATTGCTAGGACTTCATTTTTTTTTTTTTTTTTTTTTTCGTATGTAGTTTTTTATATGGATGGCCATTGAAGCGGTGGAAATGGAACCTGGGGTTGAAGCCGCAACGTGAGGCTGAATCTAATCTGGGGTGGGCCTGGATTTTGAAGATGGAGGTGGAGGAAGGAAGAAAATTGGAGGTTCACTGGGAATCGAAATGCACTGAAAGCGGAATTCAATATTGACTTTTTCTTCTGTTCAGCCAGAAAAATGAAAAAAGCTCGAAATTGGGACTCAGTACTTTAAGATTGTGGTGATCTCCAGGTGCATCACTATGGCATCAAGTAGAACGCTGTGTGTGCTTTTTGGAGCTTACACTTTCACAGGTGTCCTTATCTCTTCACGTTTTTGCTGATTCACCTGATTCTGTAAGTACTTGTAGTTTGAAACCTCACACTAGAAATCACCATGGCTGGTCCTTGATTCGAGCCAAATCGCCGTAGATTCCTGGCCAGAAGAGAACGTTTTCTTTATTTTTGTTCAACGGTCCCCTATGATAAAAATCCATCCTTTTTCCTGCTCCTCTTTGTTCTTTCTATGGCACTCTCTTGGATCTACGTAGATGCCCTCTACGGACTGTGAACTCCGGGATCTGAGTGTATACCTATCTGGCTGGCCTTTATTTTTTTGTTTTTTTTTTTTTTTTTGGACAAGCCAAAACAGAAGAAATCAGCAAATCATCATTGGCTAAATCTGGCCATTCCGAATCCTACCTATCAACACTCAGTGGACCCCATATCTGTGCGATAGATCTACAGACCACGCAACTCCTACAAATCACGAATTGGCTTTTTCTTGCCTGTTTTTTTCTTGCTTGCTTGTTTCTTGCCATTTTTCAATCCAAAACTCATTCTCCACAGAATCCCCATATTCTTACCATTGCAAAACCGTATCTGCTCTTATGCTCAGTATTCTCATTCTTCACTATGACGTAGCAGCGTATTCCGTTTCCGAGTTTGGCAGTGACACCCGCTCCAGCAACCGAGAAGACCCGCCGCCAAAAAGACTCACAATCAAAAATCAGCTTTTCACTCAGAGTTTCGAAAACTCAACTCCTCCAAATTAGTAAGCCCTGCCCCGCCGTGCCCCCACGCACGGGAAAGTGTCGCACTCGTCCGTGGGGTTCTTAACAGGCCACTCGGGCCATTAAAATCGGATAAAGTAGCAAACAATACGGAGATATGATAGGCCAGATCTAACGTTTTTCGACGCTGGAACCCGTATAAGACGAAATCTACTGAAAATCTGAACCGACGTGCCTTCTCCGAAATGCATGACCTACGTCACCTTGACCTCCACGCCCACCAGAGCCTTCAAATTCCACCAAACTCTCAGAATCCATAGATCTGCCAAATCTGCCCATAAAACTTTCCAATTGACTTCTCTGGATCACTGTGTGTAGCTCAATATTCTCAAATGGCCGCAAATCCACCGTAACCTCCACGGACCAAGAACGCCGAAATCCAAATACCCCCACATTCACAAGACCCTTTTCCCATTACCCCAATAAATCCAACACCAGCCCCTCACCTAAATCAACGGCATGTAGTGCCCCTCGGTGGATTCTCGGAGTGCCCGCAGTGGGGTTGCCCCTCACAGCACTATAAAAGGAACCCATACCCCAGAAAATTGCTCCCCACCAAAAAAATCAAAAATGGCTACCATCACTTTAAACGACGGAAACAAGATGCCCCAGGTTGGCTTCGGCTGCTGGAAGGTCGACAAGGAGACCTGTGCCGACCAGATCTTCAATGCAATTGAGGTTGGTTACCGTCTTTTCGACGGTGCTCAGGACTACGGTAATGAGAAGGAGGTTGGTCAGGGTATCAATCGTGCCTTGGAGCAAGGCATTGTGGCCCGTGACGAGCTTTTCGTTGTCTCCAAGTTGTGGAACACCAACCATGCTCCAGAGCATGTGGAGGAGGCCGTGGACAAGGTGTTGGACGACTTGAAGCTCGACTACTTGGACCTTTTCTTGATCCACTTCCCTGTGGCGCTCAAGTACGTGCCTGTTTCGGAGAAGTACCCTGCTGGTCTCACGGGTACGAAGGACGACAAGTTGCGTTACGAAGACGTGCCTCTTTTGGACACATGGAGGGCCATGGAGGCCTTGGTTTCGAAGGGCAAGGTCAAGAGCATTGGTATTTCCAATTTCACAGGTGCTTTGATTGAGGACTTGCTTAGAGGCGCCAAGATCCCTCCTGCTGTTTTGCAGATCGAGCACCACCCATACTTGCAGCAGAAGAGATTGGTCGAGTGGGTCCATTCCAAGGGCATTGCCATTACTGCCTACTCCTCGTTCGGTCCTCAGTCTTTCCTCGAATTGAACCACGAGGGCGCTCTCAAAATCCCCGGTTTGTTCGAGCATGAGGACATCACCTCCATTGCCAAGAAACACGATAAGACCCCTGCTCAGATTTTGTTGAGATGGACTACCCAAAGAGGCATTGCCGTGATTCCAAAGTCCAACAAGACCGACCGTTTGGTGCAGAACTTGAGTGTCAACAGCTTCACGCTTACTGACGAGGAGTTGGCTGCCATTGCCAAGTTGGACATTGGTTTGCGCTTCAACGACCCATGGGACTGGGACAAGATTCCTCTTTTCGTGTAAGGCATGAGAAAAGTAATAGAACGTTGTTGATGAGAGAGTGTAGTTGTAGGTGTGGGGCTCGTTTGTTTCTGAGTCTGGATATGGGGCTTCATATTGATCGGATGCGTTCAATAGTAATCAAAAACAATAGATCTAGTGATTTTTCTAATGGAGACTGTGAAAGCTAAGTAATCCACAAATTCCGAAATTAGAACGAACTCAGCAGATATTGATTCAGATGCAGAGGCATCTAAAAGAATCGAAAAATACATAAAAGCGAAAACAAAACGTGCATCTCAAATGATGCTGGTAACTGATTGAGTCCATAAGGAGCAAAAGCTAGATTAGAGTAAGATCAAAAGCATTACATAAGAGCTGTCTTTCAGTTATAGCCCTATAGCACCACTTCATCTACAGATTCCAAAATAAAGCTATCAATTCATACTACTCCAAACCAACTGTTCCTCTTCCTAACTGGTGCCTCAGCATCCCAGTTTGCCTGACGGCATTTTTCCTGTCCTCTTGGATACTCACAGAAGAGCATCCAGTGCCTTAAATCGCTCCTTTTCATCCATAAATGCATCCGCCTCAAATAGCATCTAAGACCGCCTTGCGGCCCAAATTCAACAACTTCAAACGCAGCACAAAGTCGTCTCTGTTGATGTAAGCACCACACAATCTTCTTTTTCCCGTGAACTCGGTTCTCGAGTGGAAACACCGCCAGTTATCGAAAATCAAGCACTGGCCCGGGCGCAACTGGTAGAATATTTCGTTTTCCGGGGAGCTGATAATCCTGTACCACTGTCTGATGGCCTTGTAGAATTTGGGCACATCTTGTGGGTTCTCCCAGTTGTCCATACAAGAACGGTCGCTCTGGTTCCAACGAACCTGGAGAAGTTCGCCCTGGTGGTCGAGTTTGAATACTGGCTGGGCAAGATCAGGCTGAATGCAAACCTTCTCTTCGCCAGCCGAATGTGCTGGAACGGGGATCCTGGTCAAAATCTCGAAGCTGTCAGGGTCTTCCTTCTTCAATTGCTCAGCACACTGGAAAGCGTCCACCAAGGAAGTAGTTCCACCTTCGCCATCGTGAAACAAAAGATGGAACAATTGGAGACCTGGGGTGTCTGACCAGTAGGTTCCATCGGTGTGAGACAGAATGTCGAAGTTCGTGTAGGCGGTGTCTTTCTTGGTTAAATCCGAGGTGAAGTCCCAGAATCCTCCGTAGTGGGTTGGACGAATGTACATGAGCTTCTCACACAACTTTTCTGTATCTTCAGGTGTCACGGGCACGTTGTCGATCAAAGTAAAGCCGTATTTCCAGAGCTTGAGGCACCATTCCTTGATGGCGGCCTCTCCGTCGGTTGAATCGTCCGAGGCCATAACCTCATTGAAATCCACACGTGGCATGTTGTTCTCCATATCCTTGGTCTTCCAGAACTCCATCTTCAACACCTCTTTCTCGCCTTTAAGCTTATTCTCCAAAGGCACTATTCTGGGGTTGTACGCATGGAGCCGCAACCAGTCGAGCTCGTACCTGGACTTGTGGTTTTTCTGGTTCCACGTAATTTCAAAGCCGTTATCAAAGCGGCACTCCTCGGGCCTGATGTTCTCGTCGATGGTCGCTGAATTCAACAACCGCTGCTTGGTGACATCGTAGAAACACTCGCTGCAGTGGCAATTGTCCCTGAGCCAGACGTAGTGAAACGCTGTGGGCGTGCCGTCGATGGTTACCGTGAGGGCATCGGAGGAAAGAACAAAATCTTGGGTCATGGAGAAGAATGGGGGGATTGGGGGCCTTTATATATTCGAAATCTGGGGAAGCGCGGAATTTGGAGGATGTCAGAAGCCGAGGTAGAGTGGTATTTGGGATGGAAGGGGCAATCTGGGGTGGCTTTGATATTAGAAGATTCAAACTGTTGTTTATCAAAAAGAAAAAAAGAAAGAAAGAACTGACTGTGGTTTAGGTCTCTGGAGATCTGTGCTCCATTCACTCAGTTTCCTAGCCACGGATACTTGTACACATATAATGATATACTACGGTTACGAATTTATCTACGTATATTTATTATATTGTATGTCTTGTTTTAAAGGTCTATTCGTTTTTTTTTTTTACAATCAGCTCAACGTTCACTAATATTATCTACGGTTCATGAAGATCCTGGACCCTTAACGCATGCCGGTCTACAGACCGAGGGGTGGAAATCGCCGCATAGACAATCAGATAAGGAATAGATTTGGGAGAGGCGTTTTTCGGGAATTTGAAATTCCGTGAGTTCGGCGTTTTCTGATTTTGTCCGGTTTGGAACAGAAGTCGCTGGTTTAGTAAAAATGGAGCAAATCACTAAAGCAAAGCCGATGTCTGATAATAGAGCACTAATGGTAAGAGGAGCCGGTCGGCTATTACCGAATTGAGCTTTCAAGCAAACCAGCTGTATTTTGACGAATGCCATTGGATTTGAATAGAGCAAAAAAAAATAGGAGCAAGTCAAGTCAAACGTGGAACACTGTGGGTCTCAGTTGAGCAGAAACGTTGGTTACGGTTGAGAAATAAGTTCAGTTGAATAACCTTTACCAAAGATAATTTAGGTACCAAACGCTGAAAATTCGAGGAATCTGTAGCAGTGCTGAAAGAACAGGTCAATGGAGATCTTGTAAACTCCCCTGTAAAGAGGGCCGTAGGAAGAAAGCTGAGTGTTGTGAGACAAAGACCTAATTGTTCTACTACATTGATTTGATTATTTTACTTTCAAGAATTTAAAACTGGGTGTGGTGAACAAGAGGATTCATTCAAAGATACAAGAGATAAGCATCCTCTGCCTCATATACATAGAATACGATAGAGAGCTAAAGATCTATATCGAACCGAAGTGATGAGAAATCTATTAGGTTGGCAACCCTCCTAAGCTCTGGGTAGCCACTTAAATGCCATTGAAGTTACTGAACCAAGGGAATTTCTTCACTGCTATTTTCTACTACACTTTCTTGTCCGCCCAATTCAAACCAAACCCTAGCATTCTGCTCAATTGAAGCAGTTCTTGATACCCCTGCACTAACTCATACTTCCAGGACCAGACCACAACGATCGCTGCTTGGCCCTTCCCAAACTAGCTGTCAAATTTCAAACTTAGTTATACCTGCCTGGTGAAGGATTGCTACAATCCAGTTCACTCAAACTCGAGTTATACAACCTGGTGGTGAAATCAGTTAAGCTTAACTATCTAAGCAATTTTCTCTCGCCGTTTTGCACTTCCCTCCAGGATACTCGAGAGTGAGTTTACCTTAATGCTGTTACCGCTGATGCTTAAGTCCTAAAACCAGATAAATAGTTCCAGTCATTATCTTCTATTGTCACTCAACGAAACGTAGTTGAGCCAATCAATCTCTACCCAATTCGTTTTTGCTTCCTGAAAAAGACCCTCGATTGTCTTGAAAGAAAGAGACTCATGTCAGAGAGAAGTCCCGAGACCCACAAATGAGTAGGCTAGCTGATAATTACTGAATCGTATTAAGGGAGTTTGCTGATAAAGAATCCTTTGTTATGAAAAGCAAAGATCGGCACTCAGAGATCTTCCATAGATACCTTTAGAGGGCCGTGATCCATGGGGACTACTCGCTCGGACTTAGCAGCCAAAGTCCAAACTCTCCTTCTACTCTTATTCTTTCGCTCATTTTATTTCCCAATTAAAATCGCTTATCTTATTCATTTCATTTCCCAATTAAAAACACCCAAAATGAAATATCGCCAGCCGGTACCATCGCAAATTTCACCGATCATTCTCACATGAAAGGCACCGAATGCCCACCACGGGAACTTCGGTAGCACCATTTTTAGCTTTAATTTAAGAGACAGCTCCCCCAAAAACCCACCTCCCAAAACCCGAAAATCCGAATCCAGGCCCAATTCCTCCTTGTTTTTGCTCCTCCCTATCGCCTGATTTTCGCCCCACAGCTCACCAGGCCACAAAACCAGCCCAAATGCAAAACAGCCCAAAACCAAAATCAACAAACCGGCAAAATAAAAATAAAAAGCCAGCCCCTTTCAAATTCCACTAATCCAATTCTGTATCCCTAACTCCTCCGATAAGCCGGCTCCTGCATTTGCACCAGGGTCAATGTCTCACTATCACCAACTCTCTTCCATGCTGACGTCCATAGAAAGGGGCGTTTCCAAAGAGTGGGTGGATTTCCACCAGATAGCGCCGAGTCTATATAAGGAGGACGGTCCGCTCAGCGAAACCGTGAGAAATTTGAAATCCAAGGCGGTCCGTGAGGCCATAGACTGTGATAACTGGAACTCGGTCACCGAATACTGCCGAACCCTGGATGGTTTGGTGGCGAATAGCTTGAGAAAGAAGGTCTGGCCGCAGCTTCTTGGTGCTGGCGACGTTTCGTCCAATCTCCAGACGTTGGACCTGCTAAATACGAACGATCTTCAGGAACACAAGGACGAAGACCAGGTGCTTTTGGACGTGAAACGGCTGTTCACGGTTTCTGCCATGGCTGGGCCAGACGTGGATACTGCGGACTTGCGCCGCCGCCTTTTTGGCCTCGTGGTCAGGGTGCTCCGGAAGTACCCGCAATTGAACTATTATCAGGGATTCCACGATATCGCCGGTGTGGTGCTTCTTGTGTGCCACGACGGCGGCAGTTTTGACGAGGCCTTGGCTACGGCTATTTTGGAGCGTCTCACGGTGCTTCACCTTCGTGATTTCATGCTTCCCAACATCGATCTCACCGTCAACCACTTGAGAATTGTGGCTGCTCTTCTTGAGGAAACAGACCCGGCGCTTTTCGAGATCGCCTCTGTTTCGTCCCAGCTGTTTCAAATCACAAATGGCGCTTACTACGACTACAAGTTTATCGAGCCGCTCCTGCTGGTGTTGACCATCTTCAGCCATGACATATCCGATCCAGCGCTCTTGCTTCCAGTGTGGGACTTTGTGCTCAGCTACAACTCCGTGGCGGCGTCCTTGTACATTTACGCTGCTGCGTTGCTCCATTTCAAGAAAGACATCTTGGCTAAACTAGACCTTGAAGAGAACGGAAATGCTATTTACCTTCTTGACCCTTCCCAGGCCCATGCTGCCCTCAGCGCCTCGAGCTTGTTCACACACCTTTCAGGGGAGCACATTCTGCAGATTTTGGGCCGGGCCCGGAAGTTGATCGAAAAACACCCATTGCTGAGCCTTCGTAACAGGGAGAAAACCGTGGATCTCTGGTTCCTGCGCTTCAACAAGGACTCTGTCTTGATGACCTCGTCGAGCTTGGAAAAGCAACTCGACATGGAGCATCTTTTTGAAGCAAGCGAATTCGCCAAGCTTCTTCAGCTCCAGCACGAGCAGCAGCAAGCTGAGTCCAAGCACGCTAGCGAGGTGCTCACGGAAGAAATAGATCTGAGCGCCTTGACGGACTCAATCACATCCACCGATGACGACATCAACTCGTCCAGGATGAACCTGCTTTCGTCGTCCTTATCCAGCTTTAGTGCAGCTTCCAACTCCCTCAATAACACGTTGGTGAACACGTCGTCCATGTTGTTCAAGAAGATGTTCAGCCATTCCAGCGACAGCATCAACAGCGAAAGCACCGTGGCCAAGCGCAGCAAGAAGAGAGGCCTCCAGAACAAAATTTACAAAATCAGCGTCAGCGTTGGTTTTGTGGGTTTCTTGGTGCACTGCTTGCTTCGTCACAGCGAAATCACCCTAAGAAACTACCCGCTCGGGCCCCTTGGTCTGTTCAACTCCTTCACGGCGTCGTTGGAGTCAATTCTTCCCGACACTCTCGCCACCGTTCGCCATGGCTTTCGGGGGGTTGCAGGCGGCATTACCTCGAAATTGGGCGAAGCGTTCAACGCTGGCATTGACGTTACCCACATCGGAATAGGCGCCTTGCGTGATTCCGCCTATATCGTGCGCAGATGATCCTTGCATTGTTTAATTTTGTCCCTTGTAGTCGATCGAATACACAAGCACAGCATCAGCATATGGCGCTTGGCCCCATCCTCGGTTTCCGCTTGTGCTTATCATGAAACGGCCTGTATCGTCCACGTACAAGTTGCTTAGCATCCCGCCGTGGTGGCCTGGGATCACGAAAAACGGCGTGGCTCTCTTCTTCAGCACTGAGGTTTGCTGGGCAAAATCTTCGTAGAGGCTCAAGTTGTAAAGACGAATGTTATCGTTCGAACCGCATAGGATGAAGTTGTCGTTTGGCATCACGGAGAGGGCGGAAACAGGCCCGGAGATTTTGGGAAATTGGAGCGTTTTCGAGACGTTTGGCACCGCTGTAGATCCGTTGCCCAGCTTGAAAGGCATCCTTAAAGAGAGTTCTTCGACCGTGCTGTTTCTCCTACCCACGTAAATTTTATCGCCGTCATTGGACCACGCAGACGTCATACACCACGGTGGAACACCTTCGGGAACGCCAATTCGAAGCGTGGAGCTGGATGTAGAAACACGAGCATCCCAGATATTCAAAACTCCGTCGATACTGGAACTCATAAATATGGAGTCGGACGTGGCCACCTTGTTTTTGCCTTTTGTGTCTGGTTTTGATTTTGCAACTGCCGCCTCCTCGTCGTCGTCCTTATCCTTCTCTTCATCGCTATCGCCAAACAACGAGTCCACGTCGCTGTTTTCCTGTTTTGTTTCCGTGCCATCAACCTCAAACGTGATGTCCGCAAGCCCCCTCGGTCTATACTGGATGTTCGAGATCTGACTGGTGCTGTCCTTGTACAAATTGACCACCTTGCCTGTGTTCAAGTCCCATTCCCGGATGGTCTTGTCCCAGGAGCCCGAGAGAAACCTGTTCTGCTCGTAGTTGAGCCGGAGCACGGAGATGGTGTCCAGGTGGCCGGTGGCGGTGGAATGCTGTGCCTGCTTTCGACTGTTGTGCTCGAAGTAGTGGTGGATCGCTCCCTCGTTGTAGATCATGGTATATAGGGAAATACCGCCCGACAGCAAGCCGGAGAGGCACCAGTAGCCGTTTCTCTCCACGTCAAGGGCATACACTGGGTTGGCTTTTGGTTCGTAGGAAATAGCGCCGGAAGTGAAGTCTGAAGGTTTGATCTTGGGGTTGGCATCCATGATCTGCTGTCTTGTCTGGGGCTGCTCGTTTTCCCAGTACGATCCGATCACGCCCGCCTTGGTGATGCTGTCCATGAGATTGTGCTTCTGGGCGACCGTAAGCGGCAGTTTTCCCTCTATGGATGCGGTGAAGTCGTACTTTCTGATGAAGCCGTCCTCGCCGCCGGTCAAAAGCCACTTGGGTCCTTCGGAAACGGCAAAGGCGTGGCACTGGTTGGCGTACGGACACGCCACCATGGGTGAAATGTCAAGAAACGTCGCCTTTTTCATGCCTTCTAGCGCCTTGAGTCTTATGCTGCTGGCGTCGGTGGGTGTCGACGCGCCATTGGCCTCTCCTGGGCCCTTTTCGCCGTTTCGGGAAGAATTGGCGTTGTCGTGGCCGTTCTGCCCGTTTTGTTGGCTGTTGTTCTGTGCTCCTCCATTACTCAGACTGGCATCGAGACCGTTCTCTTTTTTCTCGTCGTTGGGGCCCTCTCCATCATCGTTTTCGTCGTCGTCGTCGTTCCCCTCGTCGTCGTCATTCCCGTCCTCGTCGTCGTTGCCGTCGTCGTTGTCGTTTTCGTCGTTTTCATTTTCGTCGTTTTCGTTATTATCACCGTTCCCGTCGTCCTCCTCGTTCTGGTCGTTTTGATCCACGTCCATGCCAAAACTGTCGTTTTCCTCCTCTGCATCTAGCATATCCTCGTCGTTTTCCTCGACATTGAAGAGATCGTCGTTCATGGACATGGAGTTTGGGTAGTTGTAGTTGATTGTAGGGTGTGCAGGATGTTGATGGTGTAGGACGACTGAAAAGCCGGTTTTGGGAAATTGGGGACGATTTTTTGGCTGGACGCTAGAATGGGCGTTTATAGAGGAATCTGAGCTTTCTAGGCGTTTTGGGCGATTTAACGTGGTTTTACTGGGGGGTTATTGCAGCACTGGTGCGATCTATGGTAGGTGACTTGGAGGTGTTTCGAAAGCTAATTCCACGAGAATCGGGAAATTGTAGAAGCGTCATTTCCAGTAAAGTTTTAGCTGTGTCGATCCTTGAAATCGAAATTTTAAAAAAGTTAATCTCTCGTAGACGAATGGTAGCATATCTATAGGGATGTCGGGGTCAAGAGACCGCTTATAACCATGAGCACATAGTGACTCCACTGAATATTTCTCATCCACTTCTTCCATTTAGAAAGTTAGTTTGAACTCAAACTACAAATATTTCTGGTTACAGCAGATTATTCTCTCTGATATTACTTGGCTGCAAACCGGAGCTCCCAAAGCCATGAATGTGCATAGATGTGACGTTTAGCCTATTCTTCACTTGCAATAGCCTCATTAACAAGGTTTGAGCTTAAAAATTACGAAAAAATGAAAGTGCATGTCAAAGGTCAATTGCTTCTCAATGCCTGTAAATGGCTCCGAATGGCTGCAAACTGAAGTAGGCACAGTTTCAATGTCGCCAGATCTGACAAATCTTTGAAAAATCCTTTTTCTTTGGAGTTTGGATTTGCTAAAATTAATAGATTGTATCGCTCAACCGGAGAATTCTCAGGATTGGCGCCGACGCTTGTATCGACATGGGCTACATTGAAACCAGTGCTCAAATCTCGGCCACTTGCCCCAAATCTTCAGTTCTCCCAATTCCCATTTGTCGATCTCATCTCTCCAAATCCTCCGATTCTTGGCCAGCTCCAGCCGTGTCTTCATTGAATGGCTTGGTTCGAAGCCTGTACCGATCAGATCCACCAGAATCGGCTCGATGTCCAAAAGTTGTCTGGAGTTTCCTACTCTCCCAAAAGCTTTCAGCTACAAGAAGTCACAAAAGAATCACAAGCAATCACGAAACTACAAGGAATCACAAAGAACCATTGAGCACAATCCATCGATCGTGCTTGTGCATCATCTTCAGAACCCAATGGCTGAAAATTCCACTGATGTCCACTTCACTCCTTGAAAACATTCACCCTCACTACTTAACTCCCTCTACCATCTACATCATCTAATCATCTAGGAAACTACTGCATTCGTATACACTTACTCGTAGATCCAAGAGAACAAGGCAGGCTTGTACTCGACCAACTCCTCCTTCTTGAACCACAAGCCGATCTCCTTCTGGGCAGACTCAACAGAGTCAGAACCGTGGCACACGTTTCTGCCCATGTCAATGGCGTAGTCACCTCTGATGGTGCCTGGAGCAGAAGCCAATGGGTTGGTGGCACCCAAGATGGCTCTACCCTGCTTGACAACATCCTTACCCTCCCAGACGGTGGCCAAGACGGGGCCAGAAAGCATGTAGGACAACAAGGATGGGAAGAAAGGCTTCGACTGGAGGTCGTCGTAGTGCTCTCTCAAAAGAGACTCAGAAGGCTGGCAAAGCTTGATGCCGACCAACTTGAAGCCTCTGTTCTCGAATCTGCCGAGGATCTTGTTGATGAGGCCTCTCTGGACTCCGTCGGGCTTGATGGCAATAAAGGTTCTTTCGTCAGACATTGTGGTGGTTGATAGAGGGTAAAAATTTTTCAGCGAAAATATATGGGGGTCGAGCGCACGTGACACGGCTTTGGATGGAGGGCTGTGATGGGGTTTTGTTTAATTGGATTTGAAGTTTGCTTTCAGTTTTTTGCTTTTTATTTATTTTTTCTGAAGAATTGGAGACGGTGGAATGGCAGGGGTGGCTTGAGGCAGGGCTTGAGATTGGGTGAAAATTGGGTGTTTGGGGAGTTGGAAAAGATGAAAAATGAAAACGGTGATTTGCGAGTTTGGAAACCTGTTAAGGAGATTAATGGTAACTAGAGGTTGGCTTGGTTCTGTAAACTGGGTGTTTCTGGGTTTAAAGTTCGTGGTGGTTGATCTCACTTCAAAAGGTCAGTTCCGACACGGCCGTGGAACGTGTAGTTTTCTATTCAATTGGGTTTCCGAGAAATGAAAAATTTCATCTCCAAAAAGGAAAGAATCTAGTGTATGTCAAAGAGCTGACGGCTCGAGTTTGTGCTTGTTGGTATGGGGAGTCTCAGCTACTTCCAATTCTGGCATTCAATCCATTTGCCGGTGCTTTATTTTTTTGTGACTAATAAGACGAGAATTCAAAATATCAATCTCAGACCGCAAAAGCCTCTGTTTGAGGCTCCTGACCTTGGCGATTGTTTCGGTTGAGTACCCATGTGGTTCAATCAATGGCTGCGAAAAGACTCAAAGGAATCATTGGGCGCTCAGGCACGCTCTCTAGGTGAGGAGAATACTCATATGAGGTTTTAATCGAATCCCTAGTTTTGAAACTGCTACCTCTGTTTCAATCATAATCGTTGTGCTTTTGTATAGCCGGGCTGAAAATCTCTTAGGCTGATTATCACGCCAGAACATCCAGCTTCAACGATCGGATATTGGCTTCCTTGTTGTTTATTTCAAAATTCACTCATCCAGGTATATCTTTATGTTCGAAGATCAAGTTTCGGGACTAATCTCTCCAAGCATCCATGTCCTTGTGCTCCTCTCGTCCTAACTACGCTTGAACCTCAGATGAGTGTTCGCCTCAATCCTTATCCTCAAATCCGGTTTTCTGAATTAATATTTCAATTGGCGAACAAAAAGTTAGTCTTACCATAAGATTGATCATACTTTCCACTTCAATATCGGGCTCATATCTGGTCCAGCATTCTGCGTCAAACTGAGAGGTTGAAACCGACAAGGCATTGAAAAGTCCAATTTCAATCCAGTACGACTCCAAAACAGAAAAATACTATAAACCTATGAGATCAATCACATAAAAGAATCCTTGGACATTATAGGCTACATCAGTCCACAGTACCACCCACCTACCATATCAACCCAGCCCTCAACTCTCACAATATATCCTATTTCTCCATTGCATACATTGAATTAATTTTACCCATCCAATTCATCTTATCCAAGCTCTCTTTCTATCAAAATATTTTTTTCTCAAAGAACTACCCATCATCACTCCCCTCATCCTCATGTTTATATCGCGAACTATCAACATCAACAAAACCTACAACATGTCAGTCTCAGCATTCAGCTCCCCCACAGCCCAAAAAAGAGGCCCCTCCACGCCGCTAACTCCGTCAAAGTACAACAAAAGACAGTACACCCAAAAAACCCCAGTTCGGACGCCCAAAGAGCTTCTACAGATCCCGGCTTCTGAGTACCAAAGAGAACTTCTCCAGTGCAAATACGACTTGTGGCTCACGCAGAGAAAACTAGACGAGGAAAAGGAACTTAAGCGGTTTTTAGAACTAGAAAGAGACGCTATGGACCCGGCTTTCCCCGGGTTGCCTGGAAGTACTGACTGATTTTCGAGTCCTTGTCGAAGTAGTGGCCGTCTCTTGCGTTGTCCCAGTCCAACCGTCTTTGGGCGATTCGGGCTTTCTCCTCTTCTCTGGATCCACGTTCTTCGAGGTCGTCCCGGAGCCAATGGAGCACTAAGGGGTGTAAAGACTGGGCTAGAGCTACTTTGATGCGATCGACGATTCCACCCGTTTTCAGCACCTCGATCTCGTCCACCTCCAGAGAAAAGTCAATCCGTTCCACTCCCACGTCGTCCGCTTTCTTTCCAGCATTGAGGTGGATCACACGGTCACACCAGTTCTTGCCAAGGCCGTCGAAAATGTGGGTGGCATAGATCACACAGCAGTTGCGTTCCTTGCACTCTCTTTTCAAGAAATGAAGCAAGTTCTGGCGCACAATCACGTCCAAGTCAACCGTCACCTCGTCCAACAAAAGCAACTTCCACGGCTTGAGAAGCCCCATCACTAATTGCACTCTCCGACGTTCTCCATCACTGATGGAACACATGGACCATTCTGGGTCCAAGTCCATGATCTCAATGAGCTCGTCTCGTCTTTCTCTGTACGCCTCGCCGCCAATTGACAGAATGAGGAGCTTCACGGGGATATCACGCCGAACGATCTCGTTGTTGGCCCATTCGGTGCCCAAGTACGAGATGTAGTTGTTGATGTCGGAATTGTGCTGCTCGTGGCGCTTCGCCGAGAACTCAAAGGGGTCAAAACCGCCGAGTCTGAGTTTCCCTTGCTTCACAAGCGTTTTGCCGGCAAGAATCTTGAGCAAGGTGGACTTACCTGCTCCATTGGGTCCTACCAAGAGATTGGTTGTTCCCCACGGAATCTGCAAATTGATGTCTTCCAAACCGCATTTTTTGTTACTAAAAACATATGTAAGCCCGGTGGTCTCCACGGCGAATGTCGAACTCATCTGGATCTATTTTGTAGCGATAGTGTCGTAGCCATCTCAAGTGACGCCATATCAGATGCCGACCTCCGTGCAGGTCGGAACACCGTCTTTTGCAACCGTCTAATATTGCAACTCCTCGAGCCACTTGAAAACGTCGTTTTTAGTGGGTTCGTTTTTGATGCCGCTGAAGAGGTCTCTGGCAGCCTCCAAAAACTCCGCGTGCTCCACGTTGAATTTTCTCAAGTAAGTCTTAAGCAATCCTCTGTACTCGTAGAAAAGCCATTGCGAATCGATTTTGGCCATCAAGGCCAAGTCCTCCTTCTGGTTTTCGTCGAAATTCTTTGTGATCTCGATTTCGTCGGTCTCGGGATTCGCAAGCTCGAGTTTGTCCACGGTCTTGTTCAAATTCTCCACAATCTTGCCAAACAACATAAGAATCACATCCTTGAACCCGTCACCCTTGGCACTCGTACCCAAAACACGGTTGATCGACTCCATACACGAGACATTGCTGATGATGAGGTTGTGCTCCGACTCCAAGGCTCTTTTGATAAGGAACGTGGGGTTGAGAATGCTGAACTCAATGAGGTACTCCAAAATAAGGAAAGCAACCTGCGGCTGGTGAACCCAGATTCTCAAGATCGAGTCTACAATCCACTCCTGTCTTTCCTGGAAGCTCTCAGGGGTCAATTCCATCTCAGGGAAGGAGAAATCCGTGCCACTGGCCTTGTAGTCTTCCTCGGTCACTTTCTGTCCACTGATGTACTTCAACTTGGCGATATCTCTGTTGATGATACTCACCACCGAGTAGATCGATCTGGAGCCAATATAGGCGTACGTCTGGAAAAGCAAGTTGATCAAGATCCGCTCAGCGTCCACGTTAACCACAGACGATTTGATGGCTTCAATGGTCTCCTTGATCATGTCGTAGAACTGTTCGTTGGATCTCCAGTTGGCGATGATGAAGTCATAAAGCTTGTTGGCCACCTCGTGAAGTGGAAGTTGTGGGTTGGAGAATTCGTAGATGAGCTCTTCTTGGGGCGATAACATCAACCTGTCTCTGGTCTCGTCCTTGCGCTGGTGGATAGTCTCAGTAACGATCTTCTTCAACTCCTCGTTATTTCCACCGTATAACTCGTAGTCGTAGTTGATGACGAAGTCCAAAGCGTTGGGGAATAGCGAAATATCAAGGTACTTGTAGAACTCTTCAAGCGCCATGAGCTTGTTCTCGCCGTTCTCGTCCTGCTGCATAGTAACAAAACTGTCCTTGATTCTGGCCTTGTTGGAAAGACGAATCTCCTTGGCAATCAAGTTCTTGATGAACGTCTTTTTGGGGTGGTACTGGAGATTGCTGTATAACTGTGAGTCGGCGACCCACTCGTCCCATTTCCAACTGAAGTCGAAGTTGGAGATCTGGGTGGTCATCCAGTCCATGTATCTAATCTTCAACTCGTAGTCTAGCGTCTCCAAGTTTTTGTAGAAGAATCTGATGGCTCTGCCAAAAACGGGAGCAATCGACTCGGGACTCTCTTGACAGCACGAGATCAAAACCGTGTAGTAGTAGATTTCATAGTGGAGGGGCTTTGGAAGCTGGAAAATCATAGTAAGGATACTCTCAACGGCCACATCCTCGACCTTCCAGGTCGAAAGAGGAGGGTCGTTCTCTCCAGCCTCATTATCCTTGGCGATCATCGAAAGCTGGTCCACGGACGATCCTGGAGGACTGAACAAGTCTCTGGAGCAGAACAAGTCTAAGATAGACAACTGGATAGAGGCCTCCTTTTGGTTGAAAGACATGTTTGTCAAGATATCAAAGGCAAGGTCCTTGAAGAACAACCCGAAGTATGATTCGATGGATGGCACGGTCTCAAAATCTGTGGTAGTGTTGTACACCTGGAATAGAAGTCTAGGGTGCTGAAACCAGAGATTATCGATTAATCCGTCGGGCTTGTATGCGTTGATTTCGTCAAGCGAGGGGATCGACAACTGGGGCAACGCGTGCTTGACAAGCTCGTGGGAAATCTCATTGGTTTCCAAGGCTTCCTGGATGATAGGCTCCACTAAGTCGCCATAGTCAAGGAAAAGGGCGCCTTTGAAGCCCTCCCAGTTCATCTCGGGCTTCTGCAACGCCACAACCGCAGGCAAAATCAAAGTGATAAGCTTTCTTGGTTTGTAGGGCAATTCCTCGGTGAAGTTCTTGTTTTTGGGGTCAAAAGGCTCAAGCACAGAAACTGGACGCTCGTTCTCCTCGACAATCTTGAACAGAGCGGCCAATTCGATGATTTCGTTCGCCTCGGCGACAGAAGTGTCGGAGAAGTCGTTGGCAAGAAGGTAGGGAGTTGCGATCAACACATTATAGAAGATTTCTTCCGCAAGCCCGTTTCTCTTGTCGGCAGAGGCGTTCTGCAACTCGATCGCCGTGTTCAAGAGCTGCTTCAACAAGTTCAGCACGGCCTTATCGGCGATAATTGGGTTCAACGCCGCCAAAAACTTGAACACAGACTTCAAGTCGTTGAACACTCCAGCATCCTCAGCCTGCTTCTCCTCACGTGTTTCCACCTCCATCAGCAGCTCACGGAGATTGTCTAGTAGAGCCTGGGCCTTGGCATGGAAGTATTCAATGACGTACTTGGCCACAAGGAAGTTCTTAGCGTTGCACACGAAAATAAGCACGGTCAAGGCCGTGATCTTCTGGGGCTGCTCCACAACAACCGCATACAACGTGGCCAAAATGGCCTCTCTCAACTTGTCGATCTTCTCGAACTCCGCCACGATCGGGTTCGAAATGTACGAGATATCGTCCACCTGAGTAGCCAAGTTACTGTTTTCGCCAATTCGCCGGATATCTTTGCAGATGTTCAGGATCAATTCAGCCGTGGGGTCCACGTGCTGCTTCTTGGAAGGATCGTCATACTCATAGCCGCCTGGGCCGTCTGGACCCTCGAAGTCGTCTCTGGATCTTTTGTTGGAGTTGTCCATGAGTAGTTGAAGAAGAACGAGTGTGCAGGCGGTGAAGAGGTGATGTTGGAGTTGGGGTATTGGCGTATTGGCGAATATGGATTTTTTAAGGGAAGGCTGTTTTTGTTTTGCAATTGGATTGGGGATTTTTTTTGGGGGTTTTTTTGGGAAACGTTTTTGCTTCGGTGTTGGATGTTTGTGGTTGTTGCGAAAAGTAGAGCTATGTTTCCAGAAATGTAGAATTGAGAGAGATGGAGGAAGAAGGTGAAAGATAAAAACAGGAATAACAAAACAGGGGCTGGAGAATTTTGGATAATTTGAAAGGAGTGGTTTTTGGTGGTTTCGAGGGATTTCTCCCCAAAAGCCTCTGTCTTGTAATGGCTGCAAACTGGTAGAATTCATATAGTAGAGGACAGAGCACACATTCGGTTCGGTTTGGGAATTGATAAGAAGGAGCAATTTCTATATACGATTTCTGGAGCAACCAGAATCATAAATAAGGAATGTCCTCGGTAGGTGTTGATTCCCTGCTTCGTCGTCGGTAGTTCTACCGTATCTTGTGTAAGCTGGATCTACCACACCAGATCCACCTTCCACCATAAACCGATTCGAACCACACCGATAATCAAAATTTGCAATATACCGTAGGAGATTCTTTGAATCAACCCTTCACAAAGAAAGCCAGCCAGTTGCCTTTGCTCCTTCCATCACCGGTGCTTCACTACACCATAGATCTCCCAAATTACCAGATTTCTACGAATCCAGTTCGTGGGCACCTCAAAGGCATCCCAATCTTGTAAATTGGCCAAACTGCTACATAAAAGACCTCTTTGCAGCAATGGTAGTAAAAGCAGCCACCAGCCATTGATAGAACCAAGCGCTACATGACTCTTCCTTAGTCACCTGTAGAGGCCAAATCTGCCGAAGTTTCCGATAAAGGAACAAGTGGTCGAGGTTGAAGCATCCAAAAAAACTTCATATTCTTTCTGTTCATTTATCTGGCAATACATCATTCACCACTATGCCCTGTGTCCTCACCACATCCAACCATAATCTACCCAAACTCCACCCAGCCCCTCAATACCCACAAATCACCCAACTCTCCATCACCAAATTCCCTCTAAGCGTCTTTCCTAAAATATCCAACCTCTCAAGCTGCCTCCAAACTCACCCCATATTTCCACTCCCACCTCAGCCTTAGCGCACTTTGGCGCTATTTCGCAGCCATCCACACTTCTACTACTCCTTCTTTATGCCCATCAAAACACTCCTCGAGAAAAAACGCCTCGTTCTCGACGGCGCCCTCGGCACCCAGCTCGAAGAACTAGTGCCGGAGTCCTCGCCATTCCACGTGAAAGGCTCTCCGTTATGGTCCACAGAAGTGCTCCTAGCTGAACCTCTGATCATAGAGCAGGTCCACCGCAGCTACCTCGAGAACGGCGCCGACATCATCATCACCTCGACGTACCAGGCGTCCCAGGAGACTTTGGCTAAGCACCGAGGCATGGGCGTGGAGGAAGCGAGAGGTGTATGGTTGAAGGCAGTGGAGGCAGCCAAAAGCGCCATAGAATCTGTGGAGAGTGGCAAAAACGGCAGGCGCTACGTGGCAGGGTCCGTGGGACCGTACGGGGCGTTTTTGGCAAACGGCGCCGAGTACAGCGGCGAATACGGCGACGTTGGCGTGGGCTCATTGGTGAAGTATCACCAGCAGCAGGTGGCTTTCTTTGTGGACAATACGGAAACAGACCTCGTGGCGTTCGAGACAATTCCGTCTTTTGACGAGGTGAAGGCCGTTTTTGAGCTCATGCGGGAGACGCCCAAGGAGTTCTACGTCTGTTTCTCGTGTAAAGATAGCACCACTTTGGCAGATGGGACGGACTTGGAGGAGGTGGTTCGTTTTGTGCTAGAGCAGCGGGAAAAACACGATCTGGTGAAGCGCCACCTTCTCGGTGTCGGCTGCAATTGCGTGGATTTCGAGTTGGTTTTTGACTTTGCTGCCTACGTGAACAAGATATCCAACAACTCCTTGTTCTTGGTGGTTTACCCCAATCTCGGTTTTAGCAACGACATGTCAGACGTCAGCCAATACGGATTCAAGTCGAACACGGCTCAATGGCGCCTGGCTTTGAAGGAGTGGTGCTCCATCGACACTATCAGACTAATTGGAAGCTGTTGCAGTACTGGACCCAAGGAGATAGCAGCGGCCCGGAGTGTGGTTGACGAGGAAGAAGAAAGGGAAAGGAGCTGATTGGGCAGAGGATGTGGATGGAGAGCAGGAGAGAACTACAAGTGGAGTATGGGGAGTGATAGATGGGAGGAGTTTTGAGATCTAAAGGTGGCTATGCAGAGGTATGGATAGACAGGCATGGAGAGGTATGGAGATGAACTGGGGGGCACTTTAAAGGTATAGTACAGCACAATGTCAGGCCTACATCTCGCAGAAACAAACCGTTGAAA
The DNA here is from genome assembly GCA_003708405.2 of Candidozyma heveicola. Taxonomy (NCBI): domain Eukaryota; kingdom Fungi; phylum Ascomycota; class Pichiomycetes; order Serinales; family Metschnikowiaceae; genus Candidozyma; species Candidozyma heveicola. Next base: position 339,536 of record PPOB02000007.1, read on the forward strand.
GCATATGGACGGGAATTAAGAATTAGAGGGCGGGGCCCATGTATAAATAGCACAAAATTACGATCAAAAAACAACCGTAAAACCAACTTTTGCGTAACCGCCGTGCAGCCAACTGGAGATCGGGTTTCAGAACCAGGTCATAAATCGTGAAGGGATATTTGAGGTCGCTTTAAGCAACGCTAGATGTGGTGAGCGACACCTTCTTGGCCTTGAGCCAGTCCTTGAATGCAAAGACAGACATGATCCAAGCCATGAGAAGCGTGACAACTCCAAGCGTCACGTTCAATGTGAACATCGCCGTGTAGCCGTAGTATTCGAATGTATACACCACAGGGTCACACGACTCCATGAAGATGGCACCACCACACAACAAGGAGAAACTAACCACCAACTCCGTCATTGGGTTCAGTGGGCGAGTCAACGACTTGTTCACCGGGGTGATCATCTGGAGAACATAGGTGAGAAGTCTGAAGACACAGCCAACAACAAACAAGTTGCCCCATTGAGTATGGATGGCGGTGGATAACTCCAGAGCTTGCTCGTGCTTGGCCATGAGCACTCCGGTCCAGTAGATGGTCAAAATGGGGAATGGGTTTGGCGAGAAGCCGGGCATGGCCTTCGCCACACGCGCCACGTCCTTGGAATCAGCCACAAGCGCCAAGTGCTCAACGGCTTTCAGGTACCTGTAATTGCTTAACTTTTTCTCCACCAAGACACCACAAAGGCCGCAACCGATGAAAATGAAGGCAATGGAGACATGCTGCAAGTCCTTAGCGGACCAGGCGCCCCCGGGATTCGACAAGTGCTCCAAGAAAACGTTGGTGCAGCCGTAGAAAAGAATCAACGAGGACTCGAGAAACTCCATTGACCAGAGCCCTACGGGCTGCCACTTCAACCAGCCTCGGTACGCTTTCTTGGAAGACACGAATGTGTGGTTCCATGCCCAGCCTTTGCCCGAGAAAGCACCGCAGTAGCGGGCCAAGGAGAGTATTCCCAAGCTGAAAAACACCCCTCCTTTGATGAAATGCGCCAACAAGTTGAACATGGTTCTGTCTGCGCCGTAGACGGCGTAAGTGGCCACTGCCACGCCTGAGTAGATGAGGAAGTAGAAGAACAGGACCCAATTGAGCACGGCAGTGAGGATCTTTGCAGACTTGCCGAAAGCCGAGACCACACGCTGGAAGAGCGGGAAACGAAGCACAAACGCTGTCACGAGGCCGGGTTTGCGGATCATCGAGCCATTGGAAGTCAAATGAGCGTCGGCGGCGCCTGGGGACAAATCGTCGAGCTCGAACGAGTCCAGGTGCGAGTTTCTCAAGGTCAGAGCTGGCGAGTCAACCGAGGCGGTATCGTCGTAATCGTCGTCAATGGCCTCGTACGTGTGGGATTCGATGTCCAACGACGCGTACGCCGTGGCCACGAGCGCCGTGGCCCAATGCACGATGGTCCCCACGAAAAGAATGGCACACATTGGGTGGAACGCGTTGCCGGGGTAAAGATCACGAATTGAGCCCGCAAACACCCAGTAGTTGATGATGGAAATAACCACGGCGGCCGCATGGGCAGTCAACGCAGGGAAGTAGAGCCTCGAGCCCGTGTTCCAGAATACAAGCACCAATGGGTACAAGAACAAGTACGGGAGGGCCCACAAAGCAATGTGGATGTAGAGGGCCGAGCGATGAGCCGAGGGCGTGTTGAAGTATGTTTCTGTGGAGTAGTTTTCCCAAAAGAGGCGCTCTTCCGGCTTGAGCGGCATGTGAAGAATGGGCATGCCATGGTGATGACTAGCCACATGGGGAGTAGGAACCAACGGGAGTTGGTCTGTGGCGGAGGAGGCAGATGGGGCGTTGGACAGGTCGTGGTGCATCAATTCGTGGGCACAGACGGCCACGGCCAAAGAAGCAAGAACAGCTAAGCGCATGGCCGATTGAGTAGTAAGTAGGAAACGGTGATTCGGTGAAACAAGGAAACGGCCCGGTTATATAGTGATGGCCGGACACGCGGGAGTGCACACAGGCATGCAACTAAACAGTCCAGCAGCATCGACTGACTTAGATTCCGGAGACAATGCGAGGATGTTTTAGACAGGTTTTTTTTAGATGTGGTCATGGCAAAGCCCTGGCGAACAGATATAGCAGTGCGACGCTGTGGCGGAGGTTTCTGACCACCAAAGCAATTCTCAGTGTTTTTTCCGTTTTCGCTAAATCACCATGCAACCATCGAGTGAGCGCGGCGCCGGAGATTCCGGTTTGGGCCGACTGCTTCAGCAAACAACGTCATCACCAACTTGCTTGTCTCAACCGGCTACCCTCGGAGCAATTGGCACAGAGCAAGAGCGACCGGAAAAACGACAATCGGAAAATTGTGGAAAGAAGGAAACCAAGAAAACCCCCCAGCACCGTTTTGGCGATGACCCAAACACTCCGCTATGGCGGCTCCGTGACGCCTCCCACCTAAGCCGAACGCCATCGGATCTCACAATACGGTCATTGTTTGCACCGTTTTGGGAATGTCTCGGCAACCCCAGAATGCAAGCAATTTGCGGACTAATCGTCTGATACGGTGCTTTGTCAGCATGCACCTCGGTAATACCCTGGCTGCGAAAATCAGGGCTTTGCTTTCTGACTGCCGATCCACATCACCGCTTTTTTCTCAGGGATAGGGATCGTTTGGTCCGGGCACAATTCGTAAACTTTAGGCTCCTGAGCAAGTTCTCTGTTGCTTTTGCTCCGCGAGCAATCTTCTTTTGTGCATCCGCGGCATGAGCGATTATGACCTGCCGAACCCAGTGTCTCACCGGGCCAGCCGTGCAAAATACCCGAGATCGAAAGTGGCCAGATTATTTTCCGATAAGGTTGCCTCCCGCGGATCTGCCATGTTGCCTGCTTCCGCTGCTTCCGGCGTGATCGGCGATTGCAAAAATAGCCGAGCTATAATAAGCGCAGGTTGGCCTTGTGGTGGAGCTGTTTTCTTGAAATAGCCGCGATGTGGGGGCTTTTGACAGAAGGCAGTGTTCTAAACGCTTGGATGTGCAAAAATAGTTATCTCTGGGAGATAAGGCTGAGCTGATAACGGCGTGTCTCTTAAATAACGTTCCTGAAATAGACGTTCCTGAAATAGCTCACCAACCTGCTCAAACTGTGGATTGCATCTAGCCTCTGCCCAGCAGGCTTTGAGCCTTCTAGACCCAGCGTCCAATTCTTGCCATTGGATTCTGTAAATCTCCATTTTTCACCTCTACAACGCATTTTTTCTCGTGAGATAGTCAAACCGCGAGTAGGTGTACCCAATGAAAGGAAGATCTTCCTTGGGGTTCTTGAGGTCGCCCTGCTGCTGCTGCTGCTGTTGCTTGTGAGCACGAGTCATAGCAGGGCTGTCCGGCACATTCTCCAACTCATCCGTAGGGAAGAATCTTGTATCCGTGATCGACTTGAGTTTGGGGATAAATGGGGCATCCACACGGCGGATGGTCTCCCAGTCCACGCCTCGGAAGAAAGGATGCTGTTTGATTTCTTCGGCTCCGCCGTGGCGACCCAATCGGCGATCACTGGATGTCAAAAGACGACGGATCAAGTCTTCTGCCTCCGCCAGCAAGTGGATATCCTCGGGAATCACCATCAGCTCTTGCCAATTGATAATTTTTCTGTATGTTTCATGGGGCGTTTCGGAGCAGAAAGGTGGCCAGCCAATGAGACACTCAAACATGATGGCTCCAAGCGACCACCAGTCACACTCCTGGCCGTAGCCCTGGTGAATAAAGATTTCTGGGGCAATGTAATCGGGCGTGCCCACAGTGGAGTAGGCCATGAGTCTTCTGCTCTTTCTCCAAGTCTGCATTTGCTGTCTGTTGCTCATGGTCAAGTGAATGGCGTCCACCATCATGGAATTGCGCTGCGTTTGGGCTTTGCCGGGAACTTGCAACATGGCGTTGCTTTTGGCGTCCTCCTTCTCCAAAAGCTTTTTGTAGTACTTGGAGTCGTGGGTTTTGTGGAAACCTGTCGACAAGCCAAAGTCAGAGAGCTTAACGTGGCCCCGCTTGTCGATCAAGATATTGTCTGGTTTGACGTCACGGTGGATGAAACCCAACTTGTGGATCGCCTCAATGGCCAAAACACACTCGGCCATGTAAAACCGAGTGATGTCCTCAGTGAATATCTGCCAGCGGATCAACATCGTCATCAAGTCTCCGCCTGGAAGGAACTCCATGATCAAGTAAAGGTTCACGTGGTCCTGGAACGAGTAGTACAAGGAAACCACCCATGGCGAGTCACTGCCGGCCAAAACATCTCTTTCAGCCTTGACGTGCGCCAACTGATCTTTCTTGTACATTTCAGACTTCAAGAGTGTCTTCATGGCGTAGATTTTGCCCGTGTCCTTCTTCTGGACCAAACGAACCTCACCAAAGGCACCCTTACCAATCACCTTGACGGTGATGAAGTCCTCCAAGGATAACTTGGTTCTTCTAAGCCGCAAGAACTGGGACTCCTTCTTGCCCAAATTCTGCAATTGTCTATTTTTGCGCTCCTCACTCAGCCCGACCTCCTCGGCCATCAACTTGTTTTCCAAGTCCAATCTGCGCTGGTTTCTTTCGATAGCGTGGCTCACAGACATTTGGTAGTAATTCTCGAGTCTGAGCTTCATGGCCGCCGCCTTGTCCTGGGTCACTTTGCTCATCACGTCTGGGTTTCTGTTGAAATAGACGTAATTCTTGTTTCGTTCACGCTCTGCTTGAGCCAGATTCACCTGGGGCAGATGTGTAACTTGAGCTGGAGGGGTCCGTGGAGAGTCCTTTTTTCTGTACTGAGCCTGGGGCTGCTGGAACTGCGGAGGCTGCTGGACAATGATCGGAGCAGGGGACTGCTGAGGTTTAGGCGGAGAGGAAGCCAAGTTTCCCACAGAAGCGTTGTTGTGGGCAAAGCTCACCGGGTCGTTGAGCGAGTTTGTCACCGAGTTGGAGGCGCTGATCTCAGACAAGTTAGTATTTGACAGGTTGTTCAAGTTTGTGATGCCCGCAGGAGGCTGGAATACTCCCAGAGAAGCGGAATCCACCAGCTGGAGGTTTCTCTCTGGAAAGTTGTCGAATTGGGCCCCGTTCGAAAAAGTCGGCAGCACCTGCACGGGCTGCTGCCCGTAAGCGTTGTACTGGGCCTGCTGGAGAACAGGCTGCTGGTAGAACTGCGTGTATCTGTTGGATCCACCATCTTGTCTATTCGCTGTGTTTTCCACAAACGCATGCGTGTCTTCGTCCATGAAGGAGTCCTCGTTGTACTCCTGATGCTGCTGGCTCTGGAAAGCCAAATTGGGAATCTGCTGGCTATGTAGCTGGGCCTGGGGCGTGGATTGTTGTTGGTACGAAGGACCCTGATTGATCTGGCCCTGGGGGTGGCCCGAGGCTTGATCTGCTCGCGCCTGGGCCATGTAGTCGTAGCTGTAGTTCATGAAAAACGGATTTTGGGGCTTTTGGGCCGTGTTTTGGGAAGAAAAGGGCGTTTTTCAGATCTGCTTGGTTCTGAGGATTGGCTGATCTGGCTGATCTGGCAGGGGGAGAGCGTTTACCAAAAGAACGTGGCTTTCTGCGGTGAAAATACTTTGAAATCTAGCAATACACGAAGGTGATCTGGGAATATACCGCTCCTGGTGGGTCTATCGGTGCTGTGTTTGAAAACATTCTCATTCTCGTCGTGGCTGGTGAAGAAGACCCGTACACCACATACAAAAAATAGGGGAAATCCGGCGATTGCCGTGTTGGGACGAAAAGCTGAACTGGCGGGAATTCAGGTCTGTTTGTGGTTTTGGAGTTATCTGAATTTTTTCTGTTTTCTGGTATTGTGTTTCCCAATTTTGGGTCCATCCACCGTGCCTAGACGCGGTATGGAGTCTTCGCATTGATCCAGGGTCTGGCAGGGACGATTAATATGGAGTATTTATGAAAGAGTTGGGAAAAAATTTTGAAGTGTCTTGAGGTTTTGGATATAAGGGATTTGATTTATGGAGCTGGAAGGAAAGAGAGGCAGAGGTGGAAGTTGGTAATCAAAGGTCTACAGGAGTAGAGGTGAAGTGTAGTATGGAGAGGGTTTGTGGGATAGAGATGTAATCTTTTTTCCTATTTTCTTTTTCCTTTTTTTTTTTTTTTTTTTTTTTTTTGGAGGGATTATTGGTAGAGCTTTTTAGATGAGCTGTTGCTTCCCACTGAGTATCGAATCTATATCTCTATAGTTGGAACCTACTGGTACTTCGAAGCGATTACCTAAAGACAGGAGGACCTCTCTGAACCTCAGATAGGTATTTAAGAGGTTGAAAAGAAGATTCAGGTTTGTTTTTTTTTTTTTTTTTTCTTTTTTTAGCCCGCTGTGAATGTGGTTTGGGAGTTTATTAGAACTAGTCTACCAAGGATGGAGCGTACTTTAGACGGTATTCACCTTTTTGGGTATAATATTGATTTGAGAATACCGATGAACATGGGCCGAATTGATATTACAAAAGAGGATGGTTTTTTGTTTTCATTAACAAACATTCAGTATTTCCAGGGTCTGCCACGAACTTAGGAAACCTTCTCTACACTAGGTTCTTTCGCCAACCCCGACCACCAAATAACCTTCCCTGGTCCTGATTATTCAACCATCTGACTAAGGCTTTTGACGACATAATAGAACGCTACGATAGAAAACCACGATTCAAATCCCCTTTACTTCTCGTCGCCTTCTTAGAATATATGCTCGGTATATGTGCTTCGGTATATTTGCTTAATGCTTCGACTGAAATGGTACCTCAGTGAAATCAGATCTGTTGATAATATAGCATGCTTTTCAAAAATTCATTCATTTCCTCCCATCTGCTCTCTTTATCGAAGATGGCAGAATATCTAGAAGTCCCTCACCTTTGTTCCATACTACTAACTCTACTATCTACAGCCCTGTTACGTAGCTTATAAAAATTAACCAACGAAAGAGTTGCAAGTTTTTTGAAATAACCTTCTTCTTGCCTCGTTGGTCGTCTACTGCTCGAAGCAATCTTGAGAGCCTAGCAGAAAACCACTCAATCTCACATCCATGGCCCGCTCTAGGAAAGAAAATAAATCCTCCAGCTCAGCCACAAAGCTTCATTTTACATTATTGGGCCGCTCCAGATATCATCTAGTGCTCCTCAACTAGTTACCTCAGCTTAAGAGTACTCATCATACCCACTCAGATAAGTCCAATAATCACAATAGACTCAATGCTATGGACAAAGTGTCCCAAAGATTCAAGATCTGAATGCCGCCCATAGACTGTCTATCGTCACAAACCACTACATCGACTACACGCCTCTCAAGGATAACTATATTATGAGTCTTCGTAAAGTACAAAAGAACAAACAGCGCTTAGAACTGCAAGGCCTGGCCCTTCTGCTTCTTGTCACCACCCAACTCGAAGTGCTTGCATCTCTTCAAAGCCAACTGGGCCTTGGTCTTGCAAACAACACACTCCAATCTCAAGACAACCTTCTTGGTGGTCTTGGCCTTCTTGTGGAAAACGGGCTTGGTCTGACCACCGTAACCGCTCTGCTTACGGTCGTATCTTCTCTTACCCTGGGCGAACAAGGAAGCCTTACCGGCCTTGTACTGGGTGACCTTGTGCTGGGTGTGCTTCTTGCAGTCCTTACCCTTACAGTAGGTCTTTCTGGTCTTTGGAACGTTAACTGGCTGTTAGTATTTGCTGGTACGGACGGAGCGGGAGGCCGGGGAGTGTTGCTGGATATAGCTTGAATTCGACATGGATTGGTCATTTAACGGTGGCTTTTGGGATCAAATGGGCCTTTTTTAACGGGGGAAAAGGGACGCTGGTCGTGTTGGCGTGGCGATCATCGTGGTGGGCTCGGCTCCTTCGTTTGGTGTGTTTTCGACATACCCATTGTGACTGGAGTTGTAGGTGTGTGAAAGGTAGAAAAATTTTCTAGTTTTTTCAGAGTGTAGTTAGCGCGAGCAGTGGAGGTGTTGGAGTGCTGTGTGTGCAGGATGTGGTTTAGTGCGGTCGTGCGCAGAGTAGGGCTCGAGCCCTAGGCTGGAGGATGGTCAGAGATGGTTTTGGATGGTCAAGGTGTGGCGAAAAACCATTATACGAGTTATGGAGGGGGATTTAGGAACGGACCGTTCGGGTTTTGAAAAGCAGTGATGGTGAACGTGGTATTCAGTAAGTTTCAGATTGCGGTGTATAGTACATGTTTGTGCAATCTGGTTCAGGGTATGGAAATTCGTTGAGGTAGTTTTTAAAAGGGATAGTCGGGGAAGTGATAAGGGTATTAAATTTGGTATGATAAGGGAACTAAGTTTGGTAACTTTTGTGGTACCTGAAGTTTGTGTATGAGGAACACTCCTGGGCTATTTGGGCTGGAGTATGGTGATGCGATGCTATCCTTCGGTATAATTTAAAGGAAACAATGGCATCTCTGAGCTTCGGTATATTTTAATATGGCCATCTGCGGTCACTCTGGCTTTAGGCTAAGCTTCTTTATAACGATTATTGGTCTTTGTGAGACTCAGGTTCCACATTAAAGGGCCTTTTACACGGAAGTTTCCGTTTCCAGGTTCTCTAGCCCTCTCCAAAGACCTCCTCGGCAGCGTAAAATTCCCACAGATGAGAAATTTGAAGCTTTTAGGCTCCAGGGACTTTTAGCCTTTAAGGTGTAGCTTTCGAATGTGTAGCACTCACAATGTGCCAAATACTAGCGAAACCTTAACGAATTGTATAAGGGCCACCAATGCATATATGAGATTCGAACATTAAACTACTGAGGGTGAAAGGCCTCTATTCTGCTTCACTGGCTGGATTTCGTCTGACTGTGATAGGACACTAATAGTGAGTCTTTTGTATGATCCAATTAACCGATTATGGACGTCAAAGCCTCAGTATTCACAGTCCATAGTTAGGAAAATAGTTGATTGTACGCCTCGGGGGCTGTAGAATGATATAGAGACAACTCCTGAGTTTGGATTTAAGCACTCTCAATGACCTTTGCTTGGGCTGTACTGGTCGTTTTTGATTGTGGAACAAGAAGTACACTGATGGTCAACCATTGGATAATGAAGAAACATCCGGAGCTACTAGAAACACCACATCCCAGAAATACTAGAGCTACCAGAAATCACAGAAATAGTAGGGTCATAGCCCAGTAACGAAATACTATGGATAACGATCGTACTAAACGAGAGTAAACCCTGAAGGCACCTAAATTCTGATAATATGAGGTACAGGTACTAGGCACATTGGAAATGAGAGTTTAAGGCCCAGTACCAGAATACTCGGCTCACCTAGGATCTTTTTCTCTCGTAACAGTCATGACATACTGGATCAATGGAGGCACACAAAGACAACCTTAAACGCTCCAGACCAGAGACATTAGATATACAAAAAACATAACAAAAAAAAAAAAGTCCCCGACACCACGGCCTGACTCTAATCAGCTCTCAGCCAGCAGTACCCAGATACTCTTCCTAATCCGCAATCGAAAACCAACTGCCTACATTCGCTTTCATTAACATACATTAAAACAACAGGGTATAGCTAGACAGTAATAGTAGACGTGAGCGTGCTCGTAGACGTCACCGTCTCTGTGGAAGTGGTGTCGTAGTATTCGTAGTTCACCACACAGACGCCGTCCTGGACAGCCGTCAGCACAGTATCAAGCAGGTAGCCGGGCTCCAGGGTGTCAGCGGACTCCACAGTTGCCACAGATTCAGAAACATTAGTAGAAGTAGAAGGCGCCTGCGTCGTTGGAGAAGACGTTTGGGTGGACTTGCTTTGAGTAGTTTCAGCTTGAGTCTCCTGGGGAGTCTCAGCTTGTGTTTCCTGGGGAGAAGGAGCCGCCTGGGTTTCCTGAGTACTTTCAGCTTGAGTCTCCTGTGGAGTAGGCGCTTGAGTCTCTTGTGGAGTAGGCGCTTGAGTTTCTTGTGGAGAAGGATCCTGAGTTTCTTGTGGAGATGGCGCCTGTGTTTCTGGCTCAGCTTCAGGCTCCACCTCAGAACTCACCACACTGACATAAGTATAAGGCTCGCCGAAAATCGTCGATGTGAACGTCGAGGTGTACCTGGTGGTTGTGGTTGTTCTGGTGTTGGTCAGCCAGTCCGTGAGAGTCGAGACGGTGCCTTCGACGATGTTGGTGTTTGTGACGGTGTTGTCGACGGTTTGAGTGACCTTGATGACACGAGCCGCCTGAGAGAGCGAGAGGAAGGACGCGAGGGAGTAAAGAACGTGGAGTTGCATTGAAAGAAAGACTGGGGTGAGTTGGAAGGAGGGACTGGGGTGGGTAGATTTGGAGTTCGCTTCGCTCAGGCGTGCTAGACGTGGGTGTTTTGTTTTGGGCTGTTTTTTGGAAAGTGGATTGCAGTGGGATTAGTGGGAGGGGAGCCTCTTTATAAGGCGGTGGGACGAGAAATGGCTGCAAACTGGAGCATGCACGAAGTATCTTATTCCTGCACACAGGGGCGCCCGTGCAGCCAGCCCGCAGAAGAGAAGCTGGCTGCTTCCCAGAGCAAGGCGCCCAGCCAGCCGACGACACCATTACGGGCATCTCGAGAGCTATAGAAACCGACAAACGCACCGTGGACCCTGCGGCTCGCGGCGTGTCGGAATTGGCGCTTTGAGTGTCAAGACGCATGCGTGCTATGTGCAGGACGGCTGGTTGACACACCCAAAGAAGAGAAGAAGTGTGAGATTTCGGTTTAGCCAAATCTCGCTTGTTGCTTAATTTGGTGGAATGTCCAGCATTAGCAAAGGCTTTCGGCACGCTCTACGACGTCACATTGCGAGTACCGATTGCTCCGAAAGCGCCATTACCGGGATATCTGCCGCACTAGTATAGAGAAGAAAGCTGGTGCATTGGGGAATGGACTGTTGCAATTTGAGACGGGGCGAAGAAGAAGTTTTGTGGCTGAGTGGAGTGAGAGAAGGTTTGTGAAAGCGTTGTAGAAAGAAGGTAGACAAGCGAGCGTGTAAAGTCAATCGGGTGATAGAGTCTTTTTAAAAGTTTTATGTTTTTTCGATTCTGAGAAAGACTTTGAACTGAATCTTTGGTTTCGTATATCTTGGTTCAGGTTTGTGTTGCTGCGTTCTGGGATTGCTTGGTTGAGGGCTTTGTGAGCCTCATGAGTACTGGTTGCTGGGGCAATGGAGAATGTCAAGTTTGTGAAAATAAAATAAGTGTGAAATTGGCTTTTAGAATTTAGCTGCTGGCGTGGCTTCATTCTTTTCTCCTTTCTTCAAAGGCACATTCCAGAGGAGCTGGATCAAAGCCAAGTTTCCGTACCCATACGGGAATCCAGCACAAAGTGGCCCAGTGCAAAGATCCAGCGGATTTGGTTTTTCTATGTTTTTCTATTTTGTCTATTGTCCTGTGGTGCATTTTGACGTGCTTGTTCGGTTGTCTATACTAACTAGGCGACACTGAGCGTAAAGTCAAAATCGTAAAGTCAAAGTCGTAAATTCAAAGCAAAATATCCTGGATTGATCCGACTCACTTTAGGAGATCAAAGCCAGAGAACAACTATGGTGGCCTGGTTGAGCTGTTTCCATTCCGTAGGTTAAGCTTTGGTTGGCTGATTCTCACCTCATCTCAATCTGCAATAAGCCAATTACCAGCAAAAGCTCAAAATTCCATTAGCCGACTCCTTTTCAATGGGCCAGCTGCTGGCAGAAAGGTCTGTGCTTATTTGTGTTTGTCGCAGTAGAGCCAAGACAAGGCTCAAGATCATTGTGTCATAGTGCCGAGGCATATCAGCCAGCTCAACCAGATCAAAGAATTTTCACTGAAAAGCCAGCGAATGTTAATTAAGTCCCAGTTTTGATAGCCAACCGTTTATTATGCCGCTTTGAGTTTATGGTGCTTTGAGGATATGGCACCTTGGAGATATGGCTACAAAGACTACTCGGCACAGAAAACCAAAAACCCTGAGTATGGCGCCCAGCGAGAATTACTTTTTGAGTGCTTATTTGATGAGTTATCGAGCAATAAATGCATTCATTGACGCCGGTTCGTATAATTCCGAGTTCAGCAAATCCGCTCAAACTACAGAATGGGGATTGTTGAATGCTTTTTGAGATCACCCAATGGATTATTTCCGTCCATATCTTCTCGGTATCGTTATTCTTGATATCTCTAGACCCCGCTGGCGCTAATAAGTGGGAACCTCTGATGATCTTATCCACCAGAAATGCTCACCCAGTGAAAATACCAGGAACCAACCGAAGACCCGACTACTTCTGTGAGACTGGACAGTTTCATCATATCTCAGTTTGATATTTTCATTTATTCGGCCATTGAGGCCCCCTTTTTTTTTTTTTTTTTTGGAACTAATGCTCTGCTTGATTTATCGATCTGCCGAGTAGTCTGATTCACATAAAAAACCGTACCCATCACCTTTCAGAAAATCTCATTCTCGATCAAATCGCCAGTACTCACTTATCCTCTCTCATTCAATTGAGTACACTCAGAATTTCGAGCCAATCCCGTAAAGCGTGTTTCTTGATTTGCCGGATTCTGCGGAATATCCAAAAAGCCCTAACTATCCTTGCACCCCCAAAGAAGATATGAGGTAAATTCTAAAACCCAAAATCCAACCACCTTTTCTCCTCCCCTTCTATCCTTTTTTTTTTTTTTAAGGGTCCCCCACCTGAGGGGCTTGAGCCCCCGGTAAAGCCGTTGTGGAGATATTCATGCACCATCGCATCCGAATTTTGTAGTATCACCAGAACAAAGCCAAGCACGGAAGCTGCAATTTTCATTCGACAACCAAATTTGAAATACACAAATCTCCCCTCCCTGAAATCCAACTAAAACTATCATCCCCAAAAAGGCCCTCCTTTGGGAGATGTCCTAACCCATGGTCACGTGACCCAACGCCCACTTCCGGTCACTATCAACACCACAACCGGTCCCTACCCCCGGTTCTCCCGATTCATATCAACCACCATACAATGAGCTACTATAACACGTCCAATGCTCATTTAGCGTTTCCGTCGTTTTCCCAACAGGGACTCCAAAGAAACATGAACGGGTTGAACACGCTTTCGGGCCTGGTCCCCCAAATCCACCAGCAATACAGAAACCAACTCCCCCAGCAGCTCCAAACAGGCCAGAACTCCTCTGCTTCTGGAGCCAGCCAGCCGAATCAGCAAGCGTCCAATGCGGAGAATCTGCCCACAGAAAGCCAGGATGGCTCCAAAAACGACAAAAACACCGATCCTGAACTCAGTGATGACAAACTCTCCAAACGAGAACGCAAGAATCGGCCAGGCCAGAAATTCGGCGCAAAGAAGAAACTGTGGGTGTGGACGTGGTTTGTGCAAGATCTGCTGGACCCGAACGTAGCGGTGTGTGACTACTGTGGGAAGATCATCACCAGACAGCCTTCAGACAAAGGGCTGCCCAAGAAACTCAGTGAGCACTTGAAAACACACAAGCTTCTGCGGGACCTGATCAATACCCTGCGGCTGGTGCCTGTGGACGGCAACGGAATCACGTACAGCCCGAGCGGGCTTCTGATGAACTACAAGAACTACCCCAGCCAGAATCAGAATAACCAGGGCAACCAGAACATGGGCAACCCGCAATTGGGCAGTTTGCTCCAGCACAGCTTGCAGAACCAGGGCTTGGATAATGTGGACATGCCGCCGTCCAAGCCGACGAAGTACAGAAGAACAGGGCCTATGAACGGAGTTCAGGGTGTGGGAAGCGTTCCAGCCAACAACAGTGGATCTCTGGGCCGGATCGACTCAATTGGCGGTGTTTCCGGCGTTTCTGGTGTCAATGTGGACGAGCGTTTGATGAACAGCCACCAGGGCCTGAACCACCAGAACCACCAGAACCACCAGAACCACCAAAGTCACCCAACACCAAATTCGAACCCAAACTCAAACCAGCCCCAGAGCCAGCTCGCCAGAAACTCTCTGAACAGCCCTGTACAATACGGAAGGCGGTACATCCTGCCGAACTTCGACAACGCCCCATACTCAGCCGGCAAGTTCCACAAACACCTTCTCCATTTTCTCGCCGACAACAAGTTGTCCATCCGCTTGCTCAAGCTGCAGTCGTTCCAGCAGCTTATCTACGACTTGCGCCCGGATTCCATCACCGATCTTCTCGAGCTCACAGGCTTGTACCTGTCGTTTGTGGAGGTTTCTCGGGTGGATACGGATCCTGAAGCCCAGGAGGGGCACCAGACGACGCTAGCTGAGACTAACGTGGTGAATACTCTAGCGCAGAATTTGCCCCGGAGCGATTAAGAAGTTGGGAAGTTGGTAATGAGAGGTGGGTAATGAGAAGGCGGTTTTATCTATAGAATAGCGTCCAAGGAGTGGCTTAATAGTATATGTATTAATATCAGGAAGGAAGAAAAGGGGGATAGGTTCTCACGGTAGCTCTAGGTCTCGGTTTGGGGTTGTAGTTTTCTTCTATCGCCAGTAGTTTCTTAATTATGAGCAGTGCTTTCAGGATATGTGCTTTTGAATTGGTTGAAACGTATTAATTGCTGTTTCTTTGTGATTTGGAGTAGTTCATGGATAGTGCCTCCTGAGATTTCTCTTGAGAATCCGATAGAGTTTATGGAAAGCAGCACTGACATTCCAAGCCAGATCGGACCATTTAACTTAAAGATCAAATTGTAAAAAATAGGGGGTTTTTTAGTCAGAGGTTTCAGAAAGATAACGAACTGCTCCCACTCAGACTTACAAAACCTTCTCAAAACCAATCAAAATGACAATTGCTTGTGCAGCTTGATAATTGGAGTCGGTTTAATAGCGATAAGGAATTAGGCCCTGAGTGAACTAGTAACCTAATGAAGTCTTCTGGGAAAAAAAGAGCAGCTTTGAATCAATCAGAGACCAGAAATAATCTCGTACATCCTCTTGTCAGAATAACTGAAAAGAGTTCTGAGTCATTTGGTGCACCTTGGTGCTTCCATTCATACCCCCTCCATCGAATCACCACAATTCTCCAATTCACCCTCAATTCACCTCCAACCCAAACCCACCAGCTCAATCCACCAATTGACTAAAATCCAATTTTTATCTACCTCTTTTCCCTTCCCACCAAATCTCAAACCTCCATCTATCAAACCCCAGATAGTGCGCACTATTTCATTATCAACACCAACTACCACTTCTCAAAATCACCACATGCTGCTACTAGACCTTGTTAACGAAGTGGACGCGTTTCCTTACACTCAAACCGACTACTACACGTTTTTCAGCCACGACGGCGCTCCTTTGGGCTATATAGCGCCCTCTGTAGCTGAAAAGCTCAAAACACCTCACTTAATCGTGGACCAAACAGCCAGAACAGTCAGTTTGGCGCTGGATCTTGACACTTTTGAAAAACGAAATGCTGCTGTGGCAGAAATGGCCGAACAGTTCCGCCAGAGCGATCTGGAGGTCGCCAAAGGCTGGAGAGACGAGCTCTATGTGGTTTACCAGCCATCCACAACGCCGTATTTTCTCGTGGAAAGAGCGTTTTCTGGCGTCTTGGGCGTGGTCACCTACGGCGTGCACATCACAGGCTTGGTGAAGTCGCCCAATGGCTTCAAAATGTGGGTTCCTCGAAGATCCATGACCAAGGCTACGTATCCAGGCAAATTGGATAACACTATAGCCGGGGGCGTGGCGTACCCGTTGGGACTACTTGAAAACGTGATTAAGGAGTGCTGGGAGGAGGCTGGCTTGGAGAAACTGTTTGTGGAACCGAGAATAAAGTCCGTTGGTGTGGTTTCATATTTGTGTCTTCCATACGGTCCAGGCGGCCACGCCCAGCCGGAGGTCGAGTATGTTTACGATTTGGTGTTTGACCTGGAGGACCAGCGGCCGAGGCCTGTGGACGGCGAGGCGGAGGATTTCAAGTTGATGGATTTGGACGAGGTCATGGAGCGGATGAAGGCCGGCGAGTTCAAGCCCAACTGCGTCTTGGTGATAATTGACTTTTTGATCAGGCACGGCATTGTCACGCCGGAAACGGAGCCCCACTACTTGGAGATTATGCAGCGCATACACCGCCGGTTCCCTTTTGCCACGAGGAATTGACTGCAACTGGAATGAAGGGGCAGGGACTTCGAGTAAACCGTGGTTGGAGAGGGGTTAAGGTGTGAAACGGCTTAGATTGAAGGGATAATTGATAGTCTTGAAGAAGGCGAAATCACCATGGAAAGCTGGAGCGACCTCTAGGCAAACGAAGGGCATCTGGAGTCGAAGGAGGCGTTTCAAAGATAATAGAGAGCTATTCCACACTTGAGTCGTATGGTGAAAGTCTTGTCTGTCGAAGAAAACTGAATAACCTAACTCATGAAAGGTTAGCACGCTAGATCTATCCGCAGACAAAATAGACAATTAAAAGTTTATAGAAATTGAATGGATACGAAAAAGCATCAAAGTTGGGCACACGAAAGATCAAAGGTAGGTCAAAACTGAGAGCCAATACTGAACCATAGGCATTAAAGTTAGGGCAGTCAAAAGGCATCAAAATTGGCTCAGTTTAAATTTTTTGGGGCATACTCAAACTAGAGCAGATAAAGACCGACTCAAGTAGATTCTGTCTTTGATTTTAAAAAACAATAAAAACTTATGGGTTGGATCTTCGGCCTTCCTTTCGGTGAGGTCCCAAATCTTGAAGACTGGAGACATCCAATGCAATGACAGTTTTTTTTTTTTATTTTTTTTTTTTTGTTTCTCTTGATCTATTAAGCAAAACAACGTCTTTCCAGCTTTTTAAAAAACCTCCAAATAATAGTCGATTTCCGGCCTTACTAAAATGACCGAGGCTCGTTATCTCCACAGCTTCTCCAAACCACTCAGTACACACCCCAATAAAGCATCAACGATTCCAAAAATCTGTCCACTTCCCAGCCACTAATCACTTTAAAATCACTCAATCACTTTTACCAAAATCATGAAAAATATATTCACATTTGAAAAAGAATACATCAAAAACCACTCACATCTACTCCACATCCTGCACGCTCTCCTACTTATCAACTACACCTTCTTCCATGGCCTGGCGATATCTCCCCGTGTGCATCCGGCTCGTCCTGCAAAGGCCCGATGTGCAGTCCCAGAGCTACCTGGGAATATACCTTTTCAACCGATCCACACAGAGGCACTTCTGTGTTCTGGTTCTTCACGTGCCTATAGACGAACTAGACAAGTACAAGCTCTACGTCTCGTGCAAGCCGCTCATGGCCGACAAGGAGGTGAAGTGGTGTCAGGGTTTTCTTGGGAAAACGGCAGCGGTGTTTGACGGCGAGGACCCCTTGAGAGAGTACCTTGAGTATGCCATGAAGAACGGCTTCAACTTGATTCCGCTCGATACACATGTGGGCAATCTGCTCACGTCGGTGCGTGTTTCTGTGGTTCACTGCCGGGCGATTCACGAGGAGGTGGAGGCGGAGCATTTTCTGGATTTTGCAGTGGAGCAGGTCAAAGAGCTCTCGAAGATTCTCATCAGATCGCTGCCATTCAACTTCACGGGCCCGGCGCTTTTCCTGGATTTCGTCTCCACGGGCCACGTCAACGCTGTGATTCGGGACTCGGACAGTTTGGCCCGGGGCTACCTCAGCGATACGAAGTACTTGGAGAACATGTGTGGAGCTTTAGTGAATCTGCAGTCTGGCGGAGCCGTGGGGCTCCTTATAGCGAACCTCAGAAAGCTCAATGGCGACGGCGATCTTATGGTGATTGCTCCGTGGGACCGGCTCCTTCGGCTGCTCGGTTTGAATGACCTAGAAAACTCTACAGAAGGAAGTACGGCGATTTCTCAGAATATCGCTACAGTGGCCTCTTCCCACCCCGTGCTCCCGCTTGTCATTTCCCAGAAAGGCCATGCTTTTTCCTGGGGATCCTGTGTCAAACTTAAAAACGACACTTTGGTCACCAACCACCATGTGATCCGGCCCTTCCTTCGCCTGGACTCCGTGGACTGCAGCATATCTTTGGGTAAAGACATTTCCCTACCGTTGGAAAGCAGGGAGGATGTGGTAGTGCCGTTTGTGGACCTCGACTTGGCTTTTATTCGATTATCGGAAAAAAACCAACTAGCATTGAGCCATATCAAATCAGCACCCATTGGTTTTGCATCAGAGCAAAAACCAGCCAACGACGTGTTCACCGTCGGCCATGGGCTTCTTTTGAACCACGATTTTCTCGATCCCATAGTGTCCAAAGGCTACCTTTGCTCGGTAACTCACCATAACCCATACAAATCTGAGTATCCAGAAATTCCATGTATGCTTGTGGCGTCGTCTCAGTGCTGGAACGGCTCTTCTGGAGGCGGCCTATTTGATCTGAACGGACGCTTAATTGGCATAGTCAGCAGCAATGCTCAGGTGTTTATTCCGTCGGTTTCGGGCCTACAGTATGAGGATGTCAAGTCAGAGAAAGTGCCTCTGTTCTGCTTGTGTATTCCGCTGGAGCTTGTTTTTGAATGCTACAAAAGCAGAGTGGACAGTGAGCGGAAGGATGATACAATCATGCTTAGTGACGAAGTTGTGCGGACATGGAACCTCGAGAGCTCGCATGTGAATGTCTTTGAGAGAGAAGCAAAGCTTTAGTGAGAGTTTTTGGGGGCTAAGTTGGAAGCTAGATTAATATTAGAAGATCGCAGGTAGATCTTGTGATATATTCTTCGAGGGATCGGAAGCTTCGATATTGAATGCCTTTTGTCTGTTCACTTTTAGCTTTATAACAAATTCACTGAAAGCCGAAAGAAGAAACCGCCTAATTTCATTCACTCAAAGCTTTAATGGTCGTTCTTTCTAGGTTCGCCATAATTCCAAGGTTCAAAGGCTTTGGCCCAACGTCCATTATGAACCCAATCCTTTTGTTGAGTTCTACTTCATTGGAAATTTGGCTTTACCTTCAATGATCTTACAATATCCTCCTTGAAAGCTTGAATCATTAAAAGTATCGCCTACTATCATCATAGACTCTACTCGTGCATTTATTGCACCTTTACAATTCAATTTCTGACTGTCGGACGTCGGTCAAACATGGACTTCAAGCCAAAACCTTTGCTGTGTGTTAATCAAAAAATCCATGGCTTGTTCATTAAAAGCTTCAGAGGGACAAAACTAAACGCTGATCTCTTTGTCCTTCACTGTCCTACATTAAACTCAGTCGTACGTTCATTACTGTGGTTCACTTCATGCCCTCAGGCTTGGCGTGATCTTTCACAGCGGCATAAATAGGGGGAAGCACATAAGTGCTGGAGGGAGGAGCCGGAGGCGAGTGCATAGGATGGGCCAAAGGCTTCTGTACTCGAGGACCAGCAGGAGACAGAAAGTTGAGTTTGGTGACCCCCTGGAGGGGTGCAAGCAGCGACGAGGGCGACATTTGAGGAGCATACATAGGCTGCGGCGAAACGTCGTGCTCTGGCTTGTTCATCAAAACGTAATTATTGGAGCCTGTTCTTTGGGTAGACGTAGGTGGAGGGAACGAGAGCGACGAGCGATTGGAAGGAGTGGAGTCCATGGAACCGATGGACTTGGATCTTCTGTTGCGGATGAGGATCGACTCGTTGGCCACGTACAAGTCCGCAAGCGAGATGCTGTCGTTGTTCAATGCAAGAACCACCAAGTCGTTGAGGAAACGGTTCAAGTTCATGCGCAAGCTGTGCAAGTTGGCGCTCTTGTTGATGGCGTTGAACCAGGTGTCGCAGATCTTGGTGAGCTCCTCAAACACCTGTAAGTAGAACTCGGTGGAGGCAAATGCTGGTGTGGAAGCAGAGTTGTTGTTGATCATGTAGAACAAGCACGAAAGCACGTTGTTGTTTCTGACGATTTCCTCGGCTTCCGCAGACGTTCTTTTGGTGATGAGCGTCACCAACACCTTGACGATGGTGATGTACCACTCCAAAATCAAGTTGTTGAGGTTGGCGAGGTCGACAATACTGAGATCCTTGGATTTGAACGGAGGCTCAATGTGGTTCAACCGAAGGAAGCTGTACTGGAAAATGAGCGGGAAGCTGACGATTCCCAAGTTCTCAAAGCCATTTACAGGCGCCAGGGCGCTGGGAAGCTCAAACGTGAAAAACCCAAGCAAACTGTTACCAAAGTTCTGGAAGGACAGCATCAAGTTCTCCCGCATGAAGTTGTTGAAGCTGAAAGGGGCGTTGAACTCCCGCAATGTCAAAAGAAGCATGCTCCAATGGTGTGGCTCACAGATCTTGAATACGTGGGCTTGCAAGAGCTCTTCATAAGCAGGAGCAGCTCCCAATACCAACTTCGAGCGGAAAATGTTGAAGATATCCATCGAGCCAGTCGGAGTAGAAAGAACCATCGATTTGTTGGCTAGCACAATGGCACTGTGCAACGATTGAAGCAGGTCGAAAAGCCTCAAGGATTTGTTGAAGATGAGGCTGTTGACTTCGTTCGAAAGCGTGCAAATGACAACCTCAAGCAAGAGTGGGTCCTGAAGCGGCAACAGCTGCATCAGACACGCCTTGACAGCCTGGGCCAAAGTGACAGGGGAGTCTTTTCTCAATTTGCATGCCAAGAACCACAGGTTAAACTTTCTGGGCGCTTCGTTTGCTTTGTATTTCAGCACCATGACGTAAATAGACCAAAAGAGCTCGAGATTCTGATCCACAAGCTCGGAATTGGCTGGCAGACTGGCGAGATTCTGCAAAATGACGTGCGCCAGATCTTCGAGATATGACACCATAACGTCGTTGTTGAAAAAACGCAAGTAAATGTACGCAAGCAAAAACAAGTTTTTGAGCACGTCACACTGAGCAGGAAGCGAGGAGTGGGCCAGATTAAGCTTGTCCACTACAATATTCCACAGTTTGTTGATGAACGTTGTAGCGAGTTCTTCTGGGTCGTACTCCTTCAGGGGCATAGAGAGCGCCCCAACGGCGAGAATTGAATATACCTGGCCCAAGTGGAAATCGGAAATAGCCTGGTTTCCAGAAATAGCTGGGTTTCCACTCGAATGGTGGAGCTGGTCAATGAGGTGGGCTAGCGAATTGGCGAAAACGGCATATCGTTCCAGGGAAAGCACTGCATGGCCCACCAAGAACATATCATGGCACGGGTAGCGCAAATCCGTGGAATCATATGCTGAAGATAAATTTTTCGAAATGGAAAGAAGATGTTGTGGGTCCTGAATGGCCAGGGAGTGCAGAAGCCGTAGGTTGAGCAAAGTGTGGGGGGAGGGAGGCAGAAGCGTGGGGGCGGGGCAGTGGCCGTTGGTGGAAATTGGAGGGCCTGTGTGGGGGTAGACAGCAACATTAGGTGCCGTGGGGGCCGTGGGGGATATTTGGGAGTCCAGTCTGGGAGAGTGGTCGCTCTGGTTGCCTAATGGGGCCGCAGGTAATCCGCCATTCAACGGTTCCTCGTCCTTGAGCCCCTCTCTTTTGTCTCGTTTCAGGCGTGAAACGAGCTTGATATTGTGCACTGTCCTGCAGTGCCTTTGGAGGAGATCCCTTCTTACGAAAGCCGAGGTACAATAGAGACAGTGGAAGGGTTTTTCGTTTGTATGAGAGCGTTCATGGCGCTGTTTGTGTTCCAGACGAGTGAAGGCCCGGGCACAGAAGGCACAAACGTATTTTTTGGCGGCGGGCATCGCCTTGTTGATGGGAAATGGTAGGGTTTAGTGGAAAGTGGGGGCGGGGCAATGATATGGTGGCGGGGCAGTGGTGGTGGAGGCAAAGTGGGGGCAGCGTGGCCTTATCGCTAAATTATGGTCGTGGGGGTACCTGGTCTGGCAAAAAATGGGGACTTCGAGGATCGGGAAATCGATGGCATTTTATGGACTGGGCATGGTCAAATTACGACTGCCCGGTGGGGTCTGTGTGCAGTCCTGCGTCGTAGAAGCAGAGATCAGAATCTTGGGGACTGCACATAAGCTCATCGTCATGGAGGGGCAGCGGTGCGGCCTGCACCTGGCCGTGGAACTAGCCCGGGGTATGCCGCGAGGTGGCCCACTCCGTTGGTCCGTATGCAAGATGCATTCTGGGGTGCATGGCAAGCGAAATGTGGGGCCTTCTCAGCGGGGGTGATTCTGAGGGGCGGACGAGACTTTTTTTCTACGCTACAGGCATGGAGTTTGCTACCTTCCTAGATACTCAGTTGCCTTGGCGACGGCGCAAGAAAAATGCCCCTCCCATAAGAAAATAGGAGACGCGGCGCAATGTGAGTGATGCACATGGCGTCATGCTAGGTGGGGTTGTGCCATTCACTAGCAACAACGCAATCCAGATGCAACTGCAACTGCAGATATCGTTCAGGTGCAGAGCATGCAACCAAGTGGGACTCAAGCCTCATCCGTCTCCATAGTAGTATAGAGCTATAGAGGGAGTCTTGGTAATAAGGATATTTGATGGAGGTTGTTTTTTTTTGCAATTTTCTTTTATTCGGAAATACAGTTTACTTTGTTTTTGGCCGACAATTGAGCTTGGTGGATGTATTTGTCCGCTGACTCTGTCTCGTATTCTATGTACGGCTTCGAACGGAATTGAAAGTCCATGGAATGGCACTATTCTAGAAGAGGCGATTTCCCTGTTTCAGGGTTGACGGAGTAAAAGGAGAGGTCGGAAGGAGCGGTTCAAAAGTTTCAAATTGTAGACCAAACAGTGACATTATTAGTGGATAGAGGTTACGCAATTGAAGACAAAGAGTATAGCTGCTTTTATTGTTATGTTCTCCTCCAGAAACAAAGAGCTTTATAAAATGCGTTGACTTTTTTTATGCTTAGGGATTTTTCCATGGAAGACTAATGGCTGGAAAGTTCCGAGCCAGGCGAACAGAGTAACGATTGAAGATCAGAGCACAGTATGCTTAGTTTTAAAAAAAACATGGAATTGAGCTCCGAGGCCCATTTGTAGCGTTTTCCGTGTTGTTTAGCAGTGGAATTTGTGTTTTAACAGGGCTCTTCTGATTCGTTGTCAAACAGTCAGAAACCGACCAGGGTTCTTTTGGATTGAATAAAAATCCAATTGAAGGTCAACACTTAAAAGGGAACAGGAGCTAGATCATCGTCTGAATCGTAGAGTGGTGCCTTATTTTCACTAACATGAAGCCATTTTGCTGGCTCGCCATTGGTCCAATGCCCTAAATGATTCGTTATTAAAATTTCTTCATTTTGAACCGACTCTTATGGTCAGATGAAAATCAGTATAATCAAGAACAAATTATGAAAAGACCAGATCAGAATCAAGCAAAGTCCGCTAACTTTAACTTCCCTCCACACGGCGGTCGTACGATTGGTGGGGCGCTCCGAATAGGGCAGGACAAAGCGAGCCAGCCTGGACACCAAAATGAACCGGTTCTTTCGTGTTTCGTGTTTTCCGAATTCACCCACTTCTTGGCTTTTCGATAAGGTTTGACCGGCCCACCGAGTGCAAATCCCCATACTTAAGCACAGCTCCTGCGGGGCACCCCCAAGTACCAGCTGCTAATTTGACAGCTGCAAGCCCACGTAATACAGCAACTGCCTCTTGTGCTGCTTCATTTCACAATAGACGATAAGCAAGAATTACGTACTTCGTCAAGCCCGGCGGTTATGTGGCACCAATGTGTCAACATCCGTCGGACCGTTGTGGTGCACGGGTTTTATCCGTGCCAGCTGCAGCTCGCTCCTGACACCCAAGCCACCCCCGGGCAGCGGGGTTTCCAGCGATGCTTGCATGTGACCCCACGGCAAGACCCCTCTGGGTCTAGTGCGCCAGAGGTGCGTTTATTATGGCAGGCTGCTGGGGTCCTGGTTTTTTTTGGCTGCGTGAGCCGCCTGCCCGCGACTCGTAAATCAGCGGAGGTCGGGGCCCACCCCGCAGTGCCCCGCTCTGGCTGCGGGTCTAGAAAGATCATGAACCCTATACTCCAGCGGCATTTACGAGTGCCCCTGAGACGCTTGGATTCTGGAGGTTTACTATGGGCTTCTATCAGAATGCGCCGTTGAACCAAGTGGTTCATTGTTCTGCACCCTCTAACAGGGGCTTTCGGTCAGCCTTGGCCTCCTCCGTATATGTAGATAAGCACGAGGGGTGACCGCAAAAAGCAATAGGCTTTGCACGGTTGATCGCTATTTACGAGGAGGATCGATGTCCACGATTCCGGCAACTGTGGATCGTATTGGGAGCGGGGCCGATGGAATTTTGAGAGTGGGGTCGTGATAATAAAGTGTGGCGTGTAGTCTAGTCCAGATTATCTGCAGTTTGTTGAAGTCTTGCAACCAATTCTATCTGATCTATGGATGAGGTTCGTGGTTTTTAGATCGCCAAGACAACAAAGAAATGGGGAGTAGTCAATCTTTCGTTCTTTTCTTCCCCT
Organism: Candidozyma heveicola; assembly: GCA_003708405.2. Classification (NCBI taxonomy): domain Eukaryota; kingdom Fungi; phylum Ascomycota; class Pichiomycetes; order Serinales; family Metschnikowiaceae; genus Candidozyma; species Candidozyma heveicola. The sequence goes on from PPOB02000007.1 coordinate 363,816, forward strand.
CTTTCAGCTCGCTTGGCAGACTGACCAGGAGGTACAATAGAGAATCTAGAGAAGTCTTTGTAGGACTCGGATTGAGGAGACGCCATTTTCGGTCGTTCGTGTTTTAAATGTTATCTTTTTCAAGGGTTGAAGAGAACTATGAAAAATCTGCAGAGGGCGTGAAGCTCGGGAGTTTAATTTTAAATAAGCTTTCTGCTGTGTTGTGAATTAATAGAGTATGTGTTGGGGTAATGTAAAGGCCGTGTCTAGAGATTTGCCCAGCGGACTTAGCGGATGACATTTGGATCAGCCGACCTTTTTGCTTGTTCCTTGAAAGCTACATTTCCTATACATCGGCCAAAAAGACCTTCTTCAATCACACTCCTCGATAAACTTGAAGCGCTCTGGGTGTGTTTTGGGGTACTCTTAGAGATTCAGAGTCGTACTTATCAAGTCTTAAAAATATTTGAGGGCTTTTGGAAGCCTTAAAAATGTCTGTTTAGTCGTAAAGGGCCACTTGACACGCATTGAATGTCTTCTTAGCTGAACAAATCAATTCAGTGAAAGCTCCCTCATTCTCGGAATTGTAGAATTGTGACGTCTTTGATGCTCAATTAAGGTGTGCCAACAATGGAGCCACTAGTTCTCGTAGTTGGATCTTCTCCTATTCTACAAAGAGCGGCCATAGTTTTTCCTCTGAGTCCACCTCAATATCATCTTACCCATAATTTCACTAGTGGCTACTTGGGATTGTAGGGCAAAGTTCCAAGAAAATACACTCTTCTACGCTTTTAGATCAAAAGTGAAATATCCCTCGTCAATTTATTGCACGGCGGTCATCAAACGATGTCAACTTTGCGTTTTAAAAGGTGCTATGAATCACTTACTTCAACAACCTAAAATGAGATCATCATGCAGCAGACTCGCCCTAAACTTTCTCTCGTTATTCATTTTGCTTTCGTATTGTCCATGGTGATGTTGGATATCGTGTTGGGTTTTTACTCCACTATATTTCAGCTCTCCACAGCTCCAATGACTCCAAACCCCAACAAATCTCCTCCAACGTTTAAAACATCTCGATGCTTTAAGCAAGCATGCGCTCTCTTTGTCGGACGCCCGAAGAACAATTGCTCCGTTCTTTGTCTCAGAATGTTTTCGGTTTTGTGCCACTTTGACCCGGCTTAAGTTACTCATGACGGAATGGTGCATTGACAAACGACGAAGAATGTAAGCGCAAAACTAACGAAGAAGTGGTGGCAGATTTGGAGAACTCAGAGTTGTTGGGCCTCGATGGCAGAAAGGGTGTTTTTCGAAAAGCAAAGACACCCTTTTCGAAAAGCAAAGACACCCTTTTCGAAAAGCAAAGATTGGACAGGCAGCCGCCGGATTTTGACAGATTTTCAGCTATTTTGAATAAAGAGTATTCCATATGGCCAGAAAAGTGAACTGGTTATGTTCTTTTTCGGAAACTCTTGCTAATCGGTATCCTACTTCTTGTGCTTGCGTTACACCCTATTCAAGTACCATTCAGGTACACCGTTGACCTTCAATTAAACCACATTATGTACCACCAGGTTCAAGTTAGGGGACACTCATCTTCTTCGATTGCTTCGTCTACATCCATTGCGTCAAGAGATGTCCTCGAAAACACGGTCGTGAATCTTGATGTAATGAAATGGCATTAAATATCCAAACTACAATGGAGTGACTCTTGAATGTAGCTCAACCTATCTAAAGACAAAACATCCTTGACATTGATGCCTGTGCTGTCTTTCCACTCATCACTATCAAGCTTAAACGAGAATTCCTGCTCTTTAGGCCTTTTTCCGGGGTTTATTTTCAATCCGATGGAAACAAGAACTTTAACCCCCAAAACACCGCCCCTCATAAAACTCCACCTTACAATTCCATCGATACCTATGATCTCGTTTCACTAAGGACTGCAAATCAAATTTCAAGGCTCATTGTAGTCAAACACTCTATTTAATTTTCTATTCAAATTACATGGACATTCCGTTGCACAAATTAAGCCTACCTCAACTCCCTGTACGACTTGGTCAAAGAAGCCACAGGCTCGATTTCCTCATTCTCCCTGGCTCTCTCCTCGTGCTCGTAGTCCAAGTCGTTCCACTCGTCCTCACGATAGTTGTAATGGTTGAACAAAATCCAGAAAATTACGCCCGAGAGAAAACAGGCCACAGCCAAACCGGTATAGTTCCACACCATCTTGGGGTTTTTGGAAACAGGAGAAAGCGCTATGCCTAGGGCCAGACCAAAGGCGTTCTGGAGAAGGAAAATCGACATAATAAACGACTTCATCGAAACCGGCGCCTTCGTATATGCGTACTCCAAGCCCGTGATGGAAGCAAAAATCTCAGACATACCCATCAAAAAGTACGCCGGCGTTTGGAGAGCAATGTGAATATTGTTGGGGATGTTTTTGTACTCTGGGGCACACTCCATAGGATGGTCGTAGCAGGGTCCAGCTTTGTATAGGAAATGTTGCAATACAGCAGCATATACCATAGAAGCAGTGCCGAACATGAATCCCCAGAAAATCTTGGTGATAGCTCTCAAAGGCGTATATCTGCGAACAAACGGATAAACGAAGTGCTCGCAAATGGGAATAAATATGATAATGGTGATTGGATTGATGGCCTGGAGAAGATCGTTGGGGAGTTTGTGTGTGTTCATATCGCCGGCCATAGAAACGAAGTTATTCGACATCTGCCCGTACGTCAACCAGTAGACCGGATAAAAGAAGAAGACCTTGCAAGCGTAGAAGGCCCTTTGGACCTCGCTTACAAAAAGGTCGTCCCAGGGAAACTCTCTTTCGGGGTTAAGCGACGGTCTAGCAGCATCGAAGTTGAGCTTGGTCAAGGCAACAAAAGCACACTTGAACGTCCGGGCAATAACCTTATCGCCGACGGGCACCTTGATATAGGCGTTTTTGCCAAAAAGAAGCGCCACGATCACCACCAAGAAGAAGCAGAGTGGAAGGAGAAAAGCCGCCCAGAAGTCCACCTCTTTTTCCAACTCAGAAGTAGCAATGATGGAAAGCGACCCGATGTTGATCATGAGGTAGAAAAGCATGAAAACGTTCTGGACAGTGAGGTTGGAGTCCACCACAACCTTTTCCCCTGATTTTAGTGTTTTGACGTGGGGTCTGAATTTGGGTACCTGGTCTGCAATCAAAGGCGAGACATTCGCCTTAACGCCGCCGGTTCCGATTCCAATAACAACGACAGCAATTGCAAACCCAGCCACTGAACCGTCTTTGGGAATCAGCGGAAGCGAAGTGACAAACAAAACCAAAATACCCACAATGTAGACACCACTGAAAATACAGATCGTGAGGTACTTGCCGAAATAGGTGTCGGCGACCCAGGCGCCGAAAATAGGCGTAACATAGCACCAGAACTGCCAGAAGTACGAAAGTGCCGTAGCGCCATTCTGATCAAGACCAAGTTTTCCAGGGGGAGTATCGCCTGGCAGGTTTTGCATGTAATTCTGGAACGGGGTGGAAAGGCCGTAGTAGGAGAACCGTTCGGCAAGCTCCACTAGCGCCACTAGCCAGCAGGAGAGTGGAATTGAGTGGGAAACTCTTCTGAGCAGACTGAGCTCTTCCTCTGTGGCTTCTTCTGTGGCTTCTTCATTGAGGTCTGAGGTGCTCGTAAGGTTCACGGAGTGAGCAGTTTTTTCGTCCACCACCTGAACTTCTTTGAGCGACATGCCGGGAATGGTCAGATAATGAAAATAAATTACAATGCGCTGGAATTGTGGGCCTTTATGTTCTCGGTGTTAGCGCCACACTGGCTGCGAAATCTGCACGGCTGCCCTTAAGCCTCTCGGAAAAACGTCCGCGGGGCAATTCACCGAGACCACTGCGGGGCTCCTACTATTGATGATAGTAAGTAAAAGAAAGGTTTAGGGAGGCGATTTATGGTCTGGGAAAACCACCGACTGTGGCTGTTTGAAAAAGAACCTGTCAAAAAAAAGCGTGAGAATCCACAGTGTGAGGTCCGGGATTATCGGAGACTATTGTTCAGTAACTTGCTGTTCTTATCTAATAAGCCCATTCCGTCTATCCCGTTCGGTCCATCCCATTCCAGGCTTATCACTACAAGGCGTTCATGCTGCAGAACAGGCCGATTCAATCGGTTTATGCTGCTCTACATGGTGCCCAGAAAACCATTTAAGCGCTTGTGCAATGATAACGTTTATTGTACCACGTTGGAACGCCAAGCCCGCAACTATGCTGACATAGTGACACAATTCTTCTGGGCATATCTGTCTAATTGAGATTTCCGGTAAGGTTGCACTTCTGCGATAGATAACGGTGAAAGTTTGGGGGCAGATCAAGACTTTAATTTTGAATTTTCCATGGCTAGCCAAAGGTCTCCGAACGGCTTTGAAAATCTCCGGCTGCCGCTGTGGATCGGCCAATTTTGATTTTTTCTGTAACAATGAAGCGTACATTTCTAGACAATCGTGTGGCACCAAGGCGTTTTGTTGAGAACTATGCAAAGACTTAAACCATGTGTTTCGGCAGAGAACAGAGATTTATTGACCAATAAGAAACCTTTGTGCCTTGAGAAAAGTAAGTGGAGATCCAGAACCTATAAAGTGTGGGCTGTGGATGCCTATCTGGGTGTATGCATGAGGGGCTAATTTCGGGGATTTTGAAGCCGTTTGAAAGGAATTGCCTATGAATTCTTGCCGAAAAAGGAAAGATATGTAGTCTCAAAAATGTCCCTCCAGTTGCAGTGAGCTCAGAGTAAATAGTTCAAATGAGCCTATAATAAACGCAGCACTCATTGCTGAGGAAATCAGCTTAATTGTGTACGGTCTCCAATGAGCCCATTTATGCAAACCCAGCTATCCTACAGTCGGGAGGTTCTCCCTGATTTTTACAATTAGCCAAAACGCCATTCCCTATGGTCACAAGACCCTAAGCGAAGTTCGTATATTCCCTTCTCGAGGACCGTTCGTTGTAAGCTTTCTGATTCTTAGATCATTCGATTCTTAGATCATTCAAAAATCATTAAAAACCTTCAAAACTTCTCGACCTAAATCAAACCATATTTCACACCCCATTCCCCATATCCATCTCATAATCCTCTCTTTTTCGCAGCCATTTGACTACACCACTGATCCCAGCAAACACCCACATAATCAGAGTCAAAAAGAAATAAAACACCCACAATATCATCCCCTCTCTTCATCACCACCATTTTTAAATTTCTCTGTCGCCTGTTTCAGGGCCGGATCATCGTGGTCCTGCATAAACACCCACACCTCCAAGGCTTCCTCCATTTCCTTATCTCTTCTCTAACATGCTACGGCGAATCGACAGCCATGAAAGCGTGCTGACGCTTATTTCAGCAGCAGCTACTACTAGAGACCCACAACATCCATACACCACCGACACCAGCTCCATATGGCTGGATCAGTCTGCAGAAACATACACCATCGGATCACTTCCGCTCTTTTCTTCCCGGATTCTGGCTTACACACGGGTCCGAGAGCTTCCGGTTTTTGCCGGGACACTGAAGCTGGAGCTCTCGTGCTATCTTCTGACAAGCGCTGTGCAAAATGGAGAAGCTCCTTTGCTCACGTTACATTCGAATAAGTTCCACTTTTTGGCCCGAAACGCCCCGCTCTTGACAATTTGCCGTGATGGGAGCGATTTCTGCAAGGTCTACTTCAAGATCATCTCGAACAATTTGACCTGCTACGTGTTTATGTTCGAGGAGGGTGAGAAACTCTTTCTATTCAACAACGCACTTAAACCGTGCCTGGACATCGTGTACAAAGGCACGAAAGTCCGGATCTACGGAGCTTCCGGTGCTGCTTCCACCTACGGTAACGGCCACATCAAGGCGTTTGCGCTTCTGGAAAGCTCGCCCATTTTGGCGGATGGAATGATAATGCCTGAGTCAGACGCTACAATCAAGGACGTGAAGATCCGTTTTTCCGAACACAGCCCGCTCTACGACGCCGTGACCAAGCAGCGTAAATCACAGGTATCGCAGATTTTGGCTGCGGGCGAGCCTTTGGTGAATTACCCTGTAGCCAGTTTTCTCGATCTTGGAAAGCAGAAGGTGGACGGGATCAAGTTGGACGGGGCTTTCCGGATTTTTGAAGTAAATGAGGGAATCGATACAGAAGCGAGCCACGACACGCTAGTTCTTGCGGCAATTTTGATGGTTTTGACTGAACAAGAGGTCAGGAAGATGAGAGGCAATAACAAGCCTTCGTATGTGCGTCCACCGGAGCACGGAGGAGGATGAGAGTTCCACTACCAAAGGCTTTTGGGTCTTCGCTTTGGATGGTTAAGCAAGGTTGCTCTCTAGGTGGATTAGTTGAGAATGAGTTTGAGAGATACGGCTTTTCTTCGCTCAGCTCTCGCCGTGGGGCTTACGACATTACGAATCTGACGGTGATGTGTCTTTCAAGAACGTGTTATACATGGAGATGCGACGTATAGCACTATTGAACGCCTGGAGTCTAACTACCATTTAGAAGCAATATCCCTCCGACTAAACGCACTTTTCTCCATCTGGAAAGCACCTGTCCGGAAAAGCCCTTGCTTCCTCGGTGGTACTTTTGAGAACAGGGAAGCATGCCATGGATTATGGGTTCTCCTTCACCGTTCACCAGTTAAGGACGAAACCTGAACTATTCAGAGCTCTTTTTTCTCCATAAGGCCAGGTGATCATTGCAGCTCATATACTAACTGTTGGTCACATATATTGCCTCATATAGTACCTAATGATAGGACATGGACGGAGGAAGAAATGTAACAAAGATGAAAATTCGTCTGAAAACAAAAAGTCAAGCTAACTCTACAAGTAGACACTCTGGTGGTCTCAAACTTGCTCTACGTGCTTTTTTTGCCACTTTTACCCCCCTTTAAGTTATTGTTGAATTTTTTGTATTTTTGGAGGTTTTGCCCTTTTTTTACTATGGCACCTTTGTGCAATATATACCTGCACCAATCACTTGCACCCACAAAATCCTCTCGGTGGCCAAGCTGGCTAAGGCGCGAGACTGTAATGTGATTGTAATCTTGAGATCGGGTGTTCGACTCACCCCCGGGAGATTTTGTCTGCCTTTATGGCCAAGTTGGTAAGGCACCTCACTAGTAATGAGGAGATCGTCAGTTCGAATCTGGCTGAAGGCATTCTTTTTGCTTTTCTTGAAGAATCAAATACATTTTTACTAATTATACCGGTCAGCCGGTGCTGGCAGCCTTCACAGCGAGCAATTCGACCTCCTCACGCATGGCGAACCTCAAGAGTTCGTCCCTCACGTCAGAGTCTAGGAATTCGTGTGAAACAACATAGACATCGCCATCCAGGGCGGGGTCGTGTTTGTAGTCTCCACAGACATCGCTAAATTCACGAATATAAGAAACAGAAAGAGTTACATCTGGCCCGCTGGACTTGATGTAACTATTAAACTGCTCCTCCAACTCTTTACCAGCTCCAATGCTGGATTGCACGTAAATGTGCACATGTTTATGGACCTTGGCCAACTGGGCGACCAAATAAAGACTGAGTAAATCTGTGGAGCTCAATAAGTTATCGTGGTCCAAAATCATCCGAACAGTGGACTGGCGGTCGGTTCTTGTACGCTCAGTAGTGAGCAAAATGGCCATATGGCAATCGCAATTATCATAAAGATAGCGGTACGACATGTCGAAGTCGTTCTCTTCTTCGGTAAAGTCTAGAACACTCTTGACTGTGTACGAGGTGAGAAGCAAATTGGCTGCCCCAGTAATGTGGTCGCTGATTGCAGCAGCGTAGTTCTTTTGTGGAGCCAAAATAGACTTGGAAGAAAAGTGCACGTCCAACAAGGAACTGAAGGCCTTAACAATAGCAAGAATGGAGTGGGAATTGGTCAAATCAGTGGGTGACGACTCAGCAGAATCTGGAGCAGCACTGGAAGCTTCAAGCAAATGAGATGTTCTGGACGTGAAAGCACGCAAGTGGATTGCCTTGACGCCGTAGTCAAAGTCGTCAAACGTCAAGTCCTTTAAAAGCGCAAGAACATGAGGCAAAGTGTCGATTTTCCTGAGAAGGAGAAGAATGTCTGTGATCTTGAAGCGGCCCAAGTTTTGGATGGACAACTCGGAAATAGAACCCAACAACTCGCCCTCTGAATCAAAGTCTTTCTTGAGAGTGCCTCTAATACGGGCAACCAGCTCTCTGTAGCTCACAGGGTACGAAACCAATGTCAATGGGGTGGTCAAGAACGTCGTCACAAGTGTCATCACAATGAACATCGAGTAAACTCTTCTGGAGATGATGTTGGCGTTCAAACCAACATTCAACACGACAATCTCCACAATACCTTTACACGACATCAACACACCGACGGTGAGAGATTCTCTCCAGAAGAGACCGTTTAATTTTGCGGCAATAAAACCGCCCACAATCTTGCCAATCATGGCCAAGGCAATAACACCAATACAGTATGCCCAGTCGATACCCCTGTCCAAATCGCCCAAATTCACGTTCAACCCCGCCAAGGCAAAGTAAATTGGAATCATCACAATGTGCACCATATCCTCTAGCTTCTCAGTGATCTTGATCACATAGCCGTTGTCTCGAGGAATAAGAACACCTATCATGAAAGCACCAAAAATGGGGTGCACACCAATGATGTCCGTGTAGAATGCCGACACGAAAACCATGGCAACGATTATCACCATCAGCAACTGCGAGGGCTCACCTGTAGCCAACTCGTTGGTGAATCTTCTAAGGTACCATCTAAGACCCATACGCACAGGGAATGCCAAAAAAATAAACCACGCAAGCGTCAAGAGCAAAATGTAGAGCGTGTTGATGCCGTTATCGGCGTTGCTCAAGGTGACGACCAACGCAAGCAAGATCCAGCCCGTTAAATCGTTCATAATGCCCGCAGCCAAAACGATGGTTCCGACCCTGTCACCAATCAAGTTCAACTCGACAAGAATACGGGCCAAAACGGGAAAAGCCGTGATGCACAACGCCACAGCGACGAAAACCATGTATGTAGTGAACTCGATGCTGTCCATGTCTGAGCCAGTCCTGTACTCATTGTAGAGACCCACCAGGATTGCACAGCCAAGACCGAAAGGAATAGCCATGTTGATGAGGCCAACAGAAATGGCCACCCTGAAGTTTTTCTTGATGTAGTAGAGATCCACCTCCAAGCCCACAATGAACAAAAACAAGATAATTCCCACGTTGGCGATCAAGGTCAATCCGGGAATCAGCTCCTCGGGGAAGCACGTCTCTGTGAAGTTTGGGATCCGGCCCAAAACCGTCGGGCCTAGTAAGATTCCGGCCACGACCTCAGCAATGACTTTGGGTTGTTGGAGTTTGCGTAAAGGCCAGTGGAGCATCTGGCAAAGAAACATGATGAACACTGCCTGGAAGAGGAAAAGCGTGTATGGAGACAGCGGAACGAACTCCAAGGGGTTACGGCCCAGGACAATTCCTGCGACAGATGAAGTGGAGACCATTTTGTGATGGATGGTTCGGAGGAGGTGTTTAAGAACCAAAAGGGTGAAGTGAAGTAGGGTGTTTTTTTAGAACCAAAAGGATGAATTGAGCTTGGGTTCAAAGGACGATTTTCGGGTTGGATTGACGTGTTATCTGGGTTTGCTAGATTGTTTAGGCCTTGGTTTGTTTGGTCTGCCTGGTTTGACTGGTCTGACTGGTTTGACTCTAGGATCCAAGTATGGCAACACTGAAGTCCACAAGTTTGGAGATAGAGCGTTTTTTTCAGAATATGTCCAACGACGTTAGCTAAAGCTTTTTAATTGCAAGCTTAGAAAGCTCTAAGTGCCAAAATCCCAGAAAGCTCTAAATGCCAAAAGCTCCAAGAACAACTAGAAGCTGGGACACGTGGATTTGATGGATCAAGGAATGGAGAAATGCCAAGCCCTGTGCGAACAGAAACTATAATAAGCAGTGGAGAAGCTGTTAACGACGAACTGTGTGATTGGCTGGTACTGGCTTTCTACCTCTGAAAAGAATGTAGTGTGTAGAGAGTTGAGTTGAGAATGATCGTTACACAAAGCTGGCCAGTGCGGCGGATTAAGGTTTGGAGGTTATTTGGATCTGGTATTTGAATTGGAGGGGTATTTGCCTTATTGGTTCACTCTTCCTCTGGCCGTGAATCAAGGCTTTTCGATAAGCGTGTTTGAGGCTGAGTTCGGGGGGTTTAGAGATGGAAATTAAGTGCAGTTGAAAAAGGCCTTTTGCATTGGCCTTTTGCTGGAGGCGTTTTGCTGGAGGCGTTTTGCTGGAATTTATTGGACTGGTTGAAATTGTTCGACGAGTTTTAGGCCCTTTGGGGTTTTGAAAAGTCGGCCCACAGTGGATGGTCGAATCGGCCTTTCTTCCTTATCTTTTTTAGAACCATTGAAAAATCTAAGGAATGCTCTGAACGACGTCATTCTTTTGTACTTCAGCTCGGCATGGGACTCTCCTATCATGGCTTGGCTGACTGGCTTGGCTGACTGGCTTGGCTGACTGGCTTGGCTGATGACACTCAAATGAAGAACGCAGGCTTTTCGTAATTTGGCTCTGGTCACGTTTCTTCATTCTCATCTGATCCTCATTCTGTCTGTTAAATCCCATTCGGTCTGTTATTTCTCTGGTAGATTTTTCCAGGCTACTTGTTCTTGGTTGTCTTATCTTATCAGAATGAACGGCTCAATGCGCCGCTGCAAAATTACGAGCGTGAGCATAAATACGAGAATGGTATTCTGAGCTTTTTTTTTTTTCTTTGCTTGATTCATCTGATTACTATGGAAAACTTACATATCCAAACTAAGTGAAAAACCTTGTAATCAGTCCTGAGACCAGTGCCCTTTAAGACTTACCTGTGGTCATTACAACCACCGGCCAATCCCCTAGACACTACCCTCGCTAATGAGTGGTAAGAGATGTCATCGTCCCAACGGGTGAATCCTACCCTTCGCAGCCTTGAGCTGTGTGGGCAGAAGCACTGGTAAGGAGAGAGCATTCTCATCCATATTCCATCGCTGCCGATAGGTGATATGAACTATTTTTAGGAACCAGTTGAGTTTCAAAAGGTAACTGTAGCTCATGTTCCTAGGTGCTAACATCGTCTCTAGCTTCATTGGTACTCTTCTAAGCTCTTTAGTAAGGAAGACCTGGTTGAGTCTATGTATGGGCTGACGATTTGGTACTTGCTTTGAGAACTGGGTTCGATTGGTCGATTTATTGGGCTTTTCTATGGTCTGGTGCTTTTTCTACAAAAGACTCCACATATCTATTAATCGCTTCTACAGATAATAAAGAAGTTCTGTCTTCAGATTAGAAAAAATTGCACATTTTACTGATTTCAGGTTTTTGCAGTCAGTGCCTACTACTTTTTGCAGTCAGTGCCTACTTTTTGCAGTCACTACCTACTACTTTTTTTACAATGGAAGAGCAAAACGCAAAACACCACAATTCCGACGAATCTCGTGAGTCACCAGGTCAAGCTCTTTTAAACAGACTTATGTCTCCAAACCCTGGCAGGAGCGTACAACGTGCTACCATCAACTGTGGTTTGCAACTAGTTCACGACCAGTTGTGCGAGGAAGAAATCCAGAGGATATGCCAGTTGGATGGGTGTGTTTTTGAGTTTTTAATTCATATTGAAGCACGTAAAATTCTTGAGCAGACCAACCTTGAGGCTGTGTCTAGATCCAAGCATTTAGACTACTGTGGTCGTCTTGACCTCTTACTGTTTCCAGGCCACCAACCGTTTATAAAAGGCTTTCCCACAATAGAGTTAGGTTTTGGACAAAGAAGCAAATTTTGCGATAAAAAAGGCCGGCCTCTTGATGAGAAAATCAAATTGGCTTTCCAATCTCGGAGAGGGCGATTTATCGGGGAGTATGAATTCTACGCTGACAGATGGGTTAACTCTATTGAACGAACCTCCGCCGGTTGGGGTATGGCAATGCCTGAAACTACTCTGCCAATATATCCAGAATCTACCCGAAAGGATCTTATCAAGACAGAATTCCATCGTCTTGATCCAAAATTACGGAAAATTTTGAAGCCTTTGATTACGATTTTGTGTGGACGGGCGTACCACTTCCACAGGCAGCTCTTATCAAATCTCCTCTTGACTGTGCTTGTTCAGCACAAGACGATCCTGAGAGATTGCGTTACTGCGGTTGACGAAGTACAATGGTACATGCCGACCCTTGAAGACCTGGCAGCAGTGGAAGAAGTCATCTCTGACTACGAGTCATACTATGTGGCAAAGGAAAAAAGCGATACTTGGAAATGGGCGGAGCTCGAGACTTCTGATGAGCTTACCGGTGATGACTGCAAATTTGTATTCAGTTATTGCCATTGGCTTAAATCTACCAGCGAGGATCAATATCAAAAGATCTTATCCCTTCACCAAAGGTGTCTGAAAGCTTTCCTAATTAAAACAAGCAGCTACCTAGCTCATATGTACCAAAATAAGTGTGAAAGGCAGCTCCAGGAGAAATAGCTCCAAAGCCAGCTGTAATAGGAAAGAAAATCTTCGCATGTACTTGTAAATTAATCTGGTCACCAAGTGGCTTCTTATTTTCTCTGAAGCGAAATTGAGGAAAGTTCGTTGCACTTACCTTTCCTTTTTCTGGTCACCACTTCGTTGCACTTACCATTTATTTTCTGGTCACCAAGCGGCTCTTATTTTTTGCTGTAGCAGTATATAAAGGGTGATTTCCCGGTGAATAAAGCGATATATGTCTTCACCTTCGCCCTATCTAGTAGCCTCCGATGGAATGGCCTACGTTCCACTGGATCTTCATGGTTTGACGGCCGAGGAGGCTCAATCTATTATTCTTTGTGAGAAGAAAGCCAATGGTGAGAATGCTGAACACCAGGCAATGTTCTGCGCTTCCTTGATTATGAGCAGGCTAATAGCCGACGATGCCAGGGAGAGACAAGACGAGTTCACTCAATCTTTGAGTACTTTTTGGGGCTACCTAAAGGACTTAAAGCTTCCTGGGGAGGTATTCAAGTCTACAGGAATACTGCGGTATCGAAGGATCAACTACCGTGATGTTCAAGCTTGGCTGGAAGAGATCCCTAAGTATTCCAGAAAAACGAAATCGGACGAAGAGTTAGGTGTTCTTGAAGGAGACAAAAACACTGAATTGGGAGCCGAGTTCCAGAACTTACAAGAGCTGTTGGCAGCTTGTTACTGTGAACCCTATCCAGGATTTCTTATTGAATACCTGCAAAGCATGAGAAAGAGACACCGGTACATGCTTTATAAAGTTATTGCAGAGGAAAGTGACGAGAAGCAGAAGAAAAAAGAAAATGCTTATCGCTTACGTCGGGAGGAGGAGGTAGAAAACCTCCTACAAAGCAAGACGACCCCTCCTTGGTATAAAAAGCGCTTGGCTCGAGAACTTGAGCCAGAGCTAGACGTGAAAGCTTTTATCCCCACATTAAAGCTTCTATCACCTCGAATTAAAAGCATGCTTTTGCCCGTAGCGGAAGAAATAATCGGCAGAAGAAGCAGCTTTGACCGATACTTGATGAAACGTTGCGGTTCACAATTATGAGGGACTTCACGGAAGAATTGTATACTGACGAGATTCTTTGGTACGAGCCCACGGAGTCGGATATGGCGATCATTGAGGGATTTCTTCCGGAGCAAAGGGACCATGAACAGTTCAAAGAGGAGATGCGAAAAGTATGGCACTGTGAAAAGGAGCTGATCCGTCAGGGACTCACAAAAGAGGAGTAATCATTTCGAGCTCGGTTACGGGACCAGTGTAGAAAATTTGCTGACATTGAGCGAGCAGGTATGGCAAGGGTGTTTTTTGAAGAAACAAGAGGGGCTTTGAGAGGTGCTTCAAGGCATTTGCAAGAAACCACTTTCGTCAAGTGCGTGGCTGACTTGAATATTGACAGAAGCCTTTTGACACCCGAAGAGAGAACTTTGCCTAGCCTGTGGCTATTGAGAAAGCATTATAGGCAGATACTCTGAGTTGAAGGGATAATTTGTACGCTTGATTTAAATATGTTTTGCAAACCGTTCGATTAAAAACCATGGAAGTCGTAGAGGGGTGGCCTAAGTAACTCCGTTTTGAGGCCGTCTGATTGACGGATTATTTCTGAGTGGCATTTGTTCCAGCCCAGCAAAGTTTAGGGTATCAACTCTTTTGGGAAACTTAGGAGCGACGGCAAGATCTTCTTCGTTTTTTTTTTTTTTTTTTTTTTTTTTGCCACTTTAGAAAAGCCACTCTCCCCACACTCTCCACAATTATCGCGTAATCAAAGAAAACCAAATTATACGTGATTTTGCAGAATCCTTGGTTAGATTAATCAGGTCTTCTAGAAGCTTCTGCAGGATTCTGCGGGCTTCTGCATGACAAATGCAACTCCAGAATCTTCCATGCACGAATGGCTGCAAACTTCGAGAATCTTCTACATACTAGCCTTAAAGGTATAAATGCATGGGTATTTCCCAATTCCCAAAATCATCATCAAATGTTTACAGTTTCCAGATCCCCCTTATACGACTTCAACACCTTGTTCCACACCTTGGACTCGGTCAACCAGTACCAGCAGCAGCAGCAGCTTTTGCAGCAGCAGCAGTATGAAGCCAACAGACCTAAGATAGTCAAGAAGGTGGAAACTGAAGATAAATACCAGATTCAGATTTTCAAGAGGCAGGGCAACTTCAACTCTTACGAAGTGAGAGTTTTGAGAAGCGGCGCCTACGCCAGCGACTTGATCAACCTTGTGATTGAGTCCAGAAGAGACGATTTCCGGAGAGTTTTCCAGTTCAACTTGAATGACATTGAAGTTGGCGACATTGACTGGGAGTACTACGCCGACGAGAACGTTTTGGTGTTGAACGTGCCAAAGAAAGTGAAGTACTGTGCTGACGACTACATGAACAGCTTGTTGGCCAGTATGCTTGGAGCTCAAGTGGCATGTGGACCATGTGGCCAGGAGCCAAAGCGCAAGCACAGAAGCCACAGAAAGGAGAAGAGAGGTCTCAGAATTGACGCTGAGGCTGAAAGAGCTAGAGAGGCTGAAAGAGCTAGAGAAGCTGAAAACGCCAGAGAGGCTGAGAGAGCCAGAATTGAAGCCGCTAGAGAGGAGGCTGCCAGAATTGAAGCCGCCAAGATTGAAGCTCAAAGAAGAGCCGAAGAAGCCAGACGCCAGGAAAAGGCCAGAAAGGAGGAAGTCGCCAGAGAGAAGGCCAGAAAGGAGGCCGAAAAGGCTCTGAAGATTGCTGAGGAGAAAGCTAAAAGAGTTGCTGCCGTTCGTGCCAGAAAAGAACAGGCCAGACAGGCCCAGGAAGAGGCCAGAAAGGAGCAGATCCAGAAGCAGCAGGAATTCTTGCAGGCTCTCCTCGGTGGATTCTTCCCTGGTGGGGCTTTCCAGGCAGCCCCAGCTTCCTCTAAACCAGAGGCACCAAAGAAGCAGACTCCCAAAGAGCAAGAAACTAAGGAGTTCGAGGTTCCCGCTGATCCCGCTTCCGAGAGTGAGTTTGAATCGGAAACCGAGTCTATCCACTCTGACATTTCCACGCCAGACTCCAGATCGTCATTGAAAAGAAGCGGAGAAGATCTTTCCAGCGGTGTTGAAAAGCTCCACAGGCATCCTTCGTTGGAGGAAGTTGAGGACGAAGAGTTCGTGATGTTCCGCAAGAAGTTTGGGGAACAGTAAGTTTTGCATTGACAATTATAATGATAATCATAGCATAGAAATAGAAAATTTTTGAAAAGATAGTTGTAGGCCAGAGATAAGAAATGACGTAGTTGTTCCATAATGAGTATCAAACGGAAGTTGGAGCAACGGTTTGTCTGATTCAGTAGTATTGGGTATGGAAACCCATCAATGTTTGCGTCCATCTCGAGCAGGATCATTTATATAGAGTTGGGGTAGAAGCTGTGTTGAAATTTAAGCACTAAAAAATTGAAATCAATCCACGAAACCGAATATCCCATTCTGAATGCTTGAGCAGAACCGGTTTTCTTGAGAGCCACTATTAGAGCGGCCCTTCTGGATCAACGCTGGAACTGCCACTTGAGCTGCAATTTTTTTTGACTTCAACTTTATAAGATAATACAAAATCTGAGTCACAACACTGAGTGGACCCGTGGCTGCTATTATCCTCTAAAGATTACACCAAGTCAGAGAATTTCTCTGCGATTATGTGGTGAACTCTGCATCATTGTTAGCTACCGTCGGTAAGCGTCTATGAAAGATAAAAGCGATCAATCTTACACCGTTGGACATCCAATCTCAAACAAATTGCTTCTTGCCAGCACAACGGAGTTCCTTTGTGGAAATGTGTTTCTCACCACTTTAACAAAACTGCCCAGCTTTTAGAGATTGACCCAGATGTCTCCGCCAACTTTCCTAATCTCCATACCTTAATAGCCACAATTTCAAAACTTTAAAGCCAACTCAACTTTACTCAACGCATTGTATAACTCCTTGTTCGCAGCCATATAGTTTGACGTGCGTTAGGCCGTGCAGCACAATAGCCCTGGTGCATAAGCGATTTCTGGCCCCACTGTCATCAACTCAAATACTGGCCCCCTTATGAAAAAGTTTCCCCACCTTGCCCCATCCTCCTCCAACCGAAATGGCATTCTCGTGAATCCACCATTCTGCAGTACGTCCGTATCCACTTCAAACTACATGGACAAAACAGCCGAAGAGCCTTTAGACGTGCTTCCCTCTCGAAAAGCCCTAGGTGTTTCCAATAAGCACCGCAGGCTCATTGTTGTCCTTCTTGTTATCTCCAACGTCATCTCCCAAATCGGCTTTCTTCAGCCGTACTTGATAGAGCTCCAGAAGCCAGTGGAGTACTCCAACTCAAACTCCATCTTCGCCTGGTTTTTGCTATATGGTGCAACGGGCTGCGTCTTGGGAAACCAGTACGGGTTTCTGAAAATCTCCACCGTGGGGCTTGCTTTGGCTGGATTCTGGGCTGTGTGTGAAGGGCTCGATTTTTTACACAGAAGCTCCATTTCTGTCCCTAATCTACACACTTTGGGTGCCTCTTTGGCGTTTTCCAACTCGAAATTTGCTTTCGATATCTTCAAGCCGAAGTCGTTTGGAAATTTTCACTCTGTCTGTGTCGGAGTGCTTGGACTACTCTTGAGTTTAGGTGCATCCAAAGTGACTCATGTCACCTGGGCGTATTTTGTATTTGGGGCTCTAAGCTTTTCTTCTGCCGTATTGGTCACTTTGACCGTCCCCAATCGCCGTCTTCTGGTGAAGCCTCCACCCATGTTGAGTAAGGTGTTGGGTGTAGCTGGCATAGCTGTTTTGCAGATTATATGGGAGAGGTACTCGTTGGACGACGACGGGCTTTTCTACTGGGCCAGAGCTGTGGGTGTTGGTTTGGGAGCGTTGGGCCTTTTGTGGTGGGTAGCCCAGTAGGGACTGGTAAAAACTGGTTGGCTTTCATTACGCTTCTTTTATGTTTCGTCTATTCAAACATGTATTTTGACAGTTGTTTGGCCTTGCAATCTTACGCTGTGACAAGAGGAACGGAAGAAGCTCAATGCACTATTCTTTTGATATGCTAACGAAGACTATTCTCGATCCTAGCTTGTGCTTAAGCGGATGGTATTGCTAGACCTGCTGAATGATTGTGTATCAATTAATCACAAGTGCACTTAATTTAAAAAGTATGCTATGTTGGTGAAACTGTACTTCTTTTCTTTTAACCGGGCTCATTAATGGTAGTATGCTCATTCTCCTATATCATACCTGTGTTGACTGCCACTTTCATTGACGGGATGAATCGTTGTGACTGAAAAATGGCAGGCCTTTCGGCAAAATAAAACACGACTCCACCCAGTGCATTTTTCAATCACGGCCGTTTTCTTATCAAATCGGATTTAATATCTCGCGGGTATATGTTCCATCCATCTGAAGCTCGAAAGCCCCGTTAAATAAGATGTCTTCCAGAGCTCCGCTACTCAATTTCACTTTTCAAAACATCCTTTGGTTCATCCCTTGTCTATTTTTTTTTTTTTTTTTTCATCAAAGACTGAACCGCTGCTAGATTCCAGACCACTGTCCTAAAAGTACCAAAATCCACAACTCCAAGCTCCAAAAAACACACCCGGGTCCCCCGATCGCCCCCCATCCCATCGGTCCAGCCAATTTCCAAAAATCTTCATTTTTCAATTTTTGAAGCCAATATCTCCCCTCAGCATTCTCATCTTTCCCAGAAATCACCATACTTTCTGACTTTCTCACTACACACGCTAGTCGCAAAATATCACCAATCTCGCACAGCAACAGCCCACTACTTCTACACCACCAAAGCCAATTGCCAGGAGATTTTCATTACAAACCCGAGTTTCTCCCAATTCTTTCAAACCCCAATTCCCAATCTCCCCAATTGCATCCCACATTCTAAAACCATCAAACCATGTCCAAATCAATAGCTGTATTTGGAGGCAACGGGTTCCTCGGCAGGAAGATCTGTGAAGTTGGCGTTCGCCGTGGCTGGTCAGTGACTTCGCTCTCTCGCCTGGGAAAAGCCCCATCGCCACTGTCCCACTCGGACCATTCGTGGATCTCCAAGGTCAACTGGGTATCTGCTGATCTCCTCAATGCTGACACTTACAAGCAACATGTGGCCAACAAGAGCGCCGTGGTGCACTCTGTGGGGATGCTTTTTGAAAACTCCGATTACAAGAAAGCAATCAACTCGAACTTCGGCTTCTTGAACGACGTGCTGAGACTTGCCAGTATGTTGAAGGGCCCCAACCCTCTAGCGAAAAACCACAATCTGACGTACGAGGCGGTCCAGCGGGACTCGGCTGTGATGTTGGCGGATGCGTATTTGGAAAGCCTGAAGGAGGTGGCAGACCCGTCATTTGTGTATATTTCTGCTGAGATGAAACCGCCAATTGTGCCTGAGGGCTACTTGTCCACCAAGAGAGAAGCCGAATTCGAGCTTTCTTGTAAACCAGGGCTCCGCTCCATCTTGCTTCGTCCCGGAATCATGTACGACGAAAGCGCTCCGGCTCTGGAAAAGCGAAAGCTCTTTGGCAAGTTCTTGGGCTTGGGCTACACCTTGAAAGAGGGCATTTTGGGCGACAAGATCCCGCTTTTCAACGAGCTTATAAGACCGCCCGTGTCGACAGAGAAGGTGGCGCTCACGCTTTACATGAAGCTTGAGGACCCCGAGTCCCTGGGCGTGGTGACTCTTGACGAGATAGTCAATTTCGTATAAGCGTGACAAGATGGACTACATTATGAATCAGAAGACAAATAGTCAATGCAACGAATTCGGACCAGCTCGGTCGTTCTTAAAAGGGTGTTAGCTTCTGGCGGGAACTTCAAGATACTGTTGGTATTGAAATTGGAGACTCGGAATATTATTGAAGACATAGAGTTCGACTTTAAGCCAAGACCTCTTGTTGTTCTTGACGAATAGTGCATTCCAGTTATATTGTGTCTTTCCAACTCAAAGGCAAATAGACGAATCCTGGATTCTGGTTCTGTTACAAGAAGCGTATTTTTGAACAGAGCGCTCTTGACAAATATTCCTTGTGAATCCAAAAAGCTGAATGGCTCTTCTAGATAAAAGTCGATATGCCAAGCGTGATACATTAATGTAGACAGAACTACCGATACCTATTCTGCCTGGTGGCGAGTTGATAAATCCAATCAATTTCCGTTTCCTCTACAAATAGTCAACTCTAATGAAGTGACCCAGCGTGAAGTAGTGCAATAATTGACTATTAGTCAGTTTCTAATGACGAGAAAAATCTCTAGTAATATATATGGAAGCAGTGTCTCTTCGTCCGGCGGTGGCTGTATTAGACTGCAAAGGAGTAGCCGTTGACCATCTGATTTTTTCTGCGCAACAAGTACTTTCTGATCTCGTCGGCAACAAAGACCGTGCTGGTGAGGAAAATCAAGCCCACCAAGTCCCCAAAGCTCAAGGACTCGGTCTGGAACACCGACTGGAAGAAAGGAACGTAGACGGCGCACATCTGACCCAATAGAGAGCCAAGCACCGACAAATTGAACATGTTGTTGGTGAAGCCGAGCTCGAAAATCAGCCTCGTGTAGTGGCGGCAAGCCAATGCGTTGAACATGTCATAGAGCACGAAACACGTGAACGTCATGGTGGTATCTCTGGCGGTGACTTCTCCGTCTTGCATCTCCTTGATGAAAATGTACATGGTGCCGACGATGATCATGGCGGCGCTTTGCAACACTCTTCTTATGACTGCACGGGTCAAGATATTTTCGTTTCTCTTTCTGGGCGGCTTGTTCATGATCTCTGGGTCCACGGGCTCCACACCCAAAGACTGGGCAGGTGGACCGTCCATCAAGATATTGATCCACAAGATCTGCATGGCGTTCAAAGGATTGGGCAAGCCAAAGAAGGTGGACAAGGCAATGAGGGTCAAAGCCGCAATGGAGGTGGAAAGCTGGAAAGTGATGAAGTTCTGGATGTTGTAGAAAATGCCCTTGCCCTCTTCGATAGCGTTCAAGATGGTGGAGAAGTCGTCGTCTGTAAGCACCATATCAGCAGCCTCTTTGGCCACATCGGTACCGTTTTTGCCCATAGCAATGCCAATGTCCGCAAGCTTCAAAGCAGGAGCGTCGTTGACGCCGTCGCCTGTCATGGCCACCACATCACCGCGTCTTTGCAACGCCTTGACAATCGTGACCTTATGCTCTGGAGTGGTTCTGGCGAACACAGAGACGTTGTGGATGGCTTTACTTAAGCTCTCCTCGGACAAGTTGTCCAACTGGTCGCCGGTCAAGACGGAGTCTTTGCTTGTGACGGGAATGCCGATTTGCTTAGCGATGTTGGTAGCGGTGCTAGGAGAATCGCCAGTGATCATGATAACGTGGACGCCGCCCTTCATCAACTGGCTGATGGACTTGGCCACATTGGGTCTGGGAGGGTCTTTCATGCCCACCAAGCCGCAAAAGGTCAAGTCGGACGAGATGGAGGTTTCCTTTTCGACGTCCAATTTAGAGCCGTTTTTGGCAAATGCCAACACTCGAAGACCTTCTGATGCTAAAGCCAGCGCTCTATCGTGGATGTGGGATTTCAACGCCTCGGTCAACGGCTTGGCATTGCCCTGCTCGTCCAAGTACTTGTCCAGATGCTTAAGAATGGCCTCGTTGGCACCCTTGACGAAGGTTTCACAACGGTCAGCATTGCCAGTGTGGGCACAAACGGCCATGTACTTTCTATCGGAGGAAAAGGGGAGTTCGCTGGCCCGCTCCTTGGTGCCACGGAGGTCGTCGAGGCCAAAGTGGGGCAATGCTTCAAGCAAGGCGATGTCGGACGGGTTGCCCACGTACGCCTCGTTGTCGTTGGAGTAGCGGGCGTTGTTGCAGATGTTGCCGATTTCAAGAACCTTGCGGATGTTGGGAGTCAACTTGTCGTGGAGCGAGCGGTCGTCTAACTTCTCCACGACCAAGTAGGGGCTGTTGAAGGAGCCCTTGAAGTCGAAGGACCACACCTTGGTCACGGTCATGTGGTTCTGCGTCAAGGTGCCTGTTTTATCGGAGCAGATGACGTTGACGGAGCCCAAGGTTTCTACGGAGGGCAAGCGGCGCACAATGGCTTTGCGTTTGGCCATTCTGAGCACCCCAAGAGCCAAGGTGACAGTGACAATGATGGGGAGACCTTCTGGAATCGCAGCGACCGCCAAAGACACGGAAATCTGGAACATGTCGAGCCACTCACGGCCCTGGAAAATGCCTAAAAGGCAGATGGTGCCGATGATAGCAAACGAAAACACCGAAAGGTCCTTTCCAAGCCGGTCCATGGCCTGCTGGAGGGGCGTTTTGGGCTTCTCGATCTCCGACATCATCTCAAACACGGTACCAAACTCCGTCTGCGTGCCCGTAGCCACAACAATGCCCAGTCCGTGGCCGTCTCTCACCAAAGTGCCCATGAAAGCAATGGAGGAGCGCTCGGTGACCGGAAGGTCCTTGCCGGGATCGCCAGTGTGGTCCAGCGGGTTGCTGGGATGGAGGATCTTCTTGACCGGGCTGTTCTCGCCCGTCAAGTTGCTCTCGTCAATGGCCAAGTGCACAGCATCAGTCAACCGCACGTCAGCAGGGATTCTGTCACCCTGGGAAAAGTGCACCAAATCGCCAGGCACCAAGTGGGAGGCCAACACCGTCAGCGTGTTGCCGTTTCGAGTCAACTTGGCCTCCGCAGGCACCAAGCGATTAAGCGCCTCTAGCGACTTCTCCAGGCGGTACTCCTGGACAAACCCCACGGTGACGACGATGGTGATGGCAAGCGTAATCAGCACAGCGTCGTCCACGTTGCCCATCCAAAACGAAATCACCGCCAGCCCGATCAAAAGAAGAATCAACGGGTCCTGGAACGCCTGCACGAACTTCCACGCCACCAGGTCCTTGTCGTCGTGTTGGAGCTCATTATCACCGTGGATCAGGCGGCGGTTCAAGATATCCTGGGTGGACAGGAGTCCCAGGCGGGGGTCTGTGGAGAACTCCGCCACGGTTTCCGCCACGTTGGCCTGAGCCCACCGCGCCAGCGGTGTCGTTCGCCCTTGTGGTTTTTCCATTAGGTGTAGATGTGAGAAATGGGCGCTGGAGATGTTTGAAAGATTCGCGCGAATGGTTTTGGGGGGTGTTTGGGAGAGGCACACGCTGGGAGACAAGGGGGATTTTTGGGGGCACCGTTGGAATCGGCGAGCCACGTAGAACACAGCTGTTACGTTTTCAGAGGGTGTTTCGGGCGTAGTTTTCGAGTTACGGAAGGGTCTAGTGCTGCTGTACGCAGGTCAGAAGCCCTCTACAGCGAGTTCTTCTGGAACACGGGGCACCCAGGCGCTTTCGCCGTGGTGGGTATCGATAGAAAGAGCGAGAGACGAGGAGCACGGTGGTGTGCTTGGATTCACGGCGGGCCGCCTGTGCGTGGAGATAGCGGTGTATTTGTGTTCGCAAGGGCTGGCACCAAAAGCGTGCAAAATCGGCGAAACGGGGCCGTTTTCGAGATTTAAACACACCGTTGTGATCGGCTCAGCTCGAGGAATCCATTGGTGCTCTCAGATCCACCGTAGCACCAAAAGTGGCCAGAATACAGTGGCACGGCCGTGTGGCCCAACGGCGCACGGGCTTCTCTGCGGACTCCAGGGCACCCATCTGAAAGCATGCGCCAATAGCCGCCCCAACGGACGGTCGTATTTGGCAGAGCAATTACAGAAAAACGTGATTTTCTTTTATTTTAATAGAGTTGCTTTTTTATTTATCTGGTTCGGATTCCCCGGATTTGCTGCTGTTGCAATCGCAGTAGAAGTCCGAATAGTCTGGAGGCAGCTTTCATCGCTCTGATATGGAGCAAAAGCAGCCAATGGGTCGGTGGAGCCTGCAGCGAGGAGTCTTGGTTTTGGCACCGGCACGAGGAGGACGATTTACGAGATTTTACGGGCACTACGGGATTCTTCAGGAAACGAGGATCACAATGGTACCAATTTTGTGTGGTAAAGGCCCCAAACTTTCGCTTCAAGGCCAGTAGCGGAATTTTTGTGGTTGCAAAACGCACATTTCCACGGGTTTCGGAACGGCTATCTTTTTTCCCGAAACCGCCAAACAGCCACTTTCCACCTCCGTCGCTGGTTCCTCACCTTCCCCTTTTTCCGTCTTTCCTTGTCCCTGCCTTGTTGAACCACTCGCGGCATCTCCATGTGCTCGCTGGGGCGCCACCCAACTCCCGCAGTTGTGGCCCGATTTCAACGAAAATAGCACCGTTGTGTTCGTCTCGTCGCGCTGATTCCAAAAATGTCCTCCAATTTTTCGTAGCACCTCTGGCAGCCAAACTAACACTGACATTGTCCCATTTGCGGGTCCCTGGAGGCGCAGTAGCCCTACATAGCGCAAAGGCCGCTCGGCGCCAGGACCCGCATACACAAACCCGCCAACGGAGCACCGCCCAGAAAGGCAGCTTAGGGGTGTGAAAATCACGAGGATTTTCGGACTTTGCAGCCGTTGAAAACGGAAAAACGGAGCTCTGGAAGCTGAGAAAAAAGGCTTTTTTCGCTAGATCAAATAGATAAGGATTCGGAAAAACTAAGGGTCATCAGTGGGTCCGGCTTCTCCGGGCTTCAGAACCATGCGGCTGCCATTATCTGGAGGATTTGGTTTTTTGTGATTTGAAGCTGAGATTGAGTAGGCGATTTAGCCGCAGTGAATTTGGTGGATGGTGAAGCGTGGGGGCAGAGGCCATCGGAGGTTTTGGGCTGGTTACTAGCTTAGTTTCAGCTTTTTTGATGCTTTTGTGTAATTATTTAATTTAAAGCTGTTTTGGCGTTCTCCTGGTCTTGGGCTATGCTGATAACGGGAATATAGCCATACTAGCGTGCTTTCAGACTTTAGAGACCAATGCGTCAGAGTGATCCATCGGTATTCCAAAATCGGCACGAGTTTGACAGAAAACGTAGAATGGCAGCTCACGGCAGCTGCAAACAACCCTATTTGATGCAAACAGCCCTATGTTGCATTTGGGGCTATGCTGGAGATGTGCAACGGTAATTGAACTGCGGATATAGATAGGGTGAATGCAACTGAGATGGTTCTTCGGTATCTTTTAAGCTATAGCAAGATCTTTATAGCATTCTGTAAGATCGAGCTGCAGGTGCAAGTTCCTGTTAACTCCCTGCCACTTGCAGTAGGTGTTGTAGAGGCAATCACAGGAGTTGTCATATTAACCAGGGAGTTTTGTCACAAATTCTGGTGCATTGAAATAGAGTCCCTTTTGGACCTGCCGTAGAACGTTCAGCAGGCCACTCCCCGAAAAACGCATTTGCAACCATTTATCCCGCCAATAATAAGGGCAAAGAGCTTCTTAAGCTCGAAATCTGATGAGTGCATTGACCGGTCAATTGGAATTCAATGGCAGCCACTATTCCTCTCCTAGATCACCATTCACTGATTTAAACGTAGCTATGAATTGGCCTAACATCTGCCGGTTTTAAGCCAATTCAGGCCAACCTGGCCAAGTTGGTGGGTTCCCTTATTGAGCCTAGATCATTCAAGTCACCACAGAACAGAGACTCTTCAGCCCGTCCCTTATCGTACAACTTCAAAGGCGGCCTTGGACAACCGGTTCATCACCGCAAGTCCATCCCCAGTCTCTTCCACTCCCTCCACCAATATAAGCTCCACACCCATCTCGTCAACCTCCCGCAACATGCTAAACAAATTATGCGCCATTTCCTTAGCACTGCTGCCCAAGTCTCTCTCTGTAGCACCCTCCAAACCAAGCTGTGCTGCGCTGGCAAACTGGCCTCCTCGAAGAAGGGCTACTTTGGAGGTATCCACGGTGTTTCTCTCAAGCCACGATTTGACCGCCTTGTTTCCGTCCTGGCACCCCTCGAAAAGCACCACCTTCGCCGTGGGCAGGTAGTGTCTGTACTTCATGCCTGGGGTTCTCACGGCCTCTGTCTTTCCGGCGGTTTTCTTAGCCATGACGATATTTTCCCATACACCGCCACATTGGCGGATTTCCTCGGCAGAAACACCGCCTGGACGAAGCAACATGGGCGGACCAGAAAGCCCATCCACCACTGTCGACTCCACACCAACGTCACATGCTCCTCCATCGAGAATATACGGGATTCTGCCATTGAGATCGTGGAAAACGTGACTAGCTGTTGTCGGACTGGGTCTGGTGGATGCGTTGGCTGAAGGAGCAGCCAATGGTGTGTCGCTTTGGGCAATTAGCGCCCGGGCAACTGGATGTGAAGGCATTCTGACTCCCACTGTGTTTTGACCTGCTGTGACCAACTTCAGCACAGGAGAGCCCTCTTCCACAGGCAAAAGAATCGTCAAGGGACCAGGCCAGAACCTTTCTATCAATTTATCGTAAACAGCCGGGATCTTGTGCAGCTTGGGGAGGAGGATTCGCTCTATCTGTTCTTGACTTGAAACATGCACTATAAGTGGATTATCGGCGGGTCTGTTTTTGGCAGCGTAGATCGCTCGAACGCTCTCGTCACTGAGAGCTGAGCCGCCGAGTCCGTAGACGGTTTCTGTGGGAAAAGCGACCACATGACCAGGCTTCTGGACTTCTTCGGATGCAATATTGAGATTTTGACGGGTGGAAGCGTCAGAAATTTCAGGCACACTGCTGCTGAAAGTAATATGGGGCACGGAAACCGGTAGGATTTTTGTTGAAAGTGTCATTTTGAAAATTCGGTGGATATTTCGTTGCATGCAACGATGTGGTTTCTTTATCTGGGGACCAGGCATCGAGGTCATCACCTTATGTACAGGTCCACGATTTGTAAGACTCATCCAACGAGACCGAATCAGAGTGTGGGGAGAGGCTCGGAATTTTTTGAAATTGGAAGAGTTGTTTTTTTAGATGGTCAGTAACGAGGTATGATTTTCCAGAATGAATGGGAGGATGTGCAGGTGAAAGGAACAGCTCTGTAGTGCTATTAATTAGAATTGAGTTTCCTTCAATCTCCTAATAAGATCCCATAATGGAGTATCACAATAGAGCAATACAATGGAGTCCAATGATGGAATCCCATTGACAATTATGAAATGTTGTTTCCGCTTCCCCAGAAACAAACCGACAGTAAAACCTAAACCGACAGGTGCCTTGGATCAAAAAACAATGTTTTCCGTGAGAATCTTCTTCTCGTCGTCATCAAGAGCTCCGTAGTACTGCTGAAAGTTGCCCAAATTCTTCGACACGCATTCCTTGAAGAACTGGAGCAACGTCTCCTTGACAGTCTGGTCACCCACAGGCGCCTCGTCGTCGTTATCTTCATTATCCGAGTCCACATACGATTTCAACTTCTCGTACGTGGGAACACCAATATCCTCGAGATCCTCCCAGTCACCTCCATCGCCTTCTTCCTCTTCCTCATCCTTCTTGTCGAGATTATAGTCGTCTGCGTTGGGCTGCTGGCACTGGAAGCCGAGCTCGTTAACAAGCAACTTTAAGATCTTGACAGGAGCAGGAATCTGTGTATACTTCTGCGGCATGCTTTTGGCTTTAGACCGGGTGATAATTAAATCGCCCTCGTAGGGAATAATATCGCCATCGACAATCATCGAGGAGACCCGCGTGTCGTTGATGGAGTAAAGTTTTCCCAAAGCTAGCACGTTTTGTTGGATCTTCTCGTACCCTCTAGTCACCTCGAATGCATTGAACCAGATTGGCAAAACAGCTTCTAAACCGTTCCGTTGCTGCTGGGTCTCAGGAATGACAACATCAACGGCCGTCAAGGCGTTGATCAAGTTTTCTGGCGAGGCATTAAGCACAAGTTGGCAGAATACCATGATAAGATTCTCGATCGTTACAACTGCCTTGGCGATGACCAACCTTCTCACTGTAGCACCAAGCAACTGGTAGAAAAAGTCGTTATCGAGGTAAGACTGGAAGTTCTCGAACAAAGATGCAACCAAGAGACCACAGTTCATGGCAGCGCTATCAGAAAGCTCTGGAGACAAAAACTTACCGGCAACAGCGACGACAATGTTCATTCCAGACTCGTTGGTAGTGGCATCGTGGTACTCCACAAAGTAAGAAGGAGCTTTCTGCAAAAGACTGTTAAAAACTTCAGCGGCACTTTGGAGAATCTGGTCGTCACTGGCTCTAAGAATGAGTTGTCTAAGAACAGGAAATGCAAAATCAAACACTGCATTGGGGAAGCTGTTGGCCTGCTCATTGGGCTGTGAAGGTGCAGCCAGAAGGATATTTCCCAAAAGCTCGAGAGCCAACTTGAGGGTTGGGGTGTATTCCACAGCTTGCGATGATACTGCCTCGTCCACAATACGAATAACAAATGGAAGCAGCCGATCACACACTTGAAGGTACTCTGGCATCGTCACCGTCTTCAACAAGGTCTCAAGACAATCGGCAGAATCTATAGTGAGCTGGATGTTCGAAGAGTCCTTGAATGCAGCCTGGATAATGATATCAATTATGGTACGGTCGTCGTTGAGCTTGAGATTGAAAGCATTGCGGTGATCGACGTCAATGGCCACAGAGATGGCCTCCATTATGACTGGAGGCGTATCTTCCTCGCTGTCTTCAAGCAAATCGTAGGAGAGTTGTACAATCTGCCTCTGCACTTCAGGCCCCAATTTTGTCAAGTCCAGTTCTAGAACTTGCTTCCAGAAAGTGGCTGCCACGAGGGTACTTGCTTGCACAATTTTGAACAGCTCGTCTGACGAAGAAGTGGCAAATGCATAGGTATTCCTGAACTGGGGGAGACCGAAGTCATCAACACTGAGTTTCAGCGAGAACTTCTCTATAAACTTCGGGAGAAGTATGAAGATTCTCGAAAGCACCAATGGGTGAGCTTTCATGTCGATGAGAGCGTCGATGCTAGAGAGGTATTGAGCCAAAGGAAGGTCTGCACCAATGGAATCAGCACCTTCATTCAGAAAACACGATTCGGCAAGAAGCAAGTAAGCCTCCTGCGCCCTCCATCCGAGGGTCAGATCGAAAGGCTGGTTTCTTATGTATTCGAACAATTGGCCCGCATCCTTGTCTCCCAAATCGGTGACATAGTCTCTCACGGCGTCTCTGACAGAGGTAGAAGCCAAAAGACCCGTGATTTCAGTAACGTAGAGATTAAAATCAGCAAGGTACTCCTCGGCGACCTCTTCCAGCAAAACGGAGCATTGGACAATGCTGCGAACGAGCTCTTCGAAAACATTGGGAGGAAAGTTCTGGACAATCGGAATGAACTCCTGGATTAACGCCATGGTGAACAAGAGTTCCACGATGTTGTTGGTCAATGTACGGACGGTGTCGTCTGAATCATCAGATTTGACCACAGGAGCCGATTCTCCATCCACGCCAAAAACCTTGAACGCATTGGACGAAAACGTGAGATCCTGGAGCATGAGCAGAAGCACCTCCTTGACCACATCCTTACTGACGCGTTTTCTGAACGAGCTAATGATATTGGCGATTACCTTGTAAAGCTTCGTTCTGAGGTGAATCTCAGCTAGGTCCACGGAGTTCACCGTAGCCTCGTTCAGCTTCTGTAGTAGTTGGCCAGCAAGCACGAACATATGCGCTATGTGCTCTGTCACGGCGGCTTTGCGATCCGGCGATTCCACGGCCTCGGCACTCAGCAAAGTATTGTACACGGTGAGATACAACTTGAGAGCGCTGGTTTTGATATGGGCGGGCAAACTCTCCTGGCTCAACAAGTTGGTGATATACGAAAGAAGCTGGGCTCCCACGCCGCCTTCCCAGAACTGCTCCTCGGTGATGAGATCATCGAAGAGGTCTGTCAAAACAGACAAACTGCCCACCACAGCAATATGGTTGTTCAAATCACGCGCCAAGTCGTACAAACGAACAAACAAGTCCGGCCATTCATCCGGGTAGTCGGCAGCAGCTATTTGCACAATCACATAAGCAGATCCGGCCCGGATCTTGGAATTGGCTTCTGTAGAAACCAAGTGGATCAATGATTCTCGGATGTCCAGCTTCAATTTCTGCTCAATGGGCGGCCCGACAAACAGAGAAAAGCCCATTGACCAGAACTTGGGCACCAACCTCTTCAAATGCAAAAGACACGCCTGTCTTATATCGATTCTGTTTTCAGAACATGCCCCCTGGATGAGCTCAAAAGCGACCTGGGTGGGATTTTCCGCAGAAAGCTTGCTGAACAGAAGCTCTGCAGCAGTACGCTTATTATTATCGGGGCTATTTTGGTCGGAAACCAAAGCCAAAACAGCGTTGCTAGACATGCTTGGAGATCAAGAAATGGTGGTTCTGAAATGCGTGTATGGGCGCGTGTTTCTGTGCACGTGATGCAGAGTGGGAGTAATGGAGGAACTGGAAGGGTTACCAAATGGCTTTCGATTTTGATATTTAGTGATGGAGATGGTTTGATTGTTTTTGATGATTGAGAAGTTTTTGACAATTTTGGATTTCAGCGTTTGTGTGATATTGGGTGACTGGTTGTGGACAGGCTGCCATATAGAAGTGGCTGTATTTTCATTCTTTTGCTTTTATGGTTCTACTTAGATGGCAAGCTAAAAAGGACTGCTTTTGATTAATCCGTGCTCTGAAATTCTGATCGATTGGTTTATTTCGGTGCCTCAAGGCGTAGTGAGCATTTTCGACAGGCATGATATTTTCGAACTCTGAGGATTTTTAAGAGTTTTTGATTTAATAATGGTATTCGAACCTATCATATGTCGAAGCAATTGTATGTTGTTTGCTTATTTGCTACTTGCTTGATTGTCAGTGGATTTCGCAGCCATTCTATATACCTCAGACCAGGTACAAATAGTGGAAGCCGAGCTTTTTTCCTCTTCTTTTGGACGTCGTGGCTCAAAAACTTGCTTTTTTTTAATTGGCAACTTATAGTATATCTCAGGGGCTGTCAATTGGCTTCTGTCTGCGGTCTGATAAACCGTACCAATCCAGAATCTAGCATACTAGCTTAGAGGTGTATCTCACTGTTTCAACTATTCTGACGAAAAGAAGGTTCTCAAACGAAATCAATCAAGTCATTGGCCTTTAGGATCTGTATTAAAGAACAGCTAAGCAGAGTCCAGGTTCTTACCTGTGCCCTTTAGGAAACCACTATCAAATGAACTATCTAATGTCATTGCTAAGCCTAATTGGGTTTCTTTGCCCAAAAACCCATGAGTATTCCCCTGACACTTCCGACCCCCAAATAATTCAAATAGTCCCGAAACCCTGGAGCTCTTGAAAAGCGCTAGCATAGATAACGATATCGCGAGGCTGTGCGGCCCAGTCCAATCTTTTCATTGAGCGATTCGAGAACAAGTGAAAAGAAATAACATTAAAAAAAATAGAGTGAAATCACTTATTCTCCCAAAACGACTCATATTCCAAATTAAATCACTGAAGCCTCCACCCCCACTTCCTCTTCGCAGCCAGAGCCACATTTATACCCACAGCCAAAAACCCACCCCATATCTTCTCGAATCTTTATAACCAAAAATCTCACAAAAACCCCACTAACAAAAAATAAAAAGCAAAAATAGGCTCCACCCGCCAAAGTCCACTGCCCTGTTGACCCATTGTCTTATCGTGACTGGTGCCTGCATATCTTGCCCCACCAGCAAAATCACCAAAACCAACTACTCTTATTATGGACGCTATCAGTGGACAGGATCTCAACGGCGTTTTCAAAGGCGCCAATTTGGCCGTGGCGGCCCTCTCCGTATGTGGTAGTGAAAAATTCGAAAAATTCCACTAACTCCAGGTTATCTCAGGCTTGTCCCAGCTTTTCTCCGGCGTGTATGTCTAATGAAACGTGAACCAGGTGTTCAAATTCTCGTTCCTGGCCTCAAATTGCCAATTGCCAGTTGCCAGACTGCAAAATATCTTACTAACTCCAGTCAATCGGTATGTTCTTCCACTGTGCTCAACTATCACCACTAACCCCAGTTCATCATTGGTGTCTACATCATTGGATTCGGCGCCGTCCTCGGCCTCCTCGGTACGTTTTCCTTTCTTTCTTGATCCCCCGTCTCCCGCTAACCCCAGAATTCCGTGTCCCCAGCGAGGCCTACACTTACGGCCTGTTTCTCTTTTCCTTCATTGGAAGAGGCATATGTATGTATTTCGACCGCCTGACCCGCTCCTTCTAACCCCAGTCTACACGCTTATCGGCGCCAGCATCAACGGCGCCCTGTGGTTCCGTCTTTTTGCTGGAATTCTTATTTTCGTCATCGGATTGGTGTATATTGCCTTGGAGGCGGTGCCCAGCATCTCGCCACCCGAAAATATGAGCCCCGAGGGCATCTCCATAGGCGTCCAGGACGAAGACGTCGTTTAATAGAAATTCCGTCTCCCCAGCTGTAGATGTATGGAACCTGTTTGATGGCTATTGTGCAAAGCGCTGATAATGCAGGACACACAGATATCACCACTCTTGCTCTTCCAAGAATCATCAGATTCTTTCCACATATAACGAACGGGCGCCGCCCGACTATCATTTACATTCTGAGGTTCACCTGAATGTCCCTGGCGCTCAAAAACGGCAAAACGTCGTTGGATTCCGAGGCTTCTACGAAAGCTTCGCTTAACTCGTTTAGCATCCCACGGTCCTCCTTCACGGCTTTTCGTCTTCTGTTTGCTTCAGCCCATGAGTGTGGCGAAATGGCCAAGGTTGTTTACATGGGTGCTATTCCCAAGGCCTGGTATGGCGGAAAGAAGTACGGTTTAGTAGCAACCACAGTCAAAAGAGCAAAACGAAAGATCAGGCGGAGGACGAGAAAATCCGACGGGTTGATAGACCGCTCGGTTCGGAAGACGGTCACTCTGAACTCGTTCTGGATGAATTGTGATGAAAATCGGTCGGACGAGGGCGATTCAGGCTTTCTCGAACATTCCGGTTTGGACGAAGATCTGGGCTTTCCTGAGCGTTTGAGCCCTGTGGGATCGTCTGTTTTCGATGAAGGGCCCACGTTGGATTATGACTTGCAGAACGAGCTCCTTTTCAACGATATTTTGGCCGGTTCCGACTCTGATGAGCTGATTGTGAGCGATTACGATGATCCCCGTGGGCCCCTTGGAAACTTGCTTACTGACGACGAGAGGGACGCCGATAACGACGACCACATTCATCTTGACAATGGCGGGCTTCACCCTGATACACAGGACCACGTTTATACGAACGGTCATGCAAACACAAGTGGTGAGTATGAGACGAATTACCAGAGTCTTCTTCCCGACAACTACAATCTTAATAACGACGGCCATCCGAGTGCCCGTATTGAAACAAATGACCCGCTCGATGGGTCCACCATGGGCTACTCCAGAGAAAACCTCAGACCGATCTTGGACTCCAAATCAGCACATTTAAAACCACAGCAAGTCACGTTCGACGAAACCGCCCGCCGCTCCCACGGCTCCAGCATGGCGTTTGCATCTCCTGCGCCCGAAAGTAGCGCTGTGTGTCAGCGGCTTGACGACGAGTACATTCGAGCCAAAAAGCAGCATCTCAAGAAACTCAAGAAAGTGGGAGGCATGGCGAAGAAAGGCGGCTCTAGCGCCAAACGTAAGGGCTCGAGGGTCAAGCTGAGTGTGGCTCGGAGGATCCTTAGCAAATTCAAGCCTGGGCAGATCCTTCGAGTTGACAGAATGCTTGTTCAGTTGCTGAGATCTGAAGAAATCTGCCTGGATTCACATTACAACGAAGAGCTGGCGGGAAACTTGTTTATCACCAGCCGCTGGAGGGAGTATAACGTTGTGCTTCGGAGAGCGGACAACCTGCTGGAGTTGCTTGACTTGCAGTTCTACAATCCAAAGAAAGGAGCGAATTTCGATGAGAAGCCAGAGCACAAATTGAGCCTTTCGCTAGGCACCAAAATCGGTTTCTACAGCACTAACGATAAAACAATCAGCATCACGGTGCCGAGAGAGTGGGGCTCTCGTGTGGCTATCATGAACGCAAGATACGAAAGTTTGGCGTACCAGTGGCTTTTTGTGGTGAAAGAGATTCTCAACGAAGATGAGGCCAGTGTTTTTCATGTGAAGCTTCCGGGGTTGGGCCACGGTATAAGAATTCCTGTGAACAAGTCGTTGATGAAGATTCTCTGGCAAACTCGGAACACGCTTGAGATGTCCAAGCTCGATTTTGGCTACCATGTTCAGCCTGGCGTTCTCCCCCACCATTTCAGAGACAAAGTGTACCGAAAGTTGAACCACGCCGGTCGTTTCAACGATGATGTGAAGAAATGGTTAGCAGAAAATCCCGAGCCCTGGTTCTGCTTCAAGTTCTACGACCGGCTTGAGTGGGTTCCGCCAAACAGCAAGATTTTCTACATTATGCACAAGCTCATGTACCCAAAGTACGAGCTCCTTCTCCAGCAAGTCAGCAGACCTCCAATCGCCATTGAAGATAAGAAAGGAACAACATGGAATCGGCCATATCCCGTGGAGGGTTTTCTTGGAAGAGCCACCAACACAGCAGGCAAGGAATACAGCAAGTTGCGGCCCTTCTACAAAATTTGCTACTTCTTCACCGTCGAACATATGCTCTTCTTCACCAAGTTGTTTGAAGGCAAGCCTCCGTCGCCCACTAACGACGACAAATTTGCATTTGAGGATGAAGTGGAAGATAACCCGACACTTCCCTCATTTTTCATAAAGGACCCCTTTGAGGTCAATAAGCATGGCCACATTCCGTGGCTCCAGCTGCTGGATTTCGGTGCTCGAGACAACCATATAGTGGGAGAGTTTGAGCGCAGAATCAGCCAGATTGCCAAGGCCTCTGGAGTTGTGGATCTTTTGAAGGTCCAGTCCGTTGGCCCGTGTCCACACGAGGAAGTGAACTCCAGGCAGTTGTACTTCCATGCATTTCTATGGCACGGTGTTCCAGACGACTTGGATTCCGATGAGTTTTTAAACTGCATTATTCAGATCGAGCTCGAAAACGGCAGCAAGCTCAAGTTAATGGCTCATAATCAGACCATTCGTGACGAATGGATAGCCAGGCTCAGGGACATTGTCCACTTTTATAAGTTGATTGATTCTCGCAGGGTCGCCAAAGCTTCTGCTGTGAGAGAAGCCAACATGAAGAAGCTCGGAATGAGCGAGTACATGGACTCCAACTTCACCAACGAGAACCTCGGTTTTGAAAACGAGTTTGCTCTTGCCAACGATGCCATATTTGACACGAACGGCTTATCGATGTCCAAGTGCATTATAATGAGCGGCTACCTTTTCCTGAAGCACAAGAAACACGCCAACTTTGGCTCGCTTTTCGTGGTGTTGTGTCCTGGCTACCTTATCATGTTCTCGTTGGCCCGGAGATCCAAGACCACAGGCATGGTCAAAAGACGGCCTTGCTACGAGCATTATTTCACGATTCCCGTTTCCGAGTGTTTCGTATATCTGGGCAATCAAACTGCGTTTGATTTGATCGAGTATGATAACGATAACAAGGAGAAGTCCTCTGGCCGCAATCAGCTTCCCAGGATATACCCTGACGGGTGGAAGCTGTGTGAAGAAGAGCTGCAACTTTGTTTTACTCTTTGGTTTGGCCAAAAGAGGAAACTCAGGCACCAGCTTGACGTGGCCACCAATCCAGGCTTGATCTCGATGGTCAGACGGCTAGGACTCACGGGAAAAAGTATGGTTTTCATGGCCCGGTCCCGGCAAATGAGGGAGGCGTGGGTAAGTCGGCTACTTCTCGAGATCAACCGTTTCTCTGGTCCAGCAGTCATCTAATTGCATACACATTGGGAGGTTTAGTCATCCACTGCATTAATTGTTCAAGAGTGCAGTCATCTTAATGTATTACTTATCGAGGAGAGATTTAATTATCCACATGCATTTCTTGCTAAAGAATGCAGTTATTAATGTTTAATTTTTAAGGAAGAGTTTTTCTAACGCGTTATTTACTAAAGATGTAGTCATCTTGGTGTATACATTGTAAGAATCGGTCATCCAGTTGCACTTCTTGAAAGGTGTACTCAAGTTAGGTATCAATTGTGAAGGAAAGACAAGTACAGCTCTAATTAGCTGTTATACTAGTACTTATCGAGAAATGTTCAGGCATCCGAGGCAGTTCATACTAAAGAATGCTGCATTTTATTGTGTATCTTGTTTAATTCAGACATCCAACTGCGTGTCAACGTATTACTTTCAAGGTGAGATTCAGTCATCTAATTGCAGCTCTTACTATAAAGAGCGGTTATCTTAATTACTTATTGAGCAAAGTTTAAATCATTCGGTGCATTTCTTCCTAAAGAATGCAACATCTTGTATTATTAATTGCTGCTCAGCACTCGGACTGAGTTGTATAGCTAGAATTGAATGACAGAGCCTAAAGCGAATTCATGACTCTGTTGATGAGCTCACAATCCAGATCCTCATCTTCATCTGAGTCCGAGTCCTCCTCTAGGGCTGGAGCCGAATCGAGGATCTTCATTTGCCCAACCAACTTATCAAAAGCGGCGGCTCGGGGATCGGCTGTTTCTAAAAGATCGCTTTCTGAATCGATTTTCGTGGAGCTTCCAGAAGACGGAGGATTTTTTTCCAAAGCATGTCTCTCCGGTTGAAGCGGACTGATAGGCCTGGAAATAGGCGTACCTGGAATATCTGAATACACCTCAAGGCCATAAGCAAGAAGGTCTTTTTCGACGTTAGGAACAGTGGGAGTAAACTCCGAGCTGGACTCCATAATGGGCGAAACCCGTGGCCTTTGAGTCTGTGGAGCTTCTATTTTGGCGATATCAGGAAGCCTCAAGGTCGAGGAGAAGATATTGGGAGGGAAAGCGACCGAATCGTCCGAAATAGCAATGCCCCATTTCTCGATAATCGAGCTGATTTCCGAGTGCAACCTGACACTGTATGGCGTTTCAGGGCCCGAGCTGGAAACCTGGAGAACCGACGGAATAGGCGTATTTATGACGGTCCCCAGCGTTAAAGGAAGCATCATAAATAAGGGTGGGTTCTCCGCAGACCAGATCACAAGGTAATTTGTGAAGAGGTAGACATTGGCAGATTCAAACCCGGCGCTTCTTTCCACACTCACTAATAGCTGGTCCACCAAACGTAATTTTCCCAAACACACTAGCATGGAAAGATCGAAGCCCGGGGCGTGGTCTATCATATACTGAATAAACGCCAGTTTGAGGTCCTCTGGGCGAATTGAGTTGTGGACGGATACTCTGACTGAGGCGGTAGCGGCTGTTCTGATGCTGGAATTTGAAAAAAGAGACGATCTTCGGCTCAAGGCGCCAGTGTCGATTTTAAGCGGCACTTTGGGTACCTGTTTGGCCTTGTTGGGTGGAAAGTCCAGGTAAGTTTCCAGCTGTCCAGCAGCGATGGTGTCCTTTTTTGGGTCTAGCGTTCTGTTTTCGTCAAAACGTGTGAGTTTCATGGAAAGCCGGAGGTCGTCGATTAAATCGTCCAAAAACACGATATTAGAAGGCAATGCTATTGGGGTTTCGCTCTTTGCTTTACAATGCAGCCCGTGACACTGGGGAAACACAGCATGCATCATTTCCGACGTGGAACTCGATTTGGAGAGTTCCGTGCTGTGGAGCTTTTTCTCGAGTTCGTGCTCTGCTGCCATCTTTAGACATTCCTCGTGAACCCTGTCTCCACACAGTAGCGGCACGAGTTTCTCGAGGTAAAGCGTTGTTTCAAGCAGCTCCTGGCAGATGAAACAGACTTCTCCAGTTGAGGCTGTCTGGGGATTGGCGGATGCAAAATATGGTTTTACCCTCGGTCCAGGCGATTTGGGACCTATAGAGTGTTCAAACAACGGACTTTCTGGGTCCATACTCGCCCACTTGGCTCTCTGAGGAGGCGGAGGTGGAGGAAGCGTAAGTTCTCCCAAAGTTATGTCTTTCTGGTCTGTGAGCGGCGTGAAGTAGATATCATCATACGCATCTAGAGGAGTGAGAAAATCGGCTTCTGGGGTTTTCGGTGTATCTTCAGGAGAGCAAGGCGATCCTGCAAGGGACCGCAGTCTATAGAGCAGACGGAGCTTTACTTTCCACTTAACGGGGGTCGAAATTTTTATTGGTGTTGAAGTTCTAGACATGTGCTCTCGATACAAAGCAGGGTGGGCGAATGAATTTATATATTTTTCAGGTCTGATGGGGATCTACTCGAGGCCAAGCGAGCCGCTCCTACCGAGATGCATGAATGTTGCATTACAAGAGACAGCTTCGAGAAAGATTTACCCTGGTTTGAGACCTCTGCAAGTCATATAACTGTTTCAGCATAGTTTATGGGTTCTGCTGCACGGTTGCAGATGTAGCTGCACGATTGAGACGGTGCATGCGTGTTAGGGTTGATATGCACGGTTGAAACCATTAGCCGCGCCTTCGAGAGAGATCTGCAAGCAGCTGGTGCAGGCGAAAGAGGCAAATGCACACTTAAGACACCTAGCTGCACAATTCGTAGGCATCTGCATCATAAAGAGGCGTATCTGCACCCTTGAGACAACTAAATCGGTATCGATTTGAGACTTTCCATTTATACACAGTGCAAGCCGAAATTGACAAGATCCTCGGTCCGTGGACCGAGGCCTCTGTGGATCTCGATTACAAGTCAATACTTTTGGGCTGTCAGAAAGTAAGTCAGTACTAAAGCGCCGATTAGAGTGTCTCATTTGTAGTGCAACCCTCCTCAGCCCTTCTTACAGCCCT
The DNA here is from genome assembly GCA_003708405.2 of Candidozyma heveicola. Lineage (NCBI taxonomy): Eukaryota > Fungi > Ascomycota > Pichiomycetes > Serinales > Metschnikowiaceae > Candidozyma > Candidozyma heveicola. The sequence continues at coordinate 401,948 of PPOB02000007.1, forward strand.
TTGGCATATCTGCAACACACTGTACCTAGAGATGCATACCATCGCACCTACATTAAGGTAGAGAAAGCCAGAAACCCCACTAATGAGTCCACTTTTCAAGCAAAACGCCGGGGGCTTGTAGTGTGGGTTCTAGAGCACGAAGAAAAGTAAAAAGCTGCCCCTCTCCAGCTTCTTTAGCTGTTTTCCCGTTTTTCCGTTGCCCTGAAACACCTCAAAATTCTGCATGTTCAGTTTCAACTCGGCCGACCCTGTACCTCCAAAAAGTCAGGGACTATCTACGTTTAGGTTAACTTTTTGCCTGAAAAAAAAGAAAAAAAAATGGTGCTTTATGGCATTTCGAATACTCCCACACCACAAGAGCAATTCTCTCTAAAGAACATCAGCACGAGAGCAGACCGAGGAAAAGCAATAAATACGAATTCAAGCCGCATGTGGCGGGCCCTGAATGAGAGAGCCTCGGCGCCGTGCTTACGGCGACTTGCCTCGAATTGTACTATCTAGGAAACACGCTTTGTTTTGGTGCTGTTCGGCGAACCTTCATTTGAGCCATGGGCAGAACCAGGGAAACTTGAAACTTCAATGTCCTGAACGTCCATCATTTTTATGTCGATCGAATTCTCTATACAATGTGATCGTCTCTCTAAAAAGTGAAAGTGACAGGCCTAGGCTAACTTGCATTGGCCAAGGAAGAAAGTTAATCGGCCAATGAATATCGGTTCCAGTTCGTGGAAAAAGAGAACAGGGAGTGAGGGGTTCAGTTACTATTGAATACGATGGAAGTAAAGGGCTGAGTACGATGGAAGTAAAGGGCTGAGTACGGTTCGTAAGTAGATCGATTTTCGTACTCGCTGTTTCAAACGAGTGTTGAAGAAACTTCAAGCGAAAACAGAAATTCAAGTTTCTTGCCAAGTTTCTAGAAGAACCGATTTCGGTATATCAGAAGGACAGGAGAGGCTGTTGCGTAAATAAAGTACGAGATTTGAGTTTTAACGAGTCTGACATGGTAATGTCAGTTAGCAGATAATGTTTCATTTGAAGAAACAAAAGAGGTATTGGCTTATGCTAGAGGCAAACTTCTGCGAGCCAATAAAATGATATTTCGGTAGACTGAATCGGCGTTGTTTATTCCCAATATCGAGCTGCGCCACAGTGTGATTATCGGGTTATAGAACACCCCCTACAGCTGAAATTTTTATTCTCGTTTAGTCGGATTTTTTTCTGATTAGAGGCAGCAAGAAATATAGCAGGCACTCTCAAAGAAGGGAGATGCCCGGCTGGTACGATACAGAAAACAAAAGAAATTGAGTGATCCCAGTTTCGCCAAATGGAGTCAATCGTATCAAAGCTGAAATCAGCTGAAAATTATCGGAGTTATCGGATGGTATGGATATCTATTGCTGGTATCGAGTTTAATCCAAAATCATCCAGTTTCTTTATGGGACCAGTCCAAAACAGCTCAATAAATACAACAAAATGGGGTGAAAGGCCAATGAGTGAGTTCAAATGTGAAAAGAGAAGGAATTTGGACGGGCACAATAACGATAAATTGAGCTAAGTAAAAATTTCCTCTTTACTAAATAAAAACGAAGCAATCGAGACTTCAAACCCGCCAGTTAAGGTCCCGAATTATTTGAGATTGAACCCATCATTATCTTGAGCAGAATCAAAACGAATCCCGTTATCGGCTGGTACAAATCAAACATTTTTCATTCTTGGGGCAATAACCATACCAAGTCAATCACATTGTTAATACTCTCGAGTACTTCACCAAATTAGCCCGAGAGATATGACCCAAATAAAGGATATTATTTCCACCGTGCTGTCCCCGACAGTCTTTTTAACAATAAAAAACTGGGGTACCAAATTTCAATCAAAGACAATTCCTCCTAACCGCTTTAAATGAAGACGTCTATTTGTGGAAAGCTGAGCTTGAAGCCGAAGCCCTCTAGTCCTCATTATAAAAGACAGCCAACAAAGTAGGACATCACAAAACTTTTACAAATTTATGAAATGGAAATCAAAGAATTATTCAAAAATTTTGTATCACTCTGGCTTCACAATTGCCTCTATATGTGCCTTTCGTGGGTCTTATTGTAACCCGCATTTTTCTACCTAAGCCCAAACGCTCAAGCACCAAATCAATACACCAACAAATTGAGACCTTTGGCTTCTACTATAATGCATTTTCGGCTTTTTTCAACTCCCAGGCCTTGGTGACTTCCTTCCATGGCTGCAAATGGGTCCTTATATGCAGCACCGACCAAATCAACTACCAAATCAACCAACAACCCCGCCGGATATCCACCCATAAACCCAGAGTTAGCCCACTTTTGTTTTGCATTACGACGCTCAGTAGACGAATAAAGTACCAAGAAAGCCAGCCGGAATGTGGGGTTTATATTACACCCGTGCACCACAAACCCTTAAGTATCACGAAATGCACCTACTCAATTCAAACAACCCACCATGAGTAAAAATGACGACGTGATGGACTTCATAAACTCGCTCCCGGACCTGCACCCAGGCACCCCGGGCCCAAACGACTCTGCTGGCGGCGACGACTTCCTCGAATTTCTCGACGAATTGTCGGCACATGAAAAGCTGAGTCCTTCTAAAGGAAAACTTGGGCCCAGAAAGGACAAAAAACCGGTTCTCGCCAAAAAAGTGCCTGAATCTGATAAACCTGCAGCTGAGAAACCGGTTGAGCCACTGCAAGCGGAACCACTCAAGGAAAAGCTCGCTGAAGTGGAACGTGAAGAACAAATCGATGCTGCAACACAGGCAGGCGATCCGTTTGCCTCTTTGTCTCTGTGGTGGTCCTCGGAGGGCTCCAAGAAGGCCCTGTCATTGTGGGGGTCTTTGACGACCAACGCGTCTCAATTGGGTGAGCAGACGTATCAATTGGCATCGTCCACATCTCAGCAGATAAGCCATTCCAGACAGAAGCTCTTGAATGAAAACCCGGCATTGGACAACGACCAGGTCTCGCACATCACCTCCCGTTTGAACTCCATCCTCAGCAGCGTTTCTCAGCAAATCAAGGATGGTCTTATGGACAGAGAGGACGAGTTGTTGAATATCATGCTTGTTTACGACGTGTCCAACATGGACTATTTGGACAGCATCTGCGCCTCCAAGTTCAACAAGGTGATGTCGCAAGTGGAGGGCGGAATCAAGGTGACTGTGAGTAACTTCAACCACCGCCACGAACTGAGAGAGAATACCGGGCCCTACTCCGATTTGGACATTTTTTTCGGCAAGATGATTGACGGCGAGAAGTTGTGCTACGCCAATCTCGACTCCTCGATCAAGGATTTCCTTAAGATCACCGAATCCGAGAAAGCCACAGAGAAAGAGATCAAGGAAGCCGAGGAGCAGCTCACGGCGAGAGAAGGTGATTTGGACATCAACAGCAGCAATGTTTTTATTGCTGTGCAGCCCATAAGCACGGGCACCGCCGAAAGATCGAAGGAACAGGCCGAAAGAGAGACCACTTCGACCGCACCGGTTTTAATTGACTCCACCAACGCCGAGTCATTTGCATTCGCCTTGATTTTGAAGGATATCAGCAACAAAATCACCATTTCCACGAAATCGCAGCCATTCCCGTTGAAATGGGCCCGCTGGATTGCTGGCGATCGCTCTGAGGTGGAGGAGTTCTTCGGAGAAAATGCAGACGAGGCTGTGGACCCCAGTGAGTGGGTCAAGGAGTGGCTCCAGGACGGCATTTCGCTCAGTTTTGCCGTATTAGCCCAGGAATACGTCACCAAGAGAATGGGGCTTTGAGCGGAATGTTTATGGCTGATCAAAGAAGGAAGGAAGATGGTCTGCGTCTGAAAACTAGTTGCTTTCAAGAGTTGCTCTACAGCGATTCCGTTGGCATTTCAATTGGAGGAGTACGGCAACAATGAGAATAAATCTGAGGGGGGATTGAGTGGGTGGAGGACAACGACTCCGATTCATTTTGCTGAGATGATTGCTGTGTCGTGGCGGTTCAGGGATGAAGGGGTGGGACTGTCATATTGCTTACACGCATTTTGTTACGAAAATCGGCCCTTCCAGACTATTCTGTGCATTGGCAGGGTCCTCATGCGGAAGAATGATCAGATAACGACCCAAATTTTGCAAATATTGGTATGGTTCTTGAGATTTGAGTCGGGCTTTGTTAGTGTGATGGCTCCTCATTTTCTGTTAAAGAAAAGATCATCAAGGGTCCGCCAATTGCTCGAACTTCTGGTCTAACCCTGAAACTCATTCCACAACCCCAACTAAGGTGTGATTGCCTTTGGAAGATCAGATCGTCAACTCAAGGCTTACTGAAAATCACAGATTGTAATTTTTGTTCTATCGGATCATCCTACGAACCTGACCAGTGCTAGGTGATCGTATTCTTCAAAAACAAAAAAAAAAAAAAAAATAGTGAATCTACTCATTCGCCTCGATTCTCATGCCCCAGACCATCAAATAAATCCTACTTCTCACCTACAGTAAATTATTACCAGCATGTATTCCTTGGTCCTAGCTACCCTGAGCATGCACTCAACGTATCCTTCCGTTTCTATTAATCTATAACGCCTTCCCTAAAAAAGATCAGCAAATTCAGCAATGTGTGGGTGCACAGCACAAGCCATAGCGGCCGCCAGCGCCCGGGTCGAGAATGTGCTGGAGGGAGCACAGTTGAAAGTGAGTTCAGCTACCTGTTCCTTTTCAAGCGCCAGAACCGCAGAGCCCTTGAGCTTTTCGGCGCCGTGCTTGACAATATGGGTCAGGTTGAAGTTGGCGAAAACCCGGTTCAAGCTCTCGTCGTCCACGGCAATCAACTGGTTGACCCAGTCGACTGCAAATGGAGGAACCTTCTGGGCACTGTGGTGAGCCACCTTGTCGAGATACGTCTCCTCCAGCACAAGGTCGATGTCCGGCACAAACTGCTTGGTCTTGGAGTTTCTGATCACCTCTCTGTCACAAAAAGTGTGGTTCAGCAGGGCAAGTAAAGAAGGGAAGATACGCTCGAACCCGCGAGCATTCTGTGGGTGCACGTTGATGCATTTTTCGTGGATGAAGTGGTAGGTCAGGTACAGTGGCAATTGGTCTGTTCTGACGTCCAAGCGGTACTGTGTTGGTCTTTCCATCAACCGCTTCAAAAGGTGGTGAGAATGTGGCAGTTTTGTGTTATGGAAGAAGGTGATAGTGGGTTGAGTGGCTGCAACAGGGCGGCCGGCAGAGCGGGCGAGTCCACTGAGGCGGGCGAGATTCGAGAACTTGAACATCGGCGGCGGTGTGATAGAAAAAAGAAGAAGCACTTTGAGGGAAATTGCTGCCCTTTATATATTGTGTGGTTATACGATCCGGGAGGGGTAGTGATGGCGCACCTGCATGTAAAAGGGGAGATAATCCGAGCTACCCTACTTTCGCAGCAGTTGGGCAGTCAGAGTAACAGTGTCAGCTCAACATCGGGGCTGTGTGCAGGATTCGACTCTTATACGACACGTCTTCCACGAAATACCCCGCTCTCCTCACAGCCCACCAGCACAAAAAGGCCATTTTTGGGAAGTTTGGACAGCGGCGATTTTAGGATAGAGAGAAAAATAGCCAAATTCTCCAAAAGATTAAAAAAAAACCTCCTCCAAATTCCGCTTCTTGGCCCTTCTCTTGACATCCAGGTGCGTCAGAGTGGCTGACTCCAGCACGGCCGGCCGTTCGAGGGAGGGGCAAGGTGGAGACTCCGACGGAGATGCATTTCCCAAAAGTGCCTGGTGCACGGGTTTGGGGCCCGTGTTTGGCCCCGGCAGCAATTTGCCTCCTAACAGTGCCCCTCCAATGGCCCGTCCCAACTCCGCCCTGGCTTCGGAGTTGCTCAGTGCGAGGGGCAAGCCTCAGTTCGAGAAGCCCATGGACGCTGTCCTGCACATAGCACCGGCGCTCCGAGGTGGCTGCAAAAAAAGAGTCAAACTCAAAACACCGACAGCGGCATGCCGATCTATCTTATCGGGTGGATCGTAAATACGGCTGAGGAGAAGAAGGAATTGATTAGATGAGGGGTCTTTTTTGGGAACTTATGTGGAGACCGGTTTTGGATGGACCGCTTTTTGGGATGCGTGCGTTGCACTAGCCACTTGGATTGAAGTGGCTGGAGGGTATAAGCAATTGAGCTGGCTTGGTCGGACCATTTGACGGACGATTGGAAGATCTGAATAATCTGGCCGCTCAGGGTTAATAGACCTGTCTGGACCGGAGCAGCCACAGAGAACAATGTAGACAGCTGACCAAGCCTCGTTGAAGAAGGGCTGGTGCCTGAATTACTGCTTCGCCTCAGGGGCCCACAGCCAGTGGCTATGGATGGTTGATGTGTTTTCAAGTGTTTTTCAGGTTTTATTCAGTATCGTGTAATTCTGTTCAAATGGTATTGGCAGTGGATACATTCGTGGATGTTCAATATGTATTGTTCAGTATGTATTGTTCAGTATGGATTGTCCATTATGGCACTTCTTCCCCTCACGTTATCTGAAGATAACCGCTTCAAAAGCGTCCGTTGCTCAAATTCACAGTTTTATTAGAATCGCCAGAACCCCGATCTAAAGCAAAAACACAATTCTCCGTATCGTCCCTTCGGACGCTCAGCGCTTGTTCGGAAAAACCCAGGGGTCTTGGACTGCAGCAAAGAAACACCAGTTAGGGGTTGGCCAAATCGAAGGCTTTCGAAGGCAACAAGCCCCGATATTCTAGATCCAAAAAAGCCAGTAATTTCTCTGCCCCTGAACTTGTCTGAGCCACGTGCTGAAACGAGGACACGTTCTTTTTCAAATTATTTTCTCCTGATAACCTTCCCATTTTGTCATTTCCCTCAACTTTTTCTCTTTTTATGTCTAACTCATTTTTTTCGTCTTCTTTTCGCTGGAGGTGGCCTGGCCAGATCCCTATATCTGGCCTGTATGACAGAAAACGCCACAGATAAGATAATGCGGTCTCATGCACAGAAGCCGATAAGGCAACGAGCCAGATAAGCTGCTGTGGCCTGATCGATGATAAATATTGAGAATTGCCAGGAATTCCTTTTTTTGTGGGCTGGTGAAAATTTTGATATAGAGAGAATTCCAGGGACAGGGCGAATTATTTCGGCTGTTTGTTAGTGGGCCACTTTTGGGAAGCTTAGAAAGAGACATGGTGATATCCATTGGAAAGCAATATTTGTACATTTTTCGATCGAATTCATTTTATCCCAATGCATTTTGTGTCTACACCAAATCATCCTTGTACGCGACTCCTGATGATGATAACATTATTAACAAAAAGCCATCAGGGCGACTTATTCCAGGGTGACAAAGCCAGTAGTTCCGTATAGCTTTTCTTACCTTGGTGATTCCTACCTTCCACAATTTATTCATGGCCATGGTTCATGTCTGACCGATGACACATGATCCATTCAAACAAGCGATTAGTTTCGCTTCTTCTATCAAAAAACCTTCCTTGGAAGCGTCGTCTTTCCATATTCTCCATAACTCTTCAGCTGCCTCTTTTGCCAATTCATCAAACACACTTTATTCCACAGTAGACAGGCAGTCCATCCTACAATCACGTCCATCGAATGATCGTTTCAGCGATCAGTTTATTGCGATGCTCTATCAATGTCTCTTCGATTCCTCTTCCATCTTCACACGATTTCAATCACAGCGGTCGTGAACGGCGCTGCCGATTCCATCCAATGCACAAGAATCAGCAAACATCCGACCAATTCATTGCGAATTCTCTCAATCCTCAACGTCCATCTTCATCTAAAGTCTTCATACCACGACTTTTTGCCTGTCTCCACCTACACCTCGTACCCGAATATCTCAGGCCTCCTGTGTGTGAATACTGGCAAGTCCCTTCTGATCTTCTCCACATACTCAAGGTCCAATTCTCCCACAACCAACTCACTGTAGTCTTCGCCGCCTTTTCTCTCCAAGTACGTTTCTCCCTTGGCCACCACCTCGCCCCAGGGCCCGATTATAACCGACTGGCCGTAGCTGACCCGTACTTTCTTACCATCTCCAGATTCCTCAACATCAGCATAAACGTCGTGTTCTCCACACTGAGCCGCCATGACCACGTAGCACTGGGAGTCGATTGCTCGGGCCTTTCCGAGCTCGAGCCAGTGTGCTTCTCCTGTTCTTGTTGTGAAGGCCGAGGGAAATGTGATGATGTTGGCTCCGAGCTTTCTCAAACGAAGCGCCAACTCGCCGAAACGGATATCGTAGCAAATAGCCAAACCGACTGAAAATCCCGAGTATTGCCCCTTGTTCACCAGAAATGGCTTCAAAATCTCTTGTCCTGGCTCCACAGAGTTCAGCTCCTTGAGGATCGGGCCGTTGGGAATATTGATGTCGAAAAGATGGAGTTTTTGGTAACTGTGGACGATTTCGCCGTGGTTATCAATCCAGAGCTGGTTGTTCCTCACTTTCTTGCCAAAATTGTCCCCCACGGCTGGTTCGTGGACCCCCACAGCTACGAAAATGCCCTTATCTTGGGCATCCCCTAGCGAATCTTGATGAATCTTTTTCACATGCTTCTGGATCACCGTAATAAACTCGTCCATGCTGCTATTGGCCAATTGCACCGAGTGTGCAGCGTCTCTGGATATGTAATCGGCTGCTTCTGGAAGAAAAAGCACTTTCACGTTTTTGGCGACGGCCTGGTCGATCAATTTGGTAGCCACACGGGCATTAGCTGCTAGACTGGAGGAAGAGCACATTTGCCCACATGCTATGGTGAGTTTTGTGGCGGACATTCTGGTAGTAGTAAATAGCCGAAGGGGAAGAAACATAGTGTTGATAACGCCCTAGACCCAGACACCAGGGGTGATAAGGGAAAACGGGAGAAATCGGAGGAAGAGTGTATATTTCTAGGGGTTTTGGATTTTGAAGATACTTTGTTAATTGGGTTCCTTTTGTGGCAGGGCACCAGAGAAGATGGATTGTGTGGTTTAGTTGGAAAGTGTGGCTCGCCTTTGAATGATAACCAGAGTAGAGGTTTTAGACAGAGCTAGGAATGTGGATTCGTGGATATCCATTATCAATATAGGCTTCGTGTATTGAAAGCATTTCAGAGAAAAGGATTTCTGGCTCATGAAGGCTGTTTCGTGCATCCTCTAGATTTATAGGTATTCGCAGCCAAAGAGATAGGGAGGTAGCATACACAATTTTCGTTGATTTTGACTAGGGCGGGGTTTCAAATGGCTCAGATATGACTTGGTCTTTTGGAAACTGTTTTCTTTCCCGGTGGCCCTAAGCTGGTGCATCTAAGCATTCTCGGTAGATAAGGTGAAAATCAAAGAGTCATAGCCAACAGCTTCCAGACAGACTTATGAGCGAATTTCTAGAAACACAATTGATCTTACCTTCCACAACATGAGAACGTGGAAGGACCACTTACACGAGAATAAATGTGAATGAAGAAACTCGCGAGCAACTTTCTAATGGTAGGCTACCTTTTGCACTCAGGAAGGCCGATAAGACGAACACAACAGACCCACTACATCTTAAAGAGGGAGAAGCAGACTGAATATCACAACTTTTCTGAAACCAATTTCCAGCACCGATCTACTAATTCAATTCCCAAAGTCCAGAGCAAGTTCTAAGCAATCAATGCCTCCTCGAGACCACAGACGCAGTTGTCCCTCATCCAGCAAACAAGTCAGCCCGAAAGCCCTTCTGTGGACCACAAATCCAACTTTGATCCAGAAAGACGCTATTTAAGCCCATGCTCTTCTTTCACTGTCTCCTGATTCAAATTCCATTCGGCCCGAAATTGTTTCCACTCGGTTTGCCAACTCAACACCAACACACGCAAGTTTAGAGCGCCAGCAATAATACAGACGACCAGTAACAAAACCAAAGCGACCCAGTAGTCAAAAACAATTCTAAAATGGAGCCAGGCGAAGAGCACCACCAAATATCCTGCGAGCGCCATAAAGGAGGCCAACAATTTCGGCAAGGTTATATTCTCAATATGGACGGTGTTTGGAATATTGAAATACAGTGAAATCCCCATTACAGAGCAGAAAATGCCATTTACTGCCGGCGACCAAGTTTGAGGTAAAACGAGGAGGACGCCAACCTTCAAAATAAGTGTGAGGACGACAAAGGCCACAGCTATGCCAATCAACCTCCTCTTTCCGTAGCTCTTAAAGTTAAATATGATGATATAAGAATAGCCCGTGGGAACACAGATCCACATCCGCTTGAGGACAATTGCGAGATTTCGAAGCGATTCTGAATCCAGCAGAATCCACATTTCGACAAGCACGGGCCAAAAGGCCGTTATGAAGAACCCGGCAACCACAACCGGTTTGAACCCGATAAGGAATCCGAATGAGACGATAAAGAACAGCACGCCATATAGGGAGAGCACGTCAATTAGTATTCGCTGCCCAAAGGTAGTTTCGTTTTCAGATAGTAGAGGGACTGAACCATGAAGCGTTTGCAAAGCGAAGACTGAAAAAACAGCTGTGGCCCAAAACCTTTCTCTATTGAACGCCGGCCTTGGAGGGTCTGGATCTGGAATCTTGCCTTCGATATCCATAGTAAATGGATGTGGTTTTGAGTTTAAGCGAGCGACCGGTGTATGACAGGTTGACAGCCTTGTGCAGATGAGCATGTTTACTATTGCGGTAATTTGCAGCTAATACAAAAACGACCTGAGTAGAAGGGAGGAATTATTCTGGAAACGAAAATCTTCATCTTAAAGCTGTCAAAAGTGTCTATTTGGCCATGATGTGACATAAAGCTGCGTGCGGCGAACTTGGTATTCTTGGACTGGTATTCTTGATGTTTCCAGAATGCACTTCCTTTTGGGTATATTTGGAATCACAGAGTGAACAATTTTTCTGGCACGAAGTTAGATCATATCGACGATTACTGTGAAGTTTCAAAGTACTGGTAGAGTTGGATCCACTAGTCCGATGTCACCAAATTATATAATAGCCTCCGCAGACACATCATGGGTCAATCTTCGAAAGCTTAGCCGTTTTGTTAAAGTGGTGAGGAGCACCTTCTTACAAGACAGCTCAATTATGCTGGCAGCATTAATTCGTTTGAATTTCAATACCCAACGGGGTGCGATCTTCTATCACGGACGCTTACCGACGATAAGGTCACTGCTAACTGATAGAGTTTTGACAACTAATCTTCATTCAGAGATTGCCTGGCTTGGAGTTATCTTCAGAGGTAAATCGGGCCATTGGGTCCATTCAGTGTTGTGATTTAGAATGTCGGAGTATATCCTCTAATTAAGTTTCTACCAAAAAAACAAATGAAATCGTTATTGGATTATTGAGCGGTTTATTCTGCTCCCTTCCAATTCCAGATTCTGGTCATCGTCTCGCCACCCCTCTACCTCCCGGCTCCGCCATCCTTATCATGGATGCTTATCTTCCCCTGAACTCTGCATCAAGCTCTGCTCGTCTAGACCACGATTAACCCTGCAAAGCCTCCAACGGTATTCGTTAAGCGAAGGCCCACGTTGTCCACTCAATTTGTAACTACGCCTGTGGCTTTGGTTGGATACCACAGCCTCCAACTCGAATAGCGTCTAACAGCCTCTAATTGCCTCTGATTGCGTTGAACTGCCTCCAACACAGCCAATTCTGTGGCTCAGTAAGCTGCTCCCCTGAATTACCATCTTGTTTGCTTCCATGTGAGGCACTTCTTTTGTCCAGCCAGATGTACCACAAAGGCTATGCGAAGAGCAATTATAGGCATAGGGGTCGGTGGGAAGCCTGTCGCTTCAATTCGCCTGGAATTCTGAAATTCCAAAATTTGCTTATCGCAAAAGTTCAGTGGCCATTCTGAGCGCAATTCGGAAGTAGCACAAACGGTGACACTGATGCCAGAGATAGCCGGCTTTGTGGCCGTAATTGGGTCCCCGAAAGTGCTGAAATTCGAAGAAATCAGAGGAAGCTAGAAAAGCAGAAAAAGGTAGAATCAGCAGAAACTGAAAAACTGAAAAATCAGAATTCTGGTACCACAGCTCAAAAAGACGAAAGCAGCTCCGAATTTCCAGCTTTCCAACCTCCCCGGAAGTGCTACGGCTCCTCGGATATTTCATATTTGCACGGCTTGAAGAATAAAAACCACAAAACCAGCCTTTCCTCCGGAGGTTAATGTCCGGTGGTGATTATCCGAGCACATGCCAGAGTTGATCCGGTGGAAAATGTCCCGAAAAAAAAAAAGCTGAATCACCAGAAAATAGTGATTTACCATAATTTAGAAAATAAATTAAATAGAGTTTGTATCTGCCCACTTCCTTAGAGCTAGATGTGGCCATCCGGTCGTCCGTTGAGACATCCGCCCACCCGAATTCCCCACACACTACAACACTTTCTGTCTATCGTATCGTAATTCATCCTATGTATATGCTAGCTTAATCATGCCAGCCCAATTCAAGCCTTGTTCACTGGTCCAGCAGTGAAGACATCCTCAGAGGAAAACACAGTGGGCTCAAAAGGAGCCTCGTTCTGGTGCTTCACCTCCTCGCTAGCAAAAACGTCGTCGTTAGAGATCAAGTTAATGGCATTGTCGTGCTCATTAACGTTGTTGAAGTTGATACATCTCTGTCTGGAAGAGAAGAATCTCAGCATCGGCTGCTGGGACTGAATCTGTGCTGGGACCCAACAGCGGGACACAGTTCTGAAGTTGGCAACTTTAAGGATTTGTCTGACCATTTGTGTTTGATATTGATTTGCTTTGGGGTAGTGAGTTGTGAAAATTGATGGCGCCAGAATTGGGGGCGAGGGGGGATTTATATATCTCTACCCCAGATTCCGAGGAACCGTACGTCCGGAGCGCCGCCGGACTTTCGGGAGACCTTGAGTCACAGGATATTTTCCTGCACACACGCGGCTAATTTCAACTGCCACGCGGGAAATACCCAGTGGATGCGCATCCCCGGTGATTCATGCCATCATCCTGCCGCGCTGTGTGCAGGACGCAAGCGAGTCACTGTCTTCTGACAGCCGTGTGCCCTTCCGCCGGTCCGGCCAGTGGTTACGGCAAATTCAGCACCGGCAATTGTGGTCAGGTTGGCTACAGATAAGAATTCAGATTGGAGCAAAAAAAGTGTTTCAGTTCTAGACGTCAATTTCACCCAGATTGCGCTTTTGATAACCCGTGGGCTTATCGCACAAACCGACCCACCTGCTAATGTGGCTTTCAACCCCTAAAGGATTAAGGGTTATGTTGCTTATCGTTGCTCTTGCAGGTTCTTGCGTGTTTCTTTGTTTCTCTGTTTTGTTCGGTCGGGCTTCAGAGTCCGACGGTTATCTCGGCACTGAACTTCCATCGGAAGTTTATTACCAGATGACTCGTAGTCAGAAAAAGTGAATCAAGAGCGAAAAAAAAAAAAAAAAATCTGAAAATTCAACCTTGGCAATTTTGTTTTCTGGGACACACTGGCCCGTTGCCGTACGGTTAGTGTACCTGCCTCGGATACGGGGATATGGTAATCACAAAGCCAAGGCGCAAACGGTGGCTAACCGAAAACGGTCAGGGCGGATATTTGACGATGGTTACTGTGGAAAATTCCAGAATCGTATTGGAGATGAGAGGAATTGAGAGTTGAGGAGACTGGGGGAAGATTGTCCATTTTGTTACAATGCTGGTCTGGCTCTCAGTGTTTCCATAAATTTCCCTTTTCCTTGAATTACCTTGTCAGAACCCATTAACGGCTCCAGGTTCCCTAAAGAAACGAAGAAACTACAGCCAGGCATTGGCCTTTCATCTTTACTAGCACGACAGAATAATCTTCATTGATGATTCATGTCCGTGCTTTTTCTGGAATCCTCTCATCCATTCCCCCCATTTTAATTTTGCTCCACTCTCTGATTCTTTGGTCACTCCCTTCAATTCAGCTTCTGCTGTGTAGAAACCTTTGTCCTCTACAGCTTCTCCACTTCTTGCTTTTTTTAATCACTTTTCCATTTCTCCAGCTCTTTAAAGTGCCCTTTTGTCTCCTTCTGCTTTTACGATTCCCGTCTACCTTCTGTCTCCCTTCGTCTCTTTACCATAACACTATGTCAATCAGCTACTACAAAAAGCCTACTGAAAATTACACCGAAGAGCCAATTCCATTGAACACCACCGAAAATTTAAAGTGGTCTTTCCTGCCAAATTCTGGCAACTTAAAACGGGTGTACCCCATTTTTCAGTCTACCTCTCCTCACCTTTCATTCTCTTCCCCCCAACCCGGGGCTTCTCGGACTTTCAGTTTCTCCACCGACTCCTGATCCCTGAGTAAGTCACTCATCTCCAGGTTCTCCAATTTTCTATTTTGCTTGTAAAATGATTTTACTGAGTGCCTGTGAAAAGTGCCCGGTTGCAAAACCACACGGTAAATGTAACCGAGCGTTGCAACCAATCGGAATCATGAACGATCCGGCAAGACAGCAAGCGAAAATTCAAAAGGTGGTACGATTTTGGTCACTAGTCCCGGATTAATGGGAATTCCAGAGCAAGGGGCCTTAAGGAGCAAAGATGGCATTGAGCTATGGCGTATTCCGGATATTAAATGTTTCTTCATGGGAGGAGTGAATCTTGATTTAGTTGAGCAGCGAATTAATCAAAAGTGGTTGAAATACGGGCATGGTGGTAATTATAATACCTCAATTGACAACTGGGTACGTAGTGGATTCGAGAATGCTTCGGGATCTGTAGAAGGAGAGATCAATTGAGGAGCTTTATTGGGCCCTAAAACTGACCTCTGCCAATTTTAGTTGCATTATCCCCCTCTAACTTTGAAGCCCCATTCGGCATAATATTCGATCATAGATTTTGAGGAAGATGGACACAAGTAGATCAAAAGAGTCTTCCGACAAGTAGGGAACGAACGAAGCGTTTGACAAAGTTCTATTTCCACATTCTTACCTGAAAATGAGAGTTTTAATTACTTACGGAGTGGGGCCCTTTTGCCATCTCCAGCAAAAGCTGTACTCTCGAATAATCTATAGTTATAGATACTCTTCTCCACTCAATTGGATCTGCTAAATGGAAACATACACTTAGTACCAGTCCAGTACGATAACCCACTCAAGAGTCCCGGAAACCTACTTCTGATATTCTTCAGGCTGCTTCCAATTGAAGACCGCTCTCTTACTAGCTCAAACATAGTATCTCTAATTGTAGCCCGGTACAACAACGAATGAACACTTTGCCATATTCAACATTTAAAATAAGGGGCTTCACATAGAATATTAACAGAATATCAACTCAATTGGAGAACCAGTTTACCAGGCAGTTCTCCATAAAACGGGACTCCCATAATCCACAATACAGCATTCTGCGAACTACACCCACCTCTTCGTCCCCATACAAAACACACGAAATACAATTATTTTTTGATTCTCCCTCTTTCTTCAACCTTCTTGCTCTTTTTTCAAAATCCTCCACTCTCCAAACCCACTTTTTCCGAATCGCCGGACTCGCTTTTTTCCGAACCATGGGTGCAAAGAAACCGCGGATGCCTGTGAAAACCGCACAGCCAAAATCACACCATGCACCGAAGCCGCACAAATCAGTCACACCAATTGGCAGCCAATGGCCACAAGACGAGCTTATCGGGACAGGCGATTTGGACAACGGAAAAACAGTGGTTTTTTCGGTCGAGCGGAAGTGAAAAAATAACAGCAATTCCGCCACCGCCACGTCAAACTCAATTTCAGCCCCTCCGTAGAATTGCTCTGTGCCTTTTTTGCCGGTTGCAGTCCTGGACTGAGGTGCACCGGCCTGTATCCAGAGCTCAAGACACCGCCAAAAGTGGGCCGCTTCGGCCATTAAGACGAGCCGCTTCTTTAATCAAAGCTTCTCATCAACACCCACACCTCCCATACCGCCCCCGCCGCCACAGCCCCGGAAACAAGGGCATTTAGAGTTTCGTGGTCACGTGACCCTCTCCACGTGACCTCCGCAGCCCCGGTTTTCTGGGGTACATTTCTATCTCAACACCACCAAACATGGGAACAGGCTGGGAACTCACCCAGGCGCTCAGAGAAAAGATCTACCTCTATGCCAGCTATCCCCAGACGTCTATACTGATCCGGCAGATGGTCCAGTTTGGGCCGTCGCCGCTGCCGGGGTCCATCTTTCTTGCTTCCCAGTTCATCGTGGAAGAACTCCCCATTCGTTTGGCCTTGAAGGTCAAGGACTTGGAAAACGCCCCCTTGGGTCTCTCGAAGCAGCCCTCCACTATAAAAGTCAAGAATTGGTACGCGCAGTCGTTTGAGGAGCTCACGCTGCTTCCGAAACCAAAAGTCGACGACAAGCTCAGAGAGCTTCTAGAATCAAACAACAACGGCCATTCTCGGCTGGTCAGCCTGGTGGGCGATTCTGGTGTGGTTGGAGAAACGCTGAACTTGGCGCAGCAGCAGCTGAACAACGTGGCCGTCAACAACGTCTTTTCAGATGATGGCATTGTAGTAAGACACCATCCACATTCCCAATCCGAGGCCAGGCTGACGAGGCTGCGGCTGGATGCGCCGACTTTTGGCAAAACCTACTTTACTCCGTGTCCCATGAATATCGTGTGGCCCAAGGAAGTGTATGACTACAACAAGCTGGTGCACGATGCACTTACCAAAATCAAGAAACGGCACGATGCCACTGTGGCGACGATGGCGCAGGGCGTGCTGGAGTGGAAGCTGGAGCATAAGATTGTCAGTGTGAATCTGGCCATCCAGACGTTTTTGGACCGTTTCTACATGCTGAGAATTGGTATTCGTATGCTTATTGGACAACACATTGCGTTGAACTTGCTGCAGCAGCTGCCGACCAAACAGAGAATCAACACCTTGTTGAACGGGAGCAATGGCAGCCAGGGAAATGCAAAAAACGGGAGAAACAATTACGTTGGTGTGATTTGTACAGACTGCAATGTTAAGGAAATCGCTGAAGATGCTGCCGAAACTGCCAAGTACATTTGTGAAGAGCACTACGGGCTTTTTGAAGCTCCTGAGGTGCAGCTTATAGTGCCCCAGGACCTGATCAGCTTCATGTACGTGCCAGGCCATTTGATCCACATTTTGTTCGAGGTGCTCAAAAACTCGCTCAGAGCCACCATCGAGTTCCACACGCCGCGGTTGAAGGAGCAGATGTTGGCGGAGAACCCGAAGATGAAGGAAAGCGATATCGACCTCAACGACTTGAAGTTCCCGCCCACCAAGGTCATCATCAGCGAGGGCTACGAGGATATCGCCATTAAAATCTCTGACGAGGGCGGAGGAATCGCCCGTTCAGAGATCCCCTTGATCTGGACGTATTTGTACACTACGGTGGATAAGACGCCAGTTTTGGACTCTGACGGCAACAACCAGACCAGCTTCAAGGCGCCCATGGCTGGTTTTGGCTATGGTTTGCCTATCTCGCGGTTGTATGCCCAGTACTTCGGAGGCGACTTGAAGTTGATTTCCATGGAGGGCTACGGTACGGATGTGTACATTCACTTGAACCGGTTGAGCAGCTCGCTGGAGCCATTGCCTTAGAGCTTTGTACATCGTGCACTGTCCTCGTGCACTGTCCATCGCACATCTTCATTCACAGCGCGAGCGCCGTGGCATAGATTCAATAAGAAACAGAAAAGTCAAATGTAGAGGGGGGAGGGTTGTAGTTGTAGGAGATTTGGAAGTGGAGGAATGGCCGTTCTAGGGTGTCCAGAACAAGGGAATTGAAAGCTTTACCCAGGGGTATGAGCTGCAGTTTTTGATCAGAGTAGTTCAATTATTTAATTGGGATCTGACCCATTAACTAGTCCTCTACCTGGAGTTGTATATCTAATCTACTGCCTAATGCTCTTTATTAGGCATAGACTCACGAGCCCCATTATGCATAAAACCCAGTTCCCAAATAGTTCGTTACATCAATCCCATTATTTAGAAAGAAAAAACTTCCAAATGCTGGAGTTCATTATTAAACGTCTCATCTTCTCGATATCACCAATTAATCGCACCCCTCCCCCACCTAACCAACCATAAAGAATGCAGAATACAAAAACCACAAACTACACAAAAACTGCAACACACACAAAATCCACAAAACGCCGCTTTCAAAATCCCCCCCTCTCTCAACGTCAAGTCCTCCACTTCTTCTCGGAAAACCACGCCAACTGCACCACTTTGCAGCCATTTGAGGTGGGGTGCGTGGGGGACCGAGGAAGCCGCACCGATACCGAGGCAAAATGCCCATAGAAAACGCCCAGAATTTTCCCGAATTTCGCTAAGCCAGATTGAGGATTTTGAATATCCGGTTAATTTGGGGCTGCAGCTCTGTGGTCAGCAAGTGATGGCCTGTATATATCTGTATACATTGGAGATCCGAGGCCCAGGAAGTCCGAATTTGCTTCGTTTTGGGACTTCGACTGCGGACATCTTGAACTTTGCTTTGTAGTCTTCGATTCTGTTAGAATTGAATCATTAATCTATATGGCAAAGGATACACGGTTCAAGCCCGTGGAATTGCTTGCTTGTGTATTCGTCACGTGCACCTTGTAGTGCTCCTCCCAGATTCAACACAATGCATTTCTCTCCAACTAAAACTACTAATACCGAATAATAACACCACAAGAGCTCCTCTCCCAGAACTCTGGACGGAACTAACACGGTATCTCCGATTTTGATGTCACGTGACCCGGTCACACTTACCTCTTTCCTGGCCCACGCAGCTGTTTCCATAATCTGAAAGCCCAATATTTCTCCGCATTTTCCCACTATAAAGTATCTCGGCCCCGAAATCCCCCATTTTTCCCGCTCCCTTTGCACCCATTCAAACATGACTAAGGTGCGCACGTGACTACCCCACTGCGACATCAACGTCACAGAAAAAAAACTACCGACTAATCTAATCTACTCATGTCAGCCCCAAGAACTAAACCCTGGGAAGTCTCTCTGGGCACTCTGGCTGCTGCAGTATCAGACCCTGCCTCGGCTGGATCCGTGGCAGCTCCAACTTCTGACTTTTCTGCAGCCCAGGACATTCCAGATAGACCGTCCTCCTTAACAAACCCAACAGGCCTTGATTCCATGGCCTCTCTGGGCTACGGCTCAGGCATGGGCACCGGGCGCTATGGATCGGGTCTAGGCCTGTCTATGTACGGCTCGGGCTACGGAAACTCGATGTATGGTGGTGGCATGGGCTCCTCTATGTATGGAGGAGGCCTAGGGTCATCCATGTATGGAGGCTACGGTGGCGGTTATGGCTCATCCATGTACGGAGGCTATGGAGGCTACGGCTCAGGCTACGGCGGCTACGGCTCGGGCATGTATGGATCGGGAATGGGAGGCATGTATGGCCAAAATGGTATGAATGGACCTGGCCCCATAGCAGAGGGCACCCAGGCCACATTCCAGCTTATAGAGTCGATCATCGGCGCCGTGGGCGGCTTTGCCCAGATGCTAGAGGCCACCTACATGGCGACTCACTCGTCGTTTTTCACAATGATCTCGCTTGCGGAGCAGTTCGGCAACCTCAAAAACGCCTTGGGCTCGCTCTTGGGTATATTTGCACTCATCAAGTTTGCAAAGAAGATCTTCTACAAAATCACCGGCCGTGTGTACGACCACGGCATCTCCGCCAAGGAGTTCACCAAATTCGAGTCAAAACAGAAGAAATTGGAGGAGAACTTCAGAAGATCCCAGCTGGGCCAGAAGTCCTCGCGTATCTCTTTCAAGCCATTGCTCTTGTTTTTGGCTGCCTCCATCGGCTTCCCTTACCTTCTCAGTAAAGCCATCCAGAAGCTCAATGCTCAGAACCAACAGGCACAACAGCGAAGACTCCAGGAACAGGGCATGGCTGCGGGAGGTCCTCGTCAGCTCGACCCCGAGTCTTTGGAATTCGCCAAGGCCTTGTACGAGTTCAACCCTGAAAACCCCAACATCGAGATTGAGCTCAAGCCCAAAGAGCTTGTGGCTATTTTGTCCAAGTTGGACCCATTGGGCAACGAAAGCAAATGGTGGAAGGTCCGTCTGCGGCTGGGCAAGGTTGGCTACGTGCCACTGAACTACTTAAGCATTATCGAACGGAGAGCGCCTCCCAAACGGGTAGAAGCGCCTCCCGTGCCCATGCCTGAAATGGAAAAGCCAGACAAGCTCGTGGACGAGTTTAAAAAGTTTCAAGCCTAGGCAAACAGAGTAAAACAGACGAGGCTAAAGAATGTCGCCTATATGGCGAGGGAAGTACTTTTCGAAGGACGGT